>VXBB01023470.1:0-13535 GCA_013399915.1 Illadopsis cleaveri
CACCTGGAACTGCCAGTGATGTCCCTGTTGTTTGGGGGGCCAAACATACAAACATTTCTCTCTTCTTTTAACAGCTCTTATCTTCAGGGGACCCCACACCAGATCCAGCTGTAGGGGCTGTTCCAGACTAATCCATCCCACATGGAAGAAGAAAATCTGCTCATTCCAAGGTAAATACGGAAAGTTCTGGATCAGGGAGTTGAGAGTTTTTGGTCTTGGCATTCCCTCCATCAGGTAAATCCTTTAAAAAAATCCACATTTTGTTTTTTACTCTTTATCTCTTTACTGCTTTTGCCTCCAGCAGTTCCCATGGATGCTCTGCCTCCCCTTTGCTGGGACGACACAGACTCTGAGCAAACAGCTTCCAAAATTAGTTCAGATCAGCCGTCTTTGAGTCACATCCCTCCAACCTCTGTTACTCCCCGGATGTCAATGCAGCTGGAGGTCCCTTGAAGACTGGCAGAATTCTATCAAATGCAAGATTTGCACTTGCTGGCCCCTAAATCTGCTGGTGCTGTGACATTGTTTTACACCACAACGACACAGACTCTGAGATTCACAAGGCTGAAAATGACTCCTTTATTTTTGGGATGTGCCTCCCTTTTAGACTATTTCACACAGACCCATTGGATTGGTGACACAAAGACAAACCTCTTCACTCACATTGCTCAGAGCAGAGGGACATCAAGAAGAAGTCCCTGCTAGGGAAAGGAATGAATAACAAAGTCACAGTTCCAAAAACATTTCTTCTGTTTGCAGAAAATTCCCTGGGAAAGGAATTTCAGAAAACCAAAACACCTCAGGCACGGAACCAGGGCTACAGTGCTGAGTGACCTTGTCTGCTCTGGCTTGGAAAAGGCACCAACTTGCTCCCAGCATGGAGCAGCCCAGGCTTTGCTCCCTCTGGAATGAGAGAGTTAAAGCTGGTTGGTGCTGCAGGGATGAAGTTTTTACCCAGGGGTGAGATGGGATCAGCCGTGTGCTGTGTGTGATGTTGTTTTACACCACAACGACACAGACTCTGAGATTCACAAGGCTGAAAATGACTCCTTTATTTCTGGGATGTGTCTCCCTTTTAGACTATTTCACACAGACCCATTGGATTGGTGACACAAAGACAAACCTCTTCACTCCCATTGCTCAGAGCAGAGGGACATCAAGAAGAAGTCCCTGCTAGGGAAAGGAATGAATAACAAAGTTACAGTTCCAAAAACATTTCTCCTGTTTCCAGAAAATTCCCTGGGAAAAGAATTTCAGAAAAAACACCTCAGGCATGGAACCAGGGCTGCACTGTGTGCTCTGGGAGGTGCCACCTTGTCCCCAGGGGATGGGCAGACAATTCAGGGCAGCCCTGGAGCAGGGAGGTTATAGCAGGCGTCTCCAGGAGCAGCTCTGCTCTCTGTTCTCTCCCTGCCACACACAAGAAAAGGCTGAGAGAACAATGTAATTATGCTCGTGAATCAGCAGCGCACTTGGTTATGAAAATGTGAGAGAGGCTAATGAAAGCAGCTCCTTTCTGTGTCACTGCAGGTTTGGAGTTTGGGAGAGTGGAGCTGAGAGACATTAAAGATTCTGCTCTCCCTTCCTCCGGAGCCAGCAGATAACACTGACAGCTTCCACTCACGGCAGAAATGACAAGGCTGGCATTGAATTATCACACTGCTATTATTTTGTTCAAATATGCTCTTGAAAAAACGCTCCTGGAACTCTGAGGATGTGGCACAAACCCAGCGTTGCCTGGACTAAAGGAGGATGTCCTGGGTTGTAGTATGGGATGTACGCAAAGCATTCTATCACCATCTTCATGAACTGTTGAATCCAACTGTTGAAGTAGTTTTCCCCCTAGGCCCCGCCCCCCTCCCTTTTCTGTTAATGTGTCTTCTGTTAATGGCCCATCAATGCCCTGCCCATGACTCATAGATAAGCTATCTCTCGTTAATGGCCCATCAATGCCCTGCCCATGACTCATAGATAAGCTATCTCTCGTTAATGGGCCATCAATGCCTTGCCCATGCCTCATAGATAAGCTATCTCTTGTTAATGGGCCATCAATGCCCTGCCCATGACTCATAGATAAGCTATCTCTCGTTAATGGGCCATCAAGGACCCTCCCTGTATGACTCATCATCCCATTGTGAGATGCTCCGCCCAGGGGGAGGAGCCAAGCATTCTCACCTGGATATAATCTGGGGTTTGGGACAGTGCAGACACTGGATTCCCAGAGGACCAGAGCTACCAGACCTTTCTTCGGAACCACTGCTTCAGGAAGACCACCTCATCTGGACTGCTACCATCACCCTGATCAGGTTGTATTCTGATTCTGTCAGTGGGTGGGGGTTTTGTTTTTGTATCATTGCATTTATCCTATTTTATTTACTTTTTTCCCCTTCTTCTTATTAAATTGTATTTTCTGGCTTGGAGCCTCTCACTCGGTTTGTTTTCAAACCACTACAGAGGAGCTGCCCCAAAGCCTCCCGTGAGCACCTGTCACTGAGTCTCCCGCTCTGAAATGTTCCATCCTTTAAATCTTGCAGGATTTTGCCCTTATGGAAGGAAATCTCTGCGTTCTGTGACTTTCCTGGGTTTTGCCAGTTGCTCATTCAGCCATTCAGTTGCTCATTCCACAGGCAGCAGGGTTGTAAATCTCACCTCAGGGGTGTGACAGGGGAGCACGGAGCTGGCTCGAGAGGTGCCCCT
The DNA here is from genome assembly GCA_013399915.1 of Illadopsis cleaveri. Taxonomy (NCBI): domain Eukaryota; kingdom Metazoa; phylum Chordata; class Aves; order Passeriformes; family Timaliidae; genus Illadopsis; species Illadopsis cleaveri. Next base: position 2,698 of record VXBB01023470.1, read on the forward strand.
GCAAACTGCGACATCAGCACGAGCAGGGCACGGAGAAATTCAGAAACAATCGAGGGAAACAATTCCGCCCCTCCTGTGCAGATGAAAGCCAGCTCTGTTTCTTTACATAAATAACATTATGCTGGATTCTACCACCAGATTTGCATCACAGTTTCAATAAGAGCTGCCACGTTAAGAGTTCTCTTCGCTAATATTGGTTCTTAATTTGTCATTCCTGAGCTCAATTGAGGTTATTCACCCCCTCAGTTGAGGTTTTTCTCCCCCTCACCCTCAGTTCCTGGAGCTTAATGCCAGCAGTAACTCTTTCATCCACTTAAGTGATGACGTGTTTAGTACAAACAGAAATTAATCCCCAACAAAAACCAGGAGTCGGTGAAGAGTTAAATCAAAAATCGCCAGCTCCTGGGAACAACACAAACCATTTTTTTTCTGAGCTTCCTCAAAAATAAAGCACAAGGCAGGGCTGAAACTGAACCAAGCCTAAGCCTAAATAAATCAACCTGTTGTTAAGAAGGTTCAGACAAGGTCCAGGAGCACAGCCTGTTAATAAATCCATCCCTGACCACACAAAAGGTGTTGTTGGAGCCCAACATTTTATGATGCTCCGGAATAGAAATGCTTTTCTCTAACAGCAGCAACAGATTCCACCCTCAACCCATGATCCTGCCAATAAACAGCTCATTATCAGCCTTGTCCTTATGGCTCATTAATTTTTTAAAAAGGGGAGGAAAGCAATGGAGAAAATGAGGGATCAGTGGGGTCTGATGAGGACTAAAGGGAACCGTGGCTCCTTCTGCCTGTGCCTCCTGCTTGTCCTTCCTGCTCCAACCTCGGCACCATTCCTGGCCTGGGGAAGAGCAAAACACCAGGAATAAACTGTGATCCTTGTGGCTGAGCTGGATTCCTTTAAAAAACAAACTTCTCTGGGAGTTCTGTGTTGAAGCAAAGGACCAAGGACGTAAAAAATGGGAATCTGCATCGGAATTAGTGAGAAAATTGTACCCCCAATTTGTGAACACCTTTAAAGTCCCTGCCTCAGTTCTCCTGGGACAACTCCAGAGTAAAAAAACACTTTGGAAAGATTTTCAGCAGATTTCAACCATTTAATCCCCTCCCATCAATTAAATTTTACCATTTGGTAAACAAACAAACAAACAAACAAGCAATTATTTGGGGTTTTTCTATCATTTCCCCTTTTGCTTCCACAGGAAGGAACCTGCTGGGACAGCAAAGGGTTTCTGGAAGTTTCAGCCTGAACATCCAGAATTCCCAAAGCTTCTGCAGTGAGTGGGTGCACTGGAGCTGCTCTGAGCTCCTGGCAGATCAGATTATCCAGGATTCATCCACCTGGGAGAGCAGGGAGCTGATCCTGAGGAGTTACTGCTGCTTTTTGTGGCATTGTCTGACCCAAAATTCTGCTCACAGGGAAGGGAAGAGCTCTATTGATACAAAAAAAATTGAAATAATGTGCTCTAAGACTGTGTCCCCCTGAGCCTCCAAGCCTGGCAGTGGCATTGCTGACCCAAGTCACCACCCACGACCTCCTCCAGTGCTTCTGCCACGACTAAAATTGAGGCCAGCACAAGAAGTGGGGGGGCAAAAAGTTTAAAACCTACCAAAAAAAACCCCCCAAAACCACCCAGAAATTCAGAAATTTGCATTGCTGAGGGTTTCAGAGGTTTCAGTTCTCCCCGTGGGGACAGGCAGCTGGGGACAAGGGACAAGCAGATCAATGTGTCCCTGTGCCAGGGATGAGTCCCTGTGTTGTCCTGCAGCAGGTGGATGTTTTCTGTGTAAGGNATGTCCCCAGGGCTGGCATTTGTCACCAGCTGGGGGTCACTGGGTTTGGTGTGCTGCTCCCCAGAGCTCCAGCGTCGCAATCTCTGTTTATAAATCTGGGAGGAAAAAAGTGCATTTTCCTGAGCTGCAGCTATGGCAACGAGCAGCTCGATATTGAGCTGGGTTGTAGGGGGTGATATCCAAAGGNGAAAGAAAGAATTCTAGAAGTTTCTGTGCCCTCCTGACTGCAGTTGGCTCAAGGCCAAGACAAATAACGCTGATAGGTCTCTTTAGCTGTTCCTCAGAAATGTAGATAATTTCTATTGGGCTGTTTGCCAAAAATCCCACCTAAATAATTCAATATNAATTTATTGGAAAATCCGGGACAATTAGGACTGCTGGCCACGTGTTTATTCAGTATGGATGGGTTTCATATTCTGTAGTGTTGTCTGTTAAAAATTAATTTTATTTTTTTTTAGCTTTATTTTTCAGAGCTTCTTTTTTTATTGAACTTTTAAACAGGTATCTCACCCCAAACTCCAAATTCTAAACTTCTGTTCAGCAAGTTTTCTGAAAATCTGTGATTTCACAGTTGGCCCTAAAGTTTCCAACTCTTCCCGAAGTGAGACACCTGATTCCACAACATTCTGAATTTGGGGATATCTATAACTGTCTATTTTTTTGACATTCTTTTTAACAGTGTTGTGTGTCAGCTGCTCCTGAACTCCAGCAAAGAGGGGGATAAAGATTTAGGCCTTGAACCTGTACCTTTAATAAATACAGCCCTGAAAATGGTTATTTTGGGACTAAGTGTTTGAAATATTCAACTGCTGGCACCAATGTTTCAATTAACCAAGTCCTTGGTATCGCCTCATGTATTCTTAGGGTGTTGTCATCTGAATTTATCACTTTTTGGGGAAACCAGTCATTTCTGTGCTACTTCAGACAGCAAAAATTAAAGCAACTCCACAAATCAGGAGTGGGTGTTACTTGGCCGAGGAGGGACATTTGGTGTTCGTGGCTAAAATCAAATCAATCCAGGCCTCAATGCCTTTACTTATTTTTTTCTTTTAAACAGGAAAAACTGCGCTGCTTTTGTTGTGAAACATTTTGAGATTCATTAGGAAAAGGTGGATATCGTTGGCAGTATCCAGCTGGATCCTGAATCCCTGTGTGGGTCTCCTGCAGGTCCAGGAAGCCATAAAATAACTGAGGGACCATCTCCGTACAAATGATCAAACAATGGACTCCAAACCCTTGGATGATTTCCTTTTGATTTACTCCCAACACTCCTGCAAAAAGTGCAACCTTTCCCTCCGGGTGCCAAGCTCCTGCCTCTCCCTCAGCCTCTGTGTTTGCCCTCAGAGTTGTTGCTGCAGCTGCTGGGAGCGTCGTTATCAAAGGAGCAGCTCGTCTAAATTATTAAGAAAACGGCACAATTGATGTTTCTCTAATTCACAGAATTCCCCATCCGAGCCTTGAAATCAATTATGGAAAAACATCAGGCTCCTCTGCCCGCCTTTGGAGCAATTCCAAGATCCACTATTTTATCCTCATTTGTTCCAGCCTTGTAATTGGCCATTGACTTTGATGAAGCTCTTGAGCATGAAGGCTCTGCCTTGTTTCCCTTTGCAGGGGATTCCACCCCTTCCCCTCACTTTTACCTTTTATTGCTGCTGACTTGGTTATTTCCAAAGTATCTCCTGTAATTTCCCTCCCATAAATCCCTTTTCCCCCTTTTATTCCCGGATTTAGGGACTGTTCTTCCTTTCCTGCTCACAAAGTCCTCACTCCATCAAAGCCATTGACTTTGATGAAGCTCTTGAGCACAAAGGCTCTGCCTTGTTTCCCTTTGCAAGGGATTCCATGCCTCCCCCTCACTTTTACCTTTTATTGCAGCTGAGTTGGTTATTTCCAAGGTATCTCCTGTAATTTCCCTCCCATAAATCCCTTTTCCCCCTTTTATTCCCAGATTTAGGGACTGTTCTTCCTTTCCTGCTCACAAAGTCCTCACTCCGTGTTGGAAGCACAAGCAAACAAGGGGGTGCTCAACTGCTGAGCACCAGCTTGTTGAATTTTGGGCAAGAATTCCTCATTCCTTTCACCAAATTGCCACAGTCATTGAAATTCTCTGCGAAATTGAAATTAGGAGGTGTCTGAAATTAATTCAGGGTCTTAAATACAAAGCACCCAAAGTGCCAGCTCATCACTGAGAGCTCCACACCATCATTCCACCTGCATGGCAGGACAAAAGGAGGCTGAGCTTAAAACCAGGCTCCAAAACTCTGGGATCACCTGGGAAGGTTTTGGTCTCTGTTTCTTGCTCAGGGCTGGACAAAAATGATATTTTTATGCCACAGGGAGGGTGTGTTTCAAAAGCATCCTACCTTACAAAGGTAAAAGCTTTGTTTCTCAGAGCTTCTTTTTTTATTGAAAAAGCAAAAAATAAAATCCCCATCTGACTCACCCCAAACTTCAAATTCGAAACTTTTGTTCAGCAAGATTTCTGAAAATCTGTGATTTCACAATTGGCCCTAAAGTTTCCAGCTTTTCCAGAAATGAGACACCTGATTCCAACACATTCTGAATTTGGGGATATCTATAACTGTCTCTTCTTTTCACAACCTTTTTGACACCTCAAGACTGTAAGGCTCCANTCTCCTTTCTCCAAACAATCTTTCTCCAGGTGGTGTTTTGCTGTTTCTCTGGTTTAACCCATGGCATTAGAGAGGTGTCGTTCCTATTCACCAACCATGTTCAGTCTGTATGGGAACACCTGATAAAAGGCAGTGAGAATTAGACAATAAAGCCTTTTTTCTGTGCTCTTTGCCTTCTGAAGTATTTGGAGTCTCTCATTTTTCTTTCGTGTCCTACAGCGACACCGTCCAACCCCCGTTTCCATTCCTCTGGCTGGAAAACTGGATCAGAGCAATGAGCAGTGAAAGCAATGCCCTTTCCTAACAGAGAGAACAACCCACACGAACCTCCTGAACCCTGACAGGACCCTCGGGGTTTCACCACCTGCCCTGCAAAACGTTTCCTTTCGCCTGGGTGAGCACCAGGAGTCCCAAAAGGAGCCTGATTCCAGCATCTGCTTGACCTGGCTGCCTGCCTCTGCCAGGTATTTAAGCATAAACTTCAAACTAAACCCTGGGGGATGTTTGTGCATGGTGAGGAACTTGCTCAGTGACCAGCATTCTGCCCACACCAGGATTCTCCCTTCCAAACAAATTAAATCTATCAGACTTCAGTGAGGAGACTGAATTTCAGCAAGGAACAGGAGAGAGGAGGGAAGAGCAGTTTTGGAGAGTTTGTCGGGTCTGCAGGTGTGGAAAAGGTGAGGTTAGAGCCCAAAACTGGGCTTGTGTGGTGCTGACAGGGCTGGAGTTATGAATGAATATTGTTTAACTTCCCTAAAAGCCAGTCCTTGTGCTGGCTGCTGCTGGGAATAAATTCTGGCCACTGGGCAGAAATTTAAAGTCATCGTCACTCAGGCAGAAAGTCCATTATCCATTCATCCATTTGGGCCTACTCCTTTTTTCTCTCCCCCTTTCTTTTCCCCTTCTCTGCACAACAGCTGATGGCATTGACTCATCCTCCTGCAGAAATAAACATTCTTGGATGTTGAAAGAATATTTGAAATCAATTCTTGACTCACTGCAGATATCCAGGTCCTTGGGCTCGTTTGGCTGCTTCCTGAACTGGGAGGCAGAACTCTCGTTAGAGACAAGTTGCTCCCATAAATAAAACAAATCCCTGAGACCCTGCAAGGTCCTGCAGAGGGATTTTCCTTTGGAATGGTCAAAGCCCTGGACAAGAAAAGCCAATATTGGGTTATTTTGTCAGGATTTCACACAGCAGCTCCCTGAAAAAGCAGGGAGAAATGAAGTGGCACAGGCAGCAAAAGGAAATAGGTTTATCTGAGGAGAAAGGGGGGTGTGAAATATAAATCCTGAGTTCCTCCTCAACCCTTACACCTGTTTGGAGACCCAGAATTACACAGCTGAGATGTCCAGCTTTGTGCTGCAATCCCCAGAGGGGTTTGGAAAATTGGGATGAATACAGCAAGATGGCCAAAAATGAGGGGTAGGCTTGAGGAAAACCTCCTTCAGCAGGAGAGTTTAAATCCTCAGTCTATTTATGCCACCGCAAAAGAGTGAGCAGCTTATCCTGTGTACATAACTCCTGAGGAAGCAAATAGTACCAAAGAGAGTCTTAAAATCCAAATTTAAGAAAAGTTTAAAACATCCCAAGGAACAGCAGCCAGGCATGAAATCCCAGAGTGGCAAAAAATGAGGAGTCAGCGTTGATTCTGTTATTTATGCAGAGAAGTTTCTCTGTGCTGAGGGAAGGGGAGGCAACTTTGCTTTCTGGGTGCCCCAATCAGGCCTGAATGGCTTAATTATTAAATTAATTAATTGGACACATATTTTTCAAATCCTGTGCTGCTTTAGTGTATAACTCCAAATTCCATTGAGAGTGTTAGTTAACTGTCTTCCCATTTTGGGCAGACACAACAATTCCTCTCCAGGCCTGGCAATCAAGGACCCCTCACTGCCTCAGGCCCCCAGGGATGGAAACAAAAGTGAGTTGGGGGCAGCAAACTTGGGGTCACTGACTTCATTAGCTGGAGCTGGAATTGGGAGATGAACGTCCAATGTGCAAATGGACCAAACTGATCAAAGTGTGCAAACCCGTGAGCGACGGTCCATTTTTGGGTGCAGCCCCTGGGGGGCTTTGTCTGCCCTGAATGTACCTGCAGGCCCTTCAATAAATAGAAATAAACTGCTTTTTATTATCTTAAATCTGCCTGGCCTCTGTTTTTAGGGAGCCACTCCAAGGGCTTTGTGCTTGGTGCCAGGGCAGGGCCAATGGGGAGCCCAGAGCCTTGACTGGGGCCCACCATGAAAATTTTTTATCTTTTTATCTCTCCAACGAGCCCATTTTGCGTGGCTAACGAGCTGCTCCGAGCCATCCCAGGGATTTCATAACAATGTGTTCCCACAGGGAAGGATCCCTCGCTGTGAGGCGTCTGCCAGGCTCGGCACATATCAGTATTTCAGCAAACAGGATTAACATTCCACAAGGCACAGTCCCCAGCCCACAAGTGCAATCTGCACCTGAATAACAAAAGAATTATGAAAACATTTCCCACCTGTACAAGTTCGCCGAGCGAGCATTGTGTCCCAATTATTCCGAGGAAAAGAGGAATACTGCAAAAATGATCAGAGCTTTGCCCTCCTTGTTATTAACATTCCGTGCTAAAACGCGAGAAGGATCATGTTAAAACTATTACATTAATATTCCTCAGAGACTTGGGCTATAATTTTAGCTTCTCTTTCTCACTCTCCCTCGTTTTGCCCTGTGAGTCAACATCGGAGGATGGCTGGCAATCAGCTCCTGCAATTATCCTTCTCCCTGGATTGGAATTGTTAACCGTGCCTTCCACTAATAGAACTGCAAATGAAAAGGATCCTTTCCCCTGGTATTTACTGCCTCAAACGTTCTGCTGGGTGGCTCTGGAGCTCCTGGCACGGCGCAGAGCAGAGGGCAAAGAGGACAAAGCTGGATTTCCTCTGGCTCCTCCGAGGGCTGTGGTGGGAACAGGGATGGGAGCAAAGAGTGAGGCCTTGGGAAGGCTGAGCTGACACAGAGACTGGGCAGAGTTGGAGAATAAAGTAGAGATTTATTAAAAGGCATTTAGGGTAAACCTTGGGCAGGACAGGGCCTGGTCAGGGCTACACCCAAGGTGGGCCCAAAATGGTCACAAAATGGTCACAAAATGGACCCAAAATGGACACAAAATGGCTGCCCGGTCACGAGGTCTCACACTTTTACAAGTTTTGGTCCATTTGCATATTGGGGTTTAATTGTCCAATTCCAGCTGCAGATTATAAAGTCTCTTCCTTCTGGTTCCTCCCTTCAGCCACNTTGCAGCTGCAGGTTGTGAGGTCCCATCCTTCTTGTTCCTCCCTTCAGCCACCCTTGTTGGTGCTGTTGGGCCTGAAAGTTGTCCTTGGTGTCCATTTGGGCAAGGATTTGTTTTGTGTCCCTGCTGTGTGCAGAGCTGAGTGACACTGACTGTGAGCTCAGAGCTGCAGCCCTGGGCAGCACAGAACCTGAAATACATGAAATTAAAAGTGAAGGCATCAAGAGCACAGGGCCACACACCACAGCCAGGGGACCAGAGGGCTCAGGGAGATCTGAAATCACAGAGATTTCCCAGTCTGGGAGATTCTTGGAATCAGAGAATGGGTTGGGTTGGAAATGTCATTACAGCTCATCCAGAGCCACCCCTGCCATGGCAGGGACACCTCCCACTGTCCCAGGGTGCTCCAGCCTGGCCTTGGACACTTCCAGGGATCCAGGGGCAGCCACAGCTCCTCTGGGAATTCCATCCCAGCCCCTCCCCACCCTCCCAGCCAGGAATTCCTTCCCAATATCCCATCCATCCCTGTCCTCTGGCAGTGGGAAGCCATTCCCTGTGTCCTGTCCCTCCATCCCTTGTCCCCAGTCCCTCTCCCTGGATCTGGGAATTGTGCAGCTCATGGAATTCCTGTCCCACAGCCCTGAGCTGCCCATTCCCTGCCATTGGCCACAGGCTGGGAGATTCCTCAGAAACTCAAGGAGCTAAAATACAACATAACCCAAGATTTAAAACCTGGGTCCCACTTTATTTATCCGGATTCCTGAAGAAAACCCAAACCACAGATACCACATGATACATGAAACTTGATCCCAGACCTAGAAATTCCAGGTGTGACCTGTTCCAGGGGTTTTCTAACTGAAGAGCCCTGTTTGGAAATGTCCTTGTGCTCCAGAGCCAAACAAACAATCCTGGAGGCACCTGAGCTCCCGGGGGAAAAGTTGGCTCCTGGATCTGATCGACTTTGTCTGCTCTTCCCAAACCTTTTTATACAGAATTATTCCTCTTCCTAGAAACTCTGGTCCTTCTCATGCTTGCCTAAATTTAAGGAAATCGAAATCTGGATGCAAAATGCTTTTCATTCTCACCAAAACTTTCAGCAGAGGAAAAATAATTTCCTTTTTCCCCCCACCTCGTTTCGTTTTCTGCTCGGCTCTCATCAGCATTCCGTATGCTAAACTCCTTTGGAAATCCAGGGTGGAATTATAAGATTTAAAATACGCAAGTCCCCTTTGCTTTCAGTGGTTGTTATCCAGCAGATACTTTTCTCTTTGGAAAATCCGGTGCATAATGACTCAAAATTATCTTCCCTTGCTGCTGTTTGGCTCTTTAATGCTCAGCTCTTTCAATCCCTCTGCCTGCTCCCTGAAAAAAATTCCATCTATTTCGGATTATTCTCCCCTGAATCTTTCAGTTCTTGCGCCAGAACGCAGATGGAATTTTGTGTCCATATAAAGGAGTTGGTATTTCCCAGATTTTCTCATTATTCCCGAAAGGAACAACTCATTCTTTTATCCCTTGGATGAATCTTCACAGCCCAGATCCAGCCACGGGAGCTGAGCATGAACCGCCTGAATTGGGGCCAAAAGAAACAGAAACAAGACAAATTCCCACTGGGAATTTCTGCCACGGCTTGAGCTGAAAAATTTGGATTGCAGCCTGGAAATGGTGTAAAATTCAGAGGTGCCTCATTAACATCCACTTGGAATAAATAAATAACGAGCCCCCTTGGAAGGGACACCCAGGAAAGGGGTGAGGCCCTTCCCAGCATCCACGGGGGTCAAATCCCATCCCAGAAAACTCACTGAGGGAATTTAATCCAGAAAATTACTTTGGATCACACAATTCCTCTCTGCAAAGCGTTAAACCCAGCAGAATTCAAACGACCACTTAACAAAACAGTGATTAAATCAGGAGAGAAATGGGGGAGCACCCTTGTGGCTCCCAGAGGATGGGGAAAGGATCGAACCACAGAAAAGAGGGGAAGGAGTTGGGTTTTGAGGTCCTGGAGCTTGGAACTGCTTTGGTTTGATTTTAAACAGAAACCCTGCAGGATCTCACAAGCCAGAAAATACCTGGGTTTGTTGGGTTTGGGCTGGAGAAAATATTAAATGGAATTAAGAAACAAAGAGAAGAGAATCTGAGTAACGTTCCAAGTCCTTCCCCTGGAGTGTGGGCTGGCGGCCTGTGGGATTTCCTCAGGGAGAACGTGAAGGACAATCAGGGCAATGTCAGGAAGCAACATTTTTAAGTCTAAAAATCATAAAATCCAAGCAAACAGAGCACTGGCCGCTGCTGGAAATGCTGGACAGAAGAAAAGGCTGAAATAATCCAATAATCCAGGCCAGACCTTTGTCTGAAATTGTGTTTATTCAATGGAAACAACAGCTTGGGTTTATCAGCCTGATGATATCAGCAAAGGGATTCTGGGGAAGAATTTAACTTGGCGCCAACTTCCCTCTGATCTGCTGCTGGAGAGCAGAGCCCAAATTCCAAATGGAAAAATATCAAATGCAAAATCAAATCCCCATTTTACAGGCACTGGGTTCCCGTTTCCATGTCTGAAGGCTCGGATAAAATGAGTGTTTGCTGCTTGCAGAATTNATTAATAATATTTATACTTATTATGTTATTCTTTTCCTACCTAAACTGTGCTTTGGGAAGTCTCTGAGTCGAGGGGCTCCTCCCAGCTCTGGTTTTCCAAGCTCCACCTGCTGGTTTTCCCTCAGTACCGGCTCAGAAACGAGGCCTCGACCTCAATTAATTCCTCTTCCCTCACTCCCCATTTCCTCAGAGTGTCCCCAGGCTCCTGTAGGATTCTCCCAGTGGCAAAACCTCCTGGATGGAGTTTGTGAACCCTCAAGGGAAAGCTTCAGTCAGCTGGAAATTTCCTATTTCCGATTTTTTTCCTATTTTTTTCCTATTTTTTCCCTATTTCCTGTTTTTTTTTTCCCATGCCTTCCAATAAAAGGAGGAATTTCAGAAGAGAAAGGAAAGCAAAAGGAAATGAAAAAGTGGGAATTTTCAAGGCTCAGGTAACTCCCAGAGCTGGTTCTCTGCCAGTTGCACAGCACAGCTGGATCAGGGCTGACTCGGCACATCTGGCTCGAAGAATGACACAGCACATCTGGCT
>VXBB01023476.1:0-13856 GCA_013399915.1 Illadopsis cleaveri
AGCCCGGCGGGCGGTACGAGGCGGTGGTGCCGCACTGGTTCTGGTGCAAGGTCACGGACACGCGGGAGCGCTGGGTCCCGTTCAGCGCGCAGGACTCGGAGCGGCTGGAGGAGGCGCACGGCGCAGGTAGGGCGGGATGGGCCGGGGGCTCCCGCGGCACCGCCGGCCTCCAGCTCCCACCGCCGCGGTTTGTCAGCCGCCTTTTGGTTTTACATCCCGCGTCCCCGCTCTTGCATCCCTGTAAGGGATGGGCCTGGTGAGGCTGACGGGGGAGCATCAGGTGTGTGCTTGGGTACCAGGGAAAAATTCCCCCGACACATCCATGGCTTCCCCCTGGGATGCTAGATTTTCCCTCGAGGAGTTTTAAATTGGGACTTTTTTGGCCATGTGCCTGCTCCCAATAACTGAGCTGTTTGGATGCATCAAATGATCTGACCCCATTCAGCTGATACTGCTCTAAATTATATATAATTATACTGCCAAGCATCCTCTGCTGAGGCTGAGAGAATGCTGGGAGGATGGCAGGAATTCCGTTGGGAGAGCCCTCCATCTACAGCATGGAGCTGTGCCTGCTATGGGAGCAAGGATTGGGGGTCAGCTCCAAGCCCTGTGCTGAGGCCCTTGTGTGCCAAATGTCACCATCTGTGCCACCAGCTGCTGCCCCAGGCAGAGCTCCGATTGCCCAAGGGTTGGCTTCCGTCCTCCCTCGCCCAGGAAGTTTCGGATTAGAGGCTCTGCTGCCCATCCCCAGTGCTGCTGCCTGGCCCAGCCTGGCACGGGGTGCTGTGCCACCAGCCCAGCCCACAGGCAGACCCAAAAGGCAGTGAAATTCAGAGTCTGAGGTCTGTGTTGGGGTCTGTACAGAGTTCTCTGTTTTGGAAAGGAACGGCTTAGAGACAGGAGACCCTGGTGCACCCCCACTGTTACACAATGCTCTTCCCAGGGCCACAGTTTCACTTTTACCCTCCAGGTGAGGCAGGGAGAGGCCAGAGAAGGACAGTGTAGTGTAATATTTTCCTCTTACCTTCTGCCTCTGGGGGAAGCCTGAAGCATCTTGCCCAGATGCCCCAACAGCACTCTCTGAACTTGGGTGCAGAGGACGTTGGCATCTGGTGCCATGGCTCTGACCTGCTCCGCTGTGCTGCCCAGGGGGATGCTCCAGCCTCAAGCCTGGGGGAATTTGCCATTCCAGGCCTCTCATGGTTGACTGCAGGCCTTGGTTCCCACAGGGAAGGAGCAGGAGGACGTGGTGGTGCCGACGTCGGGGGGCAGGTACGACGTGCACCTGCGGGCGCGGCGGCGCGTGGCCGTGTACTGGGAGGAGGAGGCGTCTGAAGTGCGTCGCTGCACCTGGTTTTACAAGGGGGACAAGGACAATAAGTTTATTCCCTACTCGGAGTCCTTCAGCGAGGAACTGGAGGTGAACACGCCTTTCCCGTTGGTTTCCATCTCAGCTTCTCCTTGTCACATACTGTCCCTGGTGTTCCAAACCCCATGCAAGGCCGCTGGCACCACAGCCAGGCCTGAGGACATGAACTCCAAAGAGGCTTTGGCACGGCATTCCTGTGGCTGATTGATGTAACTGTGAGCACTGGCGTGTCTTCCCCTTCCCCTGCCCTCGTCCGGCCTCAGTGCATCCTTCCACGACACCTTAAAGTGCCAGGCTTTCCTTTGGGATGATGCAGATGTAGAGATATATAGACACACGTATAAAAATACCCATCTTCGCAATAATCTCTATTCTGATGTACCAAAACCAGTTCTAAGTTGATGGGAAAGTTTGATGCTGCTGCTGTCAAAGCAGGGAGTTCTTAAACACTCTCAGCAGGTGATCCTGGGATGACCCTGCTGCTCCTCCAGCTGATTTCTCTGCTTCTTTTGCAAAGTGTTGATAAGAGATTCTGAAAGCTGGGTGGGGAATGTCCCAAGAGGTTGAACATTGTGGGCATACTTCCAGCTGACTCACAGTGGGTGTTCTCTTCTGTAGGAAGCTTACATGATTGCTGTGACCCTGGGTGAATGGAAGAAGAAGCTGGAGTCCCCCAACAGAGAAGTCATTATCCTGCACAACCCAAAGGTGAGCAGGGCCTGGTGATCTCTGTGGTGACCACTGAGGATGTTCCCTTGGGTCTCTTTGTGCTGTTCCCTTAACGTGGGTTTGTCCCAATGGCATTCCACTCACCTGCCTGTATTCCAGAGGAGAGGGCAGTGGCAGCTGAGTCTGCCAACAGCTTCACATTTCTTTTCAACACCTCGAGCAAAGCCCGGCACAGGCTGGTACCAGCCCGTGTCACCCAGCAGCCGCTGTAGCTGTCTGTGCTCTCGGGTCACTGACAGGCTCTTCTTGTTCCCAAGCTGATGGTTCACTACCATCCCGTTGCCAGCTCCGACGACTGGGTGTCCACCCCCACGGAACAAGGTCGGCCCCGGACTGTGAAGAGAGGAGTGGAGAACATCGCTGTGGAGATCCCCAACGGTGAGCTTGCTTCTCCCCTCCACCCTTCCAAACCCTCTGGAGTGTTTTCCAAGCTGATCACTCAAAAAGACTGGCAGAAGCTCCCACGATCCTTTAAGTGAAGTGCACGTCAAAACATTTTGTGCCAAAAGGATCCGAATGGTTTCAGAAACCTCCCCAGCCCCAGCGAGCTGCAGTGTCAGTGAACGTGCAGAGCTGCAGATCCAGGGGGAGGGTGGTGAGCTTCCAGCTCCTGTACAGAGACAGAGCTGCTGGGAGCTCTGCAGTGCCTGGAATTACCCCTGAGGTCTCAATGTCTGTATTTGTACAGGAGGAGAGTTTCTTTCCCTGCTAGGGACCCAGTGGTTTATCACTTACCTGTGTGCTGGTGACTATCTGGGGCATATGCTCTCCCCATCTCTGCAGCCAAGTGTCAGCTCTGTCCCCTCCCAGCTGCCCTGAGCTCCCAGTCAGGCCTCAGGACTTGTCCCCATGAGCATGTCAGGCAGTTACCCCGTTTTCCGTGGGTGCCTGCCATATATGCAAACTAAGGTGTGTGGGAAGAAGAGAACAAGCCCTGACTCCACCTGGGGCCTACCTGGGAGATGCAGCTCCACGGGGTTCATCAGAGTGGGCTGGGCATGGGGCACCTGCACTGAGACCTCCTGAACCTGCAATTCCCTGTGCTGAACAATCCCCATGGCTGGGCAGGGGTGAGCTGCCACAGCCCCTTCCTCTATTGCCCTGTTGGTCCAGATCCATCCCGGGGCAGGCAGCTGAATTTAGCAGGACCAAGAGAAATGTGAGAAATCCCAGCATCCTGGAGGTGTAAATCCAGGCACTAACAAGGATTTTCGTGGGCTGAGGTGCAGGTGGGAGGCTCCAGTCCTGCACAGTGGTGCCTGCAGCAGGTCTGTTCCCTGCTGGGCACTGTCTCCTCAGCACCCGTGCCCTGAGCTGCCCTCCCCTCCTCAGGAGAGCCGCTGCAGATCGACCACCTGGTGTTCGTGGTGCACGGGATCGGCCCCGCCTGCGACATCCGCTTCCGCAGCATCGTGCAGTGCGGTAGGTGCAGGGAGCTCGGGGGGTGCCAGCCAGGGAAAACATCCTGGGAATGGGGGTTCCAGCCAGGGAAAACATCCTGGGAATGGGGGTTCCAGCCAGGGAAAACATCCTGGGAATGGGAAATGCTCTCACGGTGCCCTCCTGACTCGCTGGCAGGCTGCATGGCCAAACCTGCTGACTGTGGGCAGTGTGAACACAGAGCTCACTGACCCACAAATCCCATCTTCTGAAAAGGTTCAGGCAACTGCTGTTCATCAGTTTTGCTTCACAACAGAGTTATTTTTTATAAATTTCTAAAAGTGCCTTATCCTGACTGCCAGACTAAAGCCCTGTCCCTGTGAAGGAGGTACAGATGGGGCAGCAAAATCCAGTAAGCACATGTGGCAGGACATGGAGCCTCCGCTGATCTGTAGTTAAAGATTCAGGGACTTAGGGGAGCAGCAGCAGATTAAGGACCCCAGTGGGATTTTCCCATAATGATCTTTCATTGCATTAAGTGTTGTTGGTGCCATGGGCTGGCCCCAGAGCCTGGTGGATCTCCACAGGAGTTGTTCTGTTTTGCAGTGAATGATTTCAGGAACGTCTCCCTCAGCATGCTGCAGGCACACTTCAAGAAGGCCCAGGAACAGCAGCAGGTTGGCCGGGTGGAGTTCCTGCCTGTGAACTGGCACAGCTCCCTGCACTCCACTGGTGTGGATGTGTAAGTGTCTGACAGGGCTGGGGGATGGCAGGGTGCACAGGCAGCCTCCTGCCCTGGAAACTCCACTTCTTCTGTTGGAAAAGTGAAGGGAAAGCTGTGAGTTTTTAGGGCAGGGGTGAGCAGGACAGACAGGGACCCCCAGAGCACCTCCCCACTGCCATTCTGCAGCCCACAGCAGGTGCCTGCACCAATCAGCATCCTGAGAACACAGGCTTCTGCCTTTCCCTGGCTGATCTTGGGAGGGACTGTGGACATCCACACCTTGCTAAAGGCCTCAGAACTGAGTACCCAGTTCCTGCACTGCAGCACTGCTCTGCAGTGCCCCAGCAAGGGCAGAAAGCAGGCTAGGCTCCTGGGGAAGAGAAGACAGGCTCTTTATTCTTGGAATGTAAGAGCACAGGCTGTGCTTTGCCTTCAGTCTGAGGGGGAAGGATTACAACATACATCCTTGGAGATTGTGTCAATCCTCGTCTGAAGTTACACTTTGCTTTAGAAGCATGGTGGGGTTCCGTGGCTCCCCCAGCTGCAGCCCCCTGTGCCCTTTCCCCGCAGTGACCTGGAGCGGATCACGCTACCCAGCATCAACCGCCTGCGTCACTTCATCAACGACACCATCCTGGACGTGTTCTTCTACAACAGCTCCACCTATTGCCAGACCATCGTGGACACGGTGGCGTCGGAGATGAACCGCCTGCACCGGCTCTTCCTGCAGAGGAACCCGCAGTTCAAGGGCGGGGTGTCCATCGCAGGGCACAGCCTGGGTGAGGGCTCATCCCCTCCCTGGGAATCAGCGTGCCAGGGCAGCAGGGAGGGCACAGTCACAGAGTGCTTGGGGGCAGAAGGGACACCTTCCACTTCACCAGGTTGCTCCAAGCCCTGTCTCAGCTTCCTGGGGTGCGGCAGCCACAGCTTCTCTGGGCAGCCTGTGCCAGTGCTTCACCCCTGAGCAACTAATTTCTTCCTGACGTCTAATCTAGTCTGTCCTCTGTCAGTTTAAAGCCATTGTCCCTTGTCCTGTCACTATCTGCATGCAAAAAAGTCCAGGGTGCAGCTCTTCCATCCCAAAAAGGGAGGTGGCTCAGGCTCTTCCCCTCCAGATGCTGATGCTCTGCCTGGTTTCTAGGGTCACTCATTTTGTTTGATCTCCTGACAAACCAGAAGGCTGATCCCGAGGAGGACGAGCACTGTGCACAGGTATGGGAGGCCATGGGGATGGGGGAGGGAACACAACATGCACAGGAGCAAACTGATGGGCAGAAAGGATGATCCCTTCTGGATCTGTTCACAGGGGTCCAGGACAGCCTCAAGCAGAGGGGGTATTGAAGAAGTAAAAGAAATCCTGAAGAAGCTGGAGCTGTCTGAGTATTGTGATGTTTTTGAGAAGGAGAAAATGGACAGGCAAGCACTGGTGAGAAGTTCCCCTGTTTCACTGGCTCTCACGGCTCTTCTTTGTTTTTCCTCCCCATCATCCCACCACTGCACATCTTCTGGTACTGAGTCACACAGGAAGCATCTCTGAGAAGGAACATAATCCCATAGAACAGACACCTCACCACACCTCTGCTCCTGGACTAACATCAGCCTTGCTTATTTTCCAGTTCTTGTGCACAGAGAAAAACCTTAAAGAAATGGGAATTCCCTTAGGGCCAAGAGTGAAAATACTCCATTACATCAGCTCCAAGACTGAGATGAAGGTTTGTTTTCTGCATGGCTTGTGCTCATGCCATCACATCACATCCCATTCCATCCCTCTGACACAAGGATCCCTTTGTGCTGCTGCAGGATCAGAGCTCAGCAGCTCCTGGGCACAGTGAACGTGGAGCTGAGCCAGGGTCCCCGTCCCAGCATGGGGACAGCTCAGAGGATGTCAGGAACTGCCAGTACCGGGATGTTGGCTTGGGACAGGTAACAGCTGAGCTCTGGCTGCACCCACAGACCCGGTAACACCAGCACAGAGATTGTCTCATGAACAAATCTGAACATCCCCCTCTCTCAGGTCTCAGCAAACTACCCCCAGCTGAACTACAAGCCCACCATCTTCTTTGCCTTTGGCTCTCCCATTGGGATGTTTCTCACAGTGCGAGGAGTGAAGCGGATCGACCCAAACTACAGCCTGCCCACCTGCAAAGGCTTCTTCAACATCTACCACCCTGTAGGTATAAGAACCAGAGCTGTCCTTCCTGAGGCACATGGAGCACGAGCCCTGGCCACTGTCCCCCTCTTGTGTGCAGTTTGACCCCGTGGCGTATCGGATCGAGCCCATGATCGTCCCAGACCTGGAGTTCGAGCCGATGCTGCTGCCCCACCACAAGGGCAGGAAGAGGATGCACCTCGGTATGGCACAGGCAGCCCCTGTCCCCCAGCCCAGAGCTGCTGCTGCAGCCCCCAGCCCCACACCCACGCCCCTCCTGCCTTGCAGAGCTGAAGGAAGGGCTGACTCGCATGAGTGTGGACCTGAAGAACAACCTGCTGGGCTCCCTGCGGGTGGCCTGGCAGTCCTTCACCCGCTCCCCGGTGCCGGCCCTGGAGGCAGGGAGCACCGAGGCCGAAGCAGAGGCAGAGGCTGGCACTGAGAAGCAGCCAGGTCGGTGGTGGGGTGCATGGGGCAGGGGGGAGTCAGGGATGCAGCGTGCCTGGACTCCCACAGCCACACTGCCCATCATCCCTGCACAGCAAACCTTTGGGCTCTCCCCAAATACTGTGGCCTTCCCCTGTTAGCACCTGATAAAAGGGTTTTCTGGGGGGGGTCTCAGCACACCACACCATGTTTTAAGCCTGTCCCCCTCCTCTGGCTGTCCCCTGCACTGCTGTTCCTGAGCACTTCAGCTGCCTCCCCTGTGTCAGCTGCAGAGGGGTAAAGGGCATGGCCCTGCTGTTGTATTGTCATGGCTGCTGGTGCTCTGTGGCTGAACCACGCTGCTCTTCCTTCCTCCAGACACAAAGCCAGAGGAGGCTCCAGCAGCAGTGAAGGAAGAGAGCCCCCTCATCAATGT
The DNA here is from genome assembly GCA_013399915.1 of Illadopsis cleaveri. Classification (NCBI taxonomy): domain Eukaryota; kingdom Metazoa; phylum Chordata; class Aves; order Passeriformes; family Timaliidae; genus Illadopsis; species Illadopsis cleaveri. The sequence goes on from VXBB01023476.1 coordinate 7,214, forward strand.
GGGGAGGCTGAATGGAGGGAACCGTATCGACTACGTGCTGCAGGAGAAGCCAATAGAGAGCTTCAACGAGTACTTGTTTGCACTCCAGGGGCATCTCTGCTATTGGTAAGTGTCTGTGTAATGCTCAGGGCTTCAAATTTACATGTGGTGGAAGCAGAATGGCATCAGTTTCAAAGCCAGTGTAGTAGAAAAGCCTCAACTGATCAAGGGAACAAGATCTTCTGTCTGTGACACACAGAGGGTGGGCACAGCCAGACAAAGACTTGTGGTTCTCCTTGCCTCGTGCTGCCTGCATCTGCAGAGCACTGTGTCTACCCCAACTGTCAGATGTCCTGACAGAGTGCAGGGAAGCATTCCCTTCTGATTCCTATGTCCTCCTCCTGCAGGGAGTCAGAGGACACTGTTCTGCTGGTTCTGAAGGAGATCTACCAGACACAAGGCATCACACTGGATCAACCTTTACCAGGAAGCCAGTGACCAACCTGTGCTGTTCTGGCTGTAAGTCCCCTTTGCCTTAACCCCTTCTGGATTTCCTAGGACACCTTAGAGGAGATCTGGTTTGTTTGAGGAAATAACATCCATTATCTAAGGCACGGAACTTGTGTCAGCTTTCTTCTTTGGCCTGTCAGACCTTTGGCTTCTTTCCTCTTCCCTGCATGAGGAGAGAACCAAGGAGGGTCCAGGAGGCTGGATTCTGGCTGCCTCACTGCAGCTATTCCTGCATTCTCCTTTTGCTTTCTTAGGTCCAATCCCACTGAGTACTCACCAGGAAAGTCCAGATCTCTTCTCTGCCTTCCTCTCTCCTCTGCTGCTGTGTCCTGCATGCTGCTTCCCAAGTACTTGCTGCTGCCTGGAGATAAGGATGGACTTTCCTCCATTTTGGGTAGGGATAGGGGGAAAAACTGTCAAGGGAAAACACTTCTGCTCAAACACACTCAACACCTGTACAGTGACTCCCTGTGGCAACGTGTACTTTTAACCTCCACCCTGTGAGTCCCCACACCAGCTCCTCCAGCACTGCAGCAGATGAGCTGTCTGGGCTCAGAACCCACTGAGGTCCTGACCCTGCGCGTGGCTCGGGGAGGACACTCACAGCCCAGGACCTTGAGGAGAAAAAGCCTTAAACACACGGTGTGGAAAGAGCTACAGCAGCCTTGGAGCAAGGGAGATTGCTGACTGCTAACACAAACACCCACACCAGCACTGCGGGCCCAGGAGGCGAAGCCCAGGGCACAGGCTGCTGCTGAGCCAGCAGGGCCTGTCCTGCAGCCACCCTCACGTCCCTGCACTGCTGCTGCATGTTTGTGCACCCCTGGGCTGTGCCAGGCAGGGCTGCCCTGTAAAGCACCTCGTGAGGGCGGCACGTTGGTGCTCCTCCCTGCTGTGGTGTGCTGGCAGAGACAGCTCAGCACCCTCACCCAGCCAAGGGCCTCCCCACGGCACTGACCAAGGCAGTGCCCAGCTGTACCTGCTCCGAGGAAAGCTTCACCTGCAGCTCCAGCCAGCCTGGGGAACAGCAGCTGCTCGTGGCAGTGTCAGGGCAGTGCCAGCCCTCTGTGCCCTGCAGGGACACGGAGCAGTGCTGCCATCCCACGGGACTGGCAGGTGGGGACTGAGGTCTTGCCGCGCTCCAGTCCTTGTTTTTAGCTTTAAATGTACAAAACGCAGCCAGCAAAGGTGGAGCCCAGATCCAGCAGGGTCTGGGCACTGCAGGAGTGACACCAGCTCTGTAGGCAGCTCAGTCTGCACCTGCCTTGAAGCTCTTTTCTGAGGGGGACAGGGCAGGAGAACTGCTGTGATCTGCCCCTGGGCTGGCTCAGTGCCTGGGCTGGGGCTCCAGTGCTGTTGGAGGTGTTGCTGTGCAGCCTCTGGAAGAGCCAAACCACTTTCCTTCCTGCTGACTTTAGCCCTGCATGGGGTAAGGAGCCTTTTTCCCCCCACAGCCTGTTGGTTTGTTTTTCCTCCATTGTCTGTTATTTGCACTATTGGAAGGGTTTTGTTTGCAGCCTCCATCCCTCCTCCCCTCCCAAGGAACAGAAGCTGTTCCTTACCTGACTGCAGGAACAGCCAAGCTGCTCGGTCAGCACCTGAACCACTGCTGGCTAAGGTCTCATGAGAGCAGGAAAAGAGACAGTCTTAACATGGGACACTAATGATCAGCTTTTTAAGTTATGCACTTTGTTAAAAAAAAAAGAAGTTAAATACATTTTAAATGTTATTTAATGTCTTTTCCAGTAAAAGCCAAAATAAATAAGTAGATGACTGTGGTGTGTGCATGTCTGGGGGGAGAGGGAAGGGCTGGAAAATTCACATGTGCAGTTTTAGGGGAAAGTGAAGCTATTTCTGTAATTTTGTTGAAGCTGCAGCTCTAGAGGGCCTGAACTGCAGCTGCTGGGGTGGTGTTTCATTACTGACTCACCTGCCTTGCTCTGCTGCAGCCTCACCTGTGCTCTTTGCATGTACACATGCTTGAAACTACACCTCTCTTTGATGGGACCGGTGACAAACTGCTCACAGAGCTCCTGCCAGGCAGCTGGCCCTGGTTCTCAGCAGCACTCTGCCCCTCCTTGTCTGATGGACAGACCATGGGCAGGGAAATGGGCAGGATGCTCTCACACAGGTGCAGGGATGCTCTCAGACACCATTTCATTTTCTGCTGACATCGCCTTAAAACTATACTAAAGCTGCAAGGAAAGAGCACCCACCAGAAACCCCTGCAGACACCTGAGGAAATGGCTTGTAAAGCAACAACCCAAGCCTTGAAATAAAGTTTTAGTACCACAGCTCATTACAAAAATTAAACTCCTTTATTTGGGAAATTAGAAAAGCTCAAAGTTGGCAGGTCCTGCACTTCATTTCCCAGGAGAAGAGCTGGCACAGCTCGGCTGGATTGCAGGGAGGTGACCAATGGTGCTTCCTGGACTGGACACAAGAACTCCCACCAGACTGGGCACACTGGGTTGTCACATTTTCCCAGTTCTTGGTCAGGACCTTCACACCCCAACTGTCTCTCCACAGGTTGGCACCCCGAGTGCCTCCCTCGCTTCACAGTGGGCATGAAGAGGGAGTGGCCTACAAAATCCAATTAAATGAAGCAACACAAGGGCCAGGGCAGGAAACTCACCAGCTCAGCAGGGAACACCTGCCCAGGGGTTCATCCTCATTGGAGCCACTTCTCCTGAGCAGCCTCCCCCAAGCCTTGCCTGCCCTGGCACCCAGGGAGCAGCAGGACACGGCCATCACTATATGTTCATGTGGAAGCTGGGACTTGGGGGCTTCTCCTCGTGCACCGGCAGCGCTTTGGGCTTGGCCAGAGATGGTTTGTGGCACAGGGTGTCTGTCAGGGGAGGGTAGTACTGCCTGTAGCACAGGTATGCGAGCACCAAGCCCATGGCTGAGCCAACCAACACATCTGTGGGTGAGACCAGAGCAAAGTTAATGGCCCTTCATCCTCCCAAGCCTCATGATCAATTCCTCAGCAGCAGCTTTTCTGCTAGATCCATAACTTGACTTGGCTGTAAACCCAAGCTTGGTATATATTTCAAAACCACAGAGAAAGGCGTCAGTTCCCTGCAGGTGGCACCAAAATTGCCACTGGAGGAGTCAAAAATAAAAAAAAACCAAAAACCAAACAAGCCCAAGTTGCTGCTGGGGGCTATGAACACTTCTGTGGCACCACAGCCCCCTGTGCCTGCCCTGCCCTGCTCAGGGCAGCTGCTGAGGCCCATCCAGGTGCACCAGCAGACGCTCACCCACCTTCCCAGTGGTGCTTGTAGTCACAGGTGCGGGACACACCGATGAGGGTGGCCAGGAAGAGGGGGAGGAGGAAGGCACAGAAGCGCAGGGCCCGGCCCCCCCGGCCCGGAGTGAAGCTGTGCAGCTTCCCTGCCAGGTAGAAGGCAGAAAAGGCAAGACCAGCGAAGCCAACTGGAAGAGAACGGAACAGTGTTGGTTCAGAATAGCTCCAGGCTTTGCTGCCAGACCCTTACCCTCTGCTGCTGCAGTGGAAAAGCTGTGAGGGCTGTCTGCCTGTCCCTGTGAGCCAAGGGAAGTACCAGCTGGGAGTGGTGGAGCATCTGAGACTGATGGATGCTAAAAGCTGGAACCTGGCACACATCCCTCCTTCTGGGCTTACAGACAGCTTTGGACCACATTTCTCACCCCGTTGCTCTGCAGAGGGAAACCTGAGTCCCCTGACCACATCAACAAAGCTGTCAGGTGCAGGAAAGCAAATCCAAGCTGCCCCCACCGTGGGTCCCAGGGCTGCAGCAGGAAGGAGACACGGCAGACTCACAGGACGCGTGTCCGCTGGGGAAGCTCTTGCGGCCCTCGGTCACCCTGCGGGCGTCCCCCGTGCACACCAGCTCGGCGTTGGCCCGGCCGTCGGGGAAGCAGCGGTAGAAGAAGTCGGGCCGTGGCCTGGGACAGGGAGGTGAAGCTCAGAGCCCTCAGGAGTGGGCACTCCCAGCACCCAAGGAGCAGCAGGGAGCTGCCTGTGCCAACATGATCCTCCCCAGCGTGGGCCTAAATGAGCCTATCTGAATGATAGCCTGAGACAGCAGCTCCTCAGTGCTTTTTCTAATTCTAAATTGTCTTTACAGCTAGAAAAAAACACATTCTTTCCAGGCTGAGCATGTCCAAGTTCAGCTCCTGGCCCTGATCTGGCTATTGCAGACCTGCCTCCCCCGCCCTCCCCGCGGCGCAGCTGGGAACCAGCCAGTCCTCACCTCCCCACAACGAGCTTCAGGGCATTTGTAAAAACCCCGTTCAGGGCAAGAGCAAGGCTGGCAGCTGAGAGAGAGCAAAAGGGTCACATCAGCATCACCCCCATCTGAAAATGCAGCACATTCAGGCACAGGCAGGGCTCAAGCTGCCTTTCTCTGGGACAAGGAGGAGCTCACCAAGGCAGGCTTCCCTCGTGTCCTCGTGGTCAGCACCCATGAACAGCCTCGCCAGGATGATGAGCAACAAGGGAGACAGAAATGTGATGAACTGCACAGAACAGGGAGAATTTTAGGTGTCAGTGAAGCAGGTTTAAATTCTCACCAGAACACAAGAGCAGTTACTCAAGAAGGCTCTGAGTACACTTCCCTTCCCCAAAGCCAAGCAGCAATCACTGCAGTTCCATCAGAACACAGCCCCCCACCAGTTGGATTTGCAGCAGGCCCTGATCAGCCCAGCATATCCTTTGGTTCTCAGACAGCTCTTCTGACAGAGTGCTGCCCTGGCTGGTTATTGGGGGTGTCCCCAGGCACAGCACCTCAGCTCTCCCCTCCCTTCAAGCCCCAGCATTAGCACTCTGTCAGCAGCACCCGTGCTCTGTCAGCAAAACCACAGGAGCTGCTGATTCAGAGCAACTAGTTATCATCATCCCCATCTCAGCCCTGGGGGATTTCACCCCAGGACATCCTCACCACGGCTGCCAGGCTCCCATGGGCTCTGTTCCCACCTGAACTCTGGCACAGTGTTCTGCTTTACATTGCCTGTTCCAAATGTGTTATCCCAAGGTTTTGTCCTTAATGTTTAGTGGCCACCTCTTGCCAAAAATCCCACCTGCCATTTGCCAACCCAAGAACCACAGCCCCTCACCTCCCAGCTGTGACAGAGGGCACCAATCCCTCTGACACACTGCTCACTCCTGGAAATCCAACACAGAGTTAGTCAAACTCTTCTAACCAAGCCTGGAGACGTTGGAAAAACATTTGACAATAAAATGATAATAAATCTCTGCTAAAAATAGCTGCTTGCAAGGAAAACATTCCTGATAGCAAGAGCTGTGCTATCTTCCATAAGCCCAGTAATTTAGACGTGGAATGGATTATGGACAACAGTGCAAAGTCCTCATCAGTTTATGAACGTCAAATCCCAAAGGCAACCCTGGACGGTAAAGCCTCAAAATATGACAAAAATCACTGTATGTTTGGCCTAGCTGGTACTAATCTCACAGGATGGGTAGAAAGGGACCACTGGGGACCATCAGGTCCAACCCCTCTGCTCAAGGTCCTCAGAGCACACCACCCAGGATTGTGCCCAGATGGATTATGAGCATCTCCAGGGAAGGAGACTGCCCCTGTCCGGGCAGCCTGTGTCACTGCTCAGCCACCCACACGGGAAAGTTCTTTCTCGTGTTCAGGTGGAAATGCCCATGTTTCAGCTCGTGCCTCTCGCCCCACTGAGCAGACCCGGCTCCATCCTGACAGCCCCTCCCTTCAGCTATTTATCCACATGGATACGAAATCCTGCACTTTCTGCAACGTGCACTAGGAGCTGCAGGTATTGCAGTACAAGCCTTTAGCCAGCAGCTTTGCTTTAAAAGCAGAGCTTGTAATTTAAGAATAAATCAAAGTAAATTTTGGAAACACTGGCACGGGCTGCCCAGAGAAGCTGTGGATGCCCCATCCCCGGAACTGTTCACAGTCAGATATTGTGTAGGGCTTGGTCTGGTGGGAGGGGGGCATCCCCCGTAGTGGGAGGGACGAAATGATCTTTTAAGGTCCCTTCCGACCCAAACCACTTCACGAACCCACCGAACTTACAAACATGAGGAGCGTGGGGACATGGTCCGCTTCAAGGTACGGGTTTTTGTAGAGCCACATCTCCTCGGGCTGCACCACGCGCTGGAAGGGCGGCAGGAACTCCATGA
>VXBB01023476.1:18105-45247 GCA_013399915.1 Illadopsis cleaveri
TATATATATATATATACATATATAAAATATATCAGCTGATATCTGCAATATCAGAATGCTCTGACTTCAGAGAAAATCACTGCACATTATCAAGCTTAATAAATAACATAAAGTGAACACCTCAGGCCCTACAGATGCGGTAGCAAGAGTTGTGTTTGGAATTTCTGAGAAGGTTAAACATCCTCAATAAGAGCTTAAAAAGAGACATTTCTCACACAAAGTTAAGAAAAATAAATTTGTTTTTGCAATCTCTTTAAAAATACCAAAATCCAGCACTGGTTCCCAGCAGGGTTAGTGTTGGACCCTCACTGGAGCACGGCCCACAGCAGGAAGTGCTTCAGGGATCCCAAGAGCTGCTGCCCCAGGGCTGCCCCTGACACCTGCAGGTTCTGTCACCCCAAGGGAGGTGTGGGCAGGTGCTCGGGGCTGAGTCCACGGCACAGCAGCTGCTCAGGGACTGTAGTGTATCTATCACTCTACCATTGCACACACAAAAAACTCCCCCTGTACATCAGTTTGAGGATGAGAAGGACACTAGGCAGAGGCAAGACATGTTCTAAATTTCACACAGACTTTTTCAGCCTGTATTCTTGATCTGAGCAGTCTCTGTGTTCCCACAGGTTTGTGTAAGCAGTTTTCCAGAGACAAGGCTCCTAATTCCAAGGCTCAATTCAGCCAGATGCCAGCAACACTTGATTATTTTCAGTACCCATGAGGAAAGGCTGGCAGGGAGTAGCTACTATCAGTACACAAGTCAGAAGTACTCGCTGTATCAGGGCAGTGGGGGAGACACAGTGCTTGGTGAGATCGTGGGCTGCGGGGGGGAGAGCCACCAAAACCAGCTCCAGCCTGGGGACATCAGTGCCCTGTGGCTCCTTGCACAAAAAAATGGAGGAATACAGGTTTTCTAAAAAAATTCTGGAGCAAGAGCCAACATAAGCCACTTGGAAAGCCTCACTGAAGGAGCCTGTCTCTCTGATTAACAGAGGAAATCCAAGACAGAACCATCTCCTGAGGCACCAGCTGGCTGCTGGGATATGGCCCCTTACCCAGACACAAAATACCCTGTTCATTGAGGAAGTGCTGAGATGTTCCTCAGCTCCACTAACAATGAAAATTAAAGTCAGAAGATCTCTCATAACAAAAAAACCTTCATTCCATCAAAACCAACACGCACCTGGGTCAGGTCACTCACGTGCCCAAGCCTCCCTGAAGTCAAGGGGAGCCTGAGAAGGCAGGACTGAAGAATCACTCAGTAACTGCCACCAAACCAGGCCAGATGTGGCAGATGAACTCACTGGCAGGACTGACTTTAGCTCTGACTGAGGCTGGGAGCCTCTCCTGCCTGGGAAGGGTTTCCAAAATAGGTGGGATAAAGAAATGACCGCTGTGCAATTAAACGCTGAATTTTTGCATCTGTCTGCAAACACCCAAGACAGCTCTGGAGCAAGGAACCACCATTTCTTCCCCACTGCCAGACCTTGTGTTACAAGCACTTCCCAGAAGTCACACAGGTGATTCTCACAGGAAAAGCTTCGCAGTAATATTCATAAGTAAACATGAGAGACAACCTACCTTCTCCACTGCCTTTAACAATAAGTACTGGAACAGAGGCATTTCAGAGCCACCTGGTCTGACACCCACACCTGTCTGTTTGGCATCTCAGTGTTACAGAGGGGAGGGAGAGGCTTTGCTCTTTCCATAAACTAGACACAAAAGTTATGTTGGCTTCGCTGTTCTGTTTTTAAAGACACGATGACTGATCAAAGCCAGATCTTCAACACCCTTTCAAAATTAAATAAATAAATATGTGGCTATGCTTTGCTTTCTACACTCAAAGAACATTACTTTAAACAGAATATTCTTTTCACTGTCAAAAGGTTTACGGTTTTCTTCAAAGGCCAAGATGCTCCTGGTTTCCAACAGTAAGAGCTGCTGTAGCACATTCAAGGGTAAAAGAAAGACCAAACAACAAAAACCAAACACCACTGCCTGGTCCTTCTCGCTCAGGTCAATGGTCCCGTTCCAGCCCACACGTGACGGCTCTGAGGACAAAGCCGAGTGTGGCATTGCAATCTCTCTGAGTTCATCGCCTGTTGCCCCTCTTCTCCCCTCCCATGTTTGTTTTTAACCAAATTCACTCCTTTGCCTCTTCCACAGCATTCTGTGCTTCCAATTTGCACTTGATCTTGCTCCAGTACTCGGGTGCCACAGGAGATTTGGGGTCGTGTGCGGAGCAGCAGAGGCGGCCGTCCAGCGCCGACAGCACCAGGGCTCCCTTCTCGTGATCCTTACAGAAGGAATGGGGGCAAAACTCACAGAAGGACACGGCAGGATTGCTACAGATGTCACACTGATGCCACGGACATTCCCACTTTCCTGAGGATGGGAGGAGAGAGGGAAAGGAAGCTGGAATTAGTGCACTTCTGAGACAGCACTGGCCTTTAACTCTCACTCGGTGCTGGATTGCTCAGATGAATGCAAACAAAGTTCAGAAAAATCAGCTGCTCCTTCTGCTCCTCATGTACAAGAATCTGACGGAACACAGTTCTATTTTGCATTTTTTTAGGCCTCTCTTGGCCCAGAACATTACTGCATGCACAACCAGACCTTAAAACAATCAGATCTACTTCCTGGGCATCAGGGCACCAAATGTCCTTGCAAGACAGAGTTTGTTTTGCACATTTTCCTGATTTGTGAGCATCTCACATTGCCCTGGACACTGAGCTCCTCAAAGGGCACCTTCAAAGGAAGCTTTAGGTCAGCCCTACACATTCTGCTGGCTTTGTTGGTGTTTGAACTGTCATTTGCTTGTGCTAGGACACCAAGACAATGCTCATGTTTCAATCAAAGTAAGTTGAAGTTTGATTCAAGGAGAGGAACAAGAACAACACTAAAAAGTATGACAAAGCCTCTGCTCACCAGTTCCATTTAGGAACAGTCCCCTGATGTACTGCTAAAAGTGAGTGGTATTGCAAAAGCAGATTTGATGCACATAGTGCAAACAAATACTGCCTTTAACACAAGTGAATACTGTATTTTATGTACATGAATGCTGCATTTCACCTCCAACACTGTCTTGTAGCAGGAAGGAAAAGTTGAGCAGGAAGAGCCATGTGACTGTTCTTACCAAAAGGTGGTTGAGTCAGGTTAAGGCATAGGAGGTGGTATGCTTTGGGACAGTCCTTCTTATCACACATGACCAGCTCTCCCCCATCTCCACACTGGAAACAGTTATCTTCATGCATCTGCTTTTGTTCTGTTTTTATTTTCCGCTTCTTCTGCTTTAATTTTGCATTTTTCACCTTCTCTTCATTTGCCGTTGCAAATGCTGTCTAAGAAGGAGAAAATCACAAGACAGAGTCACTTACAAACCCCGGCATTCAAGTCAATTTTGGATTATTATTTGCATGAGCTCTTCTTAAATGAGATCCATTTAAAATAGTTTTTAAGCTCTGAAAGCCAGAAGTGCTCATTCAGATGTTTCTGAATTAACTTCCCACCAGACACAATAGCATGGCAGGGCACACTATAAAATCTTCGGAGACTTCCAAGGGTAGAAATTATTATATAGGTTAAAGAGTGAAATAAATCAAAACCCTCTTTGCCCTAAAAATTCCTGGATTTGGGAGGAGAAGCTGCAGTTTCACCCATGTACCTTGGGACGCACTCCCAGGAAGCCGCTGCAGTTTTCTGCTCCGCAGTGACACTCGGTCCTGCCATTGCCCAGGCAATCCAGGTTGTAATTGAACGTTAACTCCATTCCTAAAATTTAAAGAAAAACAATTCACCCAGATGGACACTGAGGGAAGACAGGCCTGTGACAATGACATTTCATTGGCATTTGTTAAAATGCTAAAACTGGAACCTTAAGTATCATCTCCACTCCAACGAATGACAAAGTTCCTAAACACTTTTAATATCAATAACTTCAAAGAAAAAAAAAATCATGATTCTAAGTGAGGAACTTGGCCACTGTGAGACAAAAGCAAATATGCCAAAGAGTGCCATTCTTTTACCTGCAGGAATGTCACAAAGAGCAAACAGTCCAACTCTAATGTCACCATTCACTGTCCACTTCTGTGTTTCACAGTTTGGGTTACAACTATGGTTCATAAAACGAGAGTAGTTCCCCTTTGGGCCAGCATCTATTATTCGGTCCTTCAAGGAAAAAGACAAAGATGTGTTTAGTCCTTACAAAGCAAAGAGGTTTCCTGGTGCTGAGTGACATTTGCTATCAAACAAGACACAATATTCACCTTGGTCACAGTTAGCATATAAAAATTGGTGACACTGTTCTCATGAGCACGTTTGATCCGCAGCCGGCACTCCTCCTCGTCAATCAGCTCCCCAACATACTCATTCACAAATTCACCCTGCAAAGGAAAGGAGAACAAAAGTAAGAAATCCATGCATCCTAATCACGATGATAAAGGGAAGCAGCACAGAAAAAAGCATTTCCTATAAAAAAGACTCTGATCATCACAAGAAGTGTTACTCTTTAATGGTTTAGTAGGCACAATGTGAATACATGCACCAGGTAATTGCTGTCCAAGCAATACATCCACACAGAACAAAAGGCAGCCCTGTTCCTGCATTCAGTACACAAGAGAGTTGTCAGCTCTATAAAACCCTTCAACCTACCCATTTTCTTCCAAAGAGGACCATGTAACAATATTCATGGACTCCACAGCAAATGGGAACTGTTACAGTATTTTCACTACATACTTCACTTTTATTAGGACCTTAGTAGTCAATAAACTCAGAACATTTACACTAACACAGTTTTCATGAAACAGATTTTAAAAGTTCCGAATTTAATAAAACTAATGGGTTAAACCCCATGTTGAAAAGCAGCCCTCCAGGCCAAGAGTGTTTTCTAAGGAAAATCAGAAGAGCTGGGACCTGACTGCCACCTCAGTACAAGGTTACCAATGCACTGGGCACAGCTGCCAAGGGGATAAAACACAGTTCACTCTCCGGAGATGCAGAGTGCAACGCTTTCACCTAGCCCCACCCCGATGGCTGTCACAGCCTCCCCTGGGTCACTGCACCTTTTTAATGCTCCTCTTGGTGCGCAGGCCCCACCCGCGGCGCTCGGTTTTGATGATCTCGGCGTCGGGGTAGAGCCTCTTGGTGAAGCACTGGTTCTGGCAGCGCTCCCCGGCCGGGCACACCTGCGGGTGGCACTCGTACTGCAGCATCCTGTTGAGGCACTCGGACTCCAGCCCGCAGGGGTTCTCGTCCGACGGCTTGCAGTTACAGCGCGGGATCTCCGACAGGTCGGCCACCTGGATCTGAACCTTCCCGATCACCTTGTTGGACTGGGGAACAAACGGGGAGAGCAAAGGATGAAGACAATGCACTCGGAACACAGAGTCAACAACTGACATGAAAAGGCAAATATAAAAATTGTTTTATAATTAACAAGAGATAAGTGAAAAGAACTGCAAAGTGATTTACGTGAATTTCTCTAGGCTTCCACTGTTGAACAACTTGGTGTAAGTACACAACATAGAATCACAGAACAGTGTGGGTTGGAAGGGACCTTAAAGACTCTCCAGTCCCAAACCCAGCCATGGGCAGGGACACCTTCCACTAGACCAGGTTGCTCTGATCCCTATCCAACCCATCCTTGAACACTGCCAGGGAGTGGGCAGCCACACCTCCTCTAGGCATCCTTACTCCTGCACAGGGCAACTTCCTCACACACAGAATGAAAATAAAAAAGAAAGAGGCCAACTCACTTTAATGTGTTTATAGGGCGGAGGTTTCCTTGAATTCCTTTCATTTTCCAATGCCTCTTTGCTTTCTCTTTGTGCTTTCAGTTCCTGGAAACGTTTTGCTGCTTCTTCAAGTGCTGTGCAAGGAATTTAGAATAGAAAGCAATCAGCCCCAGCTGCTGCTAATCAAATATGTACATGTATCTATTCAATTTTTTTTTTTTTAAGACTAGGAACAGAACTCTATTAACAAAAAGACAAGCTAAAAATTAGTTATTGCAATTTATCATGAATTTATCATCAGGTGCTTTCAGCAGGTATCAAGATACTGAACAATGATCCCATGCAGCAGAGCCCAAGATCCATCTAAACATTTCCCCATTTGTGGAAGCACTGAACTGGCCCACAACAACACACAATGAGTAGGCACTTAAACATATTTTTATCTGCAGTCAAGGGATCAACACAATGCTTGGATTTCACATGAACACAGAACACTAGTCACATAATATTCCCATGCAGGTTAAGTGGTGATGGAGACACAAACACGTGGAATTTTTGTCATAAACCACTATAAACTTTGTTTGATTTTACCTTTCTTGAAGGTCTTGTTAATACTAGTTTGCCCCTCAGCAAAGCTTTTATCTCCTTCAACATAAGGGAAAACTCTGCCCTGGTGTACCCAATAGTAGTCATGTGAACCAAAGAAAAATACTGGGAAGTCCCCGATATCATGTTTGAGGCCCTGTATGTTGAGAGGCACAGACCTGGGATTGCAGATCTCTGCTGGCCACCACCTGCAGAGCAGGAGAGAAAAGAAGAATGTAAGTTCCCTGAACCAGAGCTTCCCAGTTTCCCTATTGGGACTGAGAAATAAGAGCTGTTTTCCTTTCTTAAGCAAATTAATTCCTCCCTCAATCAGCCAAGGCTCCCGCTGGCAATGCCTGGGAAGCTCCATGCAAAACACAAGGAATGTTCTTACTCTGAATTCTGGAAAAGCCTTCTAAGAATATCCGTGGCCTGAGAGTGTTTTTCCAGGATCACCTGTAAACACCTATATTGCTGCAGCTGACTAAAGCAAACACCAGCAAGGACAGCTGGCCTCTGCCAGCCCTTGCTTTCCCACATGCTGATCCCGCTCTGCAGAGCAAAGGTGTGTGCAATCCAGAGTCCATCACTGCCTGGCAGAAGCAGGAGCATTGCATTTCAGGGGTGACACCCGTGCCTGACCCCAAGCAGAGGAATTACTGTACTTCTAACTCCTGTTCACGATGATTGAGCTGCTTTATCTTCCTGCAATTCCAGAGTACATCAAAACATCCAAAGCATTAGAACCCCCAGAAGGTGAACTTGCCTGTAATTCCCAAGCTTGACCCAAACGATCTGCTTGTACCGCAGCTTCTTGCCAGCTTTACAGTCATTGCAATTCCAGCATCCCTCAGGCATTTCTATGCTGAGACACTCGGGGTGGAAGGAAGCTGGGCAGGACTCACAGCACAACAGTTTGCCACCTTGAAACAAAGAAGCCCTGCTTGGTTTGTAGAAGTCAGGATTTGCTCCCCCCGTGCACAGCAACTGACATTCATTTTAAATCATCCACTCCAGATTCCCACTGCCCCACAGAAAAATGGCAAAAGAAAGGGATCAAGTCAAACTTAACAATGTTGGTTAAAAAGGACTGGGCAGTGCTTAATCGAAGCTGGGACTCTTAACTGCACCAGACAAAAAAGCAGCTGAGGACTCAAACACGAGGTGAGTTGGCAGGAGGAGCACCATTCCCAAGGGAAGCACTGCAGCTGGGAACAGCCATACCAGCTCTTGGTGCTTTGGTGATGGCCAAAGCAACCACGAAACTCCACATTTTTAAAGAATCCTTTTCAATCAACATTGCTGTGACTGAATCCCCAGCAATCATTAGTGAGCACTGACCCCACAGCCTATAGGTTGATCAATACTTTTCTGCTGCAAGGACAGGAAAAGGAATCGTAATAAGTGTGTTTATTCCACAGAAAGTTACCAGGATGAGCCCAGTATATAAAGCAGAATGAGACATGTGAGTTGTCTCCATCCCAAAAATTCGTGGTGCACAGAGGAAACCCCAGCACTAGGGTTCACACGAATTTCTGAAGTTTACACTAATTTGGGCAGAAGTTATTTTGGTTGGCTCACATTTTGGACGATGTGTTACATGTGGAAAGCCACAGCACATCTCTAGGCCACCCTCAGCAAAGCAGCTCATGTAAGATGACTTGATACATTACACACACTGTAATATTTTATACATGTAGGTATATAAAATATATATATACATTCTTATATGTATATATATTTAAAATTTAACAAGATTTTGTGTCCCAGATGGAAAATCTGGGAGAGACTTGAGAGTATTCAAACCAATTTTCAATCACAGTATCAAAAGAAGTGTGAATAGTCACTTTCAAACCTTTATCAGAAAATCTTGTCCACCTATAGACTTCCCAAAATATCATTGCATTAATTGATCATTGCATGTTACAATACGCATTCCTTAAACAACTCAGTTGCATGATCAACACTGTATTTCCTCTGCTAAAACCAGTAAAATCCAGTTATATGGATCCTCCAGAGCTCCCAAACCCATAACGAAATTTTTGAACTATTTTTGCAAATGTAATTTCAGAGGAAATACAGACACATTACTGAAACATTATCCAAGATGAGAAAATGCCAAGAGATGCAAAAATCAAACAAAATCAAACACAAAACTGTCAATGCTAAGCAAGAAAAACCCCAACATTGCTCTCGGGATGCATTAGGCAGATTTGGCTCACGCTAAGCACAGGGCTCAAAATAATTCTTGTTTTCAGGAATTACAGGACTACTGCAAGCCATTGATCTCACAACGCCCAAAGCGACCTAACTTGGGCTGGGTAATGGGGCACCGGCTCTCAACGCTCCCGGGGAACCAAATTTCTGTGGGGAATGAAATATCACATCTGAGCATTGCACACAGACAGCAGGAACTGCCCAGGGAGGGGTCTGGAGAGCCTCAGCCCCCCTCAGCAGCAGGAGGTGACCCCTGTCCGGAGCTGTGGGGTCCCTGTGGGTTCAGAGCCTGGCTTGGCAAGGACACCCCCACAGGAGGGGACAGGGATGGGGCACTGCTGCCTCGGGGCTGGACACGAGGCCCCGGGACTAGTGGGGACACACACAGGCCAAACCTCACTGCCTTCCTGCTCTGGCACCCTCCAGGACACAGCACCCACCCCTGCCCAGCCCCAAACACCCTCTCTTCTCTCAGGCCTTGCACAAGATCTGAAGCAGCACATCCCCCTCTGCTCCCAGTTGGTTTAAGAAGTGGTTTTACATCATCCAGGTAAATACTGAACTGCAACAACATCGAGATCCATCTGCCTCCTCTTCACATTGCTGTGCAAACAGTTCCCTGAACCTGGAACAGCCCAGGCCAGATAGAGAGTGACCAAATATCTTCCAAGGAGAATTTAGTGACAGCAATTATTTTAAGCCCTTTTATAATTTAAAAAAAAAAAAAAAAAAAAATTGCCAACAACATGAACACAGGCTCACAATAACCATGAGTGAAGGTCACTGAAAGCAGTCAGTGTGGGGACAAGCAGACATTTCTCCGTTGATTTAGAGAGAAAAAATAGAAAAAGTGAAAGTAAATTAAAGAGAAAGAAACTATTTTGGTTACCTTTCTCACATTTCTTTTTGGAAGCTGACGAAGGAGGAGGAATCATAGGTAATTTCATCAACTCAGCACGATTTGACTCATTCAGTAGGTAGTGGGACTTATAGGCATAGGAACTGAACAGGGGGTCTGAATGGTCCTGCACTACCAGCCCTATACGAAACAAACAGAAAGAGATGAGTTGCAATGAAACTACCCATGATTCCATGAAGGAAAAATCAAATAAACCCAATGAACACCCCTAATGCTTTATGTGGGAATGAAAAAAGGATAAAATGAAGAAAAAGGAAAGTCTGACAAAGTTTCTGTGCTAACGAAGAGGTTGTGCTGGGGGGACTCAAACTTAACTGGAAAATCTTGCTATGAAATAAGCTGCTCCTAAGTGGAATTTCAATTGGTTTTTTACCCTTCATTTGTGCATTTATAGACAAGCACAAGAAAAGCAACAGAGTTTGAATCTGTGGGATCCTCTCTCCTTCCCACAGGGCAAAAGGAAGCTCCTCTGCAGACCTGGGGTGATGGTCACTGCAGCAGGGTCATGCTCTGAGCTGGAGCTACAGATGGAACAGACGTTGGGAATGAGAACTCACCGTCCCACACCGTGCAAATCTACCCCTGAGATCTTGCCTACAGAAGGGTTTTGACTCTGTAATTGTGCTGGAAAGCAAGGAGGAGGTCAGTGTTCTGCAAGGCACCGAGGGGGAAGTACAGATGGAGCTCCTGCCCTAGGCTGTGGTGGTGAAGTTCCCCTAGCCAGCCCTCCCAGGGCTGCTCCAGAATAGTCCAGCACTCAGTTCCCTACAAAACTCCATTCCAGGC
This sequence comes from Illadopsis cleaveri, assembly GCA_013399915.1. Lineage (NCBI taxonomy): Eukaryota > Metazoa > Chordata > Aves > Passeriformes > Timaliidae > Illadopsis > Illadopsis cleaveri. The sequence goes on from VXBB01023476.1 coordinate 28,339, forward strand.
CTTTGCAACTCTCTGTCCTGCAGCAAGAAGAGGTTTTCTTTGTTACTCCAAAGAGCCAGGCAGCCCAGCTGAGAGCCCAGAGCCGTGGAGCAGAAGCGCTTGGCCAGTAACTCTGGGAAAGAGCAGAGCAACTGAGCCCCAAAGAAACAGGAAAGATAAGCTTTCAAGAGAGCCCCCAGTTCTTCCCCTGAGGGACACACAGCTGAGTCCAAGAGAGAAGCTCTTGGATGGCGCCTGAAACTCTGCTGTAAGAAGACTGGGGTCAGCCCATCTGGACATGCATCACTGGGAGGATTCCTAAAAATAGGGAACCTACACATGCAATGAGGTGAACTGTAACATGCTGATTGGAGGGTACTGCAGTGCTGAATAAGAAGTCTTTAAATATCTTGTATTTCAAGTACCTCACTGTAAGCAAGCTTATATATTTTATAGATTGTCTCTCATCTATATTTCTCACTTCAGTAACTGCACCTAAATACAAAGTGTCTGCTTCTGATAGTGACTAATACTAATTAAATCACCATTCTCACAGAGATGTCCAAGGATTTCTAAAGTCTTCAGTTACCCATTTCCTTCTGAGCAGGTGGCTCAGTGCTCCTGCCCCAGGTACTGTCCTCAGCACTGGCTCCTGATTCCAGCCAGGCCTGGTGGACACAAGCCCCACAACAATGCTCTGGATGAACAAGTACAGAGTTGCTCTAAGACACAGAGGATTCAGGCAGTGGCAATGGTTTGTAACTGTTCAAGCTCTAATTAAGATCTGGGAAATACACAGGACAGGGAATTCCATCTGCCAGGGCTCAAGAGGTTATTTAGATTGCCAGGAGAAAATACAGACTTGAGCAGTTTCATCTCTGATGGAGCCAGACTCAGGTATAAAGAGAATTACTAAACAAATGTAAAGTGGAAGAAAAAAAAAAAAAAAAAAAAAGGCATGAAAAATTCCTTCTGCATTTCTTGTCATTCTGAGGTGTGTAATTATTACTCTGCTCTTGCAAAATCAAGCCAAACTAAACTTCCACCTGAATGAACAGAAATGAAAACAAGTAACTTCAGGATCCAGCTCACTTTCATTTCCCTATGAGTGATTCTCAAAACTGCTGCAGAGAACACATCCAATATAAACTGCTGGCATTCTGTAGAAGGTACACATTAGTATTATTCCAATGCCTAAGAATAATGGTACTTTTGAATCTTGAGACCAAAGCAACTGCTGCACTGACATTTTTTCAAGCTGCTCCCTGGCAGAACCCTGGTGACTGAAGAACCATAAAAGTAACAAGTGGGGGAAAAAGTTAAAAAGAAAAAAAAGAACTTTGACACATGGAAAAGCCCAGCATGAAACCTGCTCATACAGTACTGCTAAAGGTTTTCTTTCAAAGTTCTCAAATGTGATGGCAGTTATAAACTGAGTTTTAGTTCATGAGCAAATCCCAACTTTTAGCCTTAAAACTTAAACAGTTTTAAGTTTGTGGCAGTGGAAGAATCCCCTTCTGCTTAATATAGTGATTAACAACACAGCAGCCATTCTCAGCATGAAAAGGCTGGAATGGGGGGATTGGGATCTGCTTTTCCCTACTGGCAGAACAAGTTGGCCTGAGCACCTATTGCTGCTTCTGGCTATCAAATGTTATGGACCAACACAGCGAGTGGAATCTCATGAGAAGTGCTGACCAAAATAAAATAAAATAAAATTAGATAAAATAAATCCCAGGCAGCATTTAACCCCAGCAAGCCCTAAGGGAGGAGTTCCTCATGAAACACTATTTTTATCACTAAACTGCACAAATGACAACAGAACTATAACACAGGGAAAAACCAAGTGTCTCACCTCTTGCACAAACGAAACAAAAGCCTACATTTACAGCTGATGAGGAGTGAGTCCTTTTGGAATGGTTACTACAGATGAGGATGTGGGATGACACAAACAAGCTTCCTGCGGCGATGCAGCCGTCTCCCGAGTGATAGGCAACGGGGCACCGCAGACATCTCGCCATGCGACCTGCTCAACAGAACACAGCAAAGGCACGTGTCACCCGGGGCACAGCATCATCCAGCCTGAGAAAGACCACTGGGAACAACCAATGCTCAGGTCAGGACAGGGCAGAATTCCCTACAGGCAAAAGCTGGGTCTATTCCAATGGCAGTACTGGGTAAAAAAAAGAAACAGCTACATCTTTTTTCTAAAGAAAGTTTCACAAATATTATCCCTTAACTTTCACTTTAACATTGTAAAGAAAATCTTCCAGAATTCTAGATTCTATTTGTTTGGTTTAAACATTTTGGCTCATTTCTAAAAGGATCTTTTTCCTTGAAAAGTAATTGTTGACAAGGCCACTACAAACTGTCTTTAAAAATCAACATTCCTTGGCCCCGTACCATGAACCCTTGGCTTCCATTGAACCCAGCACCAAGAGCTGACCAAGTGTGTGGATCCAGGCACACTCCACAGTGCCAGGCTGCCAGCTGCTTCCCACCCAGGAGCTACTTCAGCTGATGACCTCGGTGAGGAGGAAACCCTCGCTCCTTGCGAGACTGAACTGGATGAAGCGTTACTGTGATGGTGCAGCTGAGCCTCCTCCCTGCTCAGAGCAGCTGCCCTCACCTTTGCTGGCTTTGTGCATGTCCTTGTCCATGGAGCAGGCAGTGCAGCAGTGCTGCGGGCAGCGGAAGCCCCGGGACTCGAACAGGGCTGTGGCAAACTTGCGCACACAGGCCTCGTGGTAGAACTTCCCGCAGGTGCTGACGGAGCAGCGCTTCACGTCCTTGCCAGGCAGCTTGCAGGAAAAGCACGTGTGCTCTCCTTGGAAGAGAAGGAATAAGGAATCCCCACTGTAAAAACCAACTCTGACGTACAAATATTGTCCAAACAAATTCTGAAGCCAGCAGACTGTGAGCAGTACAGGATCCTTCCTGTCCAACAGGCTGGGTGGTTACTGTGACCCACAGTAACACTGGAGTAGGTACTCACATAAAAGTCTCTTATTCCAAGTAAAACCCTAAGCAGTTTTTTACTTTTTTTTCTTACAAGGCACTTGCTAAATGGAAAATGAGAATCTGGTTTCAGAGGTTAAAAAAGCAGGGGAATGACCCAAACTTACTCACAAACACTCGGGAAGCACCATCTTGGTTTGCTCTGACCAGAACATGGCTCCTGAGCAAAGGGGGAAATCCCTCCCAGTTTTCCAGGCACAGGAACACACTCACCGTTCTTACACTCGGTGCAGATGAACTTTTCCTCAGGCATGGCCTTCAGGCCGAGGCACTCCAGGTGGAACATGCTGCAGCACTCACCCTCGCAGGCCAGTAGCGACTCGCCGGAGCTCTCGCAGATCTGCAAGGGCAGAGGGCTCAGCAGGGAACAGGGCACTCTGACACCCCAGGGACTGCCAGGTGCTCACAACAGAACTGCCTGGAATTGCTTCAGAATCAGGGTAAGGCAGGAGAACTGAACCTGCCAAGTCTCAGGCCAAGGACAATCCCAGCACTCCCTGCACCTTGCTCTGGGGTAACACTGTGACCCAGGACAGAGACAGGGCAGGCACCACTCCTGCACTCCTCCGTTTCTCAGGGAACAAACTGCTCTTGCTCTTCAGGTCCTTCCCTCCTCACTACTGACCAGGAAACTGGACAGAAGACCCCAGGATTTTTTTCCAAAATACTGAAAAATTCTCACTCTGTCCTATCCTGACCCACCATCTGGAATATTCAAATGGAGCAAAAAATGGTATCTACTTTTTCTACTGATGCTGGCAGGTATGGATTAGACCTTCCAGCTGCTGAGCTTTCTGGTCTGCAAAAGGGCTTAAGAATCATTTAATATGAATAATTTCTGGAGCATAAAAACTCCTAAAAACCTGGATATTTTATCTGAGAGGTCGAATTAAGAGAACAAACAGAAATAGTGGATATATATTTAGTATCCGTCACTTCCCAGTATCACCAGTTACCTGACAAACAGTGTCTTTTTTACTTGTTCCAGTTCCTCTCCTGGATAAGCTGGAGTCCACCGACTGCACATCCGAGGCATCGGCGTCAGCAGTGGCTGAGGGGCTGTCTGAACGCTTCCCAAAACTGCCCTACAGAGAGGAAAAACCCAGGGCACTCAAACCAGACAATTCCAAAGGACAACCACGCTGGGAAAAATATTTCTGTCACTGTCGAACAAAAGACCATTTGGTAGGTCTAGAGACACAAAGGTCCTGGAAATAAGCTGAACTTCACTGGGATGACACAAGTGCTGCCTTCTTGATGTATTTCACCTGTACGAGCCAAATACTATGAAGAGCTCTCTTACTTTTCCAGACACTCCTTGGAGTCACACCAGATACAGCAGCATCTCCCAATTCCCCAAGAACTTCAAACCTTCCACAAAGCAAACCATGATCCAAACCAATGCTTTGCCAGACAAAGTAACAGGAAAATTTGTAAGTAAACATTGTAAGGAAACAGACTAGGCTTTATGTTTTCAGACAATAAAAGACTCAAGTGTGGAAAATAGTGTTCACATATCTAGCAATAATCAACTGAAAAGCCCCTTGTACAGTGACAGCTTGATCAGGTCCCTGTGAGAATCAACACACCTTTACCTGTAAATCATTGAGGCCTCTGGAATCAGAGTCAGACGTGTCCCTGTAGGCTGAGCTGGTCAGTTCCATGTCCGTGGAGGCACGACTCCTCTTCTTTAAGGGTTTACAGGAGTCTGAAATCTCACTGGCACCTTAACACAACACGCTAAAATTAGTTTAATATATGTTCTCCACTTTTTGCTTAAACTTAATAAAGGAAAGAAAGATGAGAGTTTGGATTACATTATCTGCCTTAATTTTCAGTTTGCAATTTTGTTACTAGTTGAGCTCTCCCTGAAAATTAACTGAAAACCAGCTTAGGCAGAGCTTCTGACAAATTTTTTAACATGGTGACACAGTGGAGGAAGGCAATAAGTTATCTCTAAGGGAGGATAAATCCTTAGATTTCCTCTTCATCATCCATCTTTAACTTTGGCTAAGCACAAACTTTTAAGAATGCCCAGAAGGACTCAGGGGCTTACAGCACATGAACAAACACCATCCTTCCCCCAGCAATGCACAAGGACCAGAACCCCAAACACAGCCCATCCCCAGAGAAGTTGAGCTCAGCCCTACAGAGCACCAACATCGTGGCTCACATGGAACAAAGCTGCTGCCCAAGGGCCATGAGCCACCAAGTTCAGTCGAGTTCATTTTCACCTGTCACTCACCTTTCTGCAACCCCGTCTTCACTGCTGCCAGTGGGACAGTTTCAACCTGTTTGAAAGGAAAATCCACAGTTAACACCAGAGGAAAGTTTCTCCCTAGTACCAAAAAGAAAACAGGTCAGTTCATGGGGTTAGAACTCAGGTGGGAGCTGCCATCCCCTCCTCAGCCCGAGCCTCCGCGTCCTGCTGGATCCAGTCCTGCCTATGCTGGTGCCGCAGCCACGGCAGCCAGGGGCCACCAGCCAGGTCCTTTCTCCCTCCCTTGGGGCATGGAGGTGACAGGAGAGCTGTATCCGTGTCCAGCAGGCAGCAGCGGGGGCCTTTGGGCAGCCCTCCCTGGTGCTGTGCAAACCGCACAGCTGTGTGAGCACACGTTCCCCTGGCAGGGTGGCACTACTGAGACACAACGTGGGGCCACTGGGACACAACGTGGGGCCACCGGGTGCTGCCAGCAGCGCTCCCTGGAGCTCCTGGAGCCCTTCCTCCCCGTCTAGAGCTCTGCACGGGCCCGCCCGGGTGCCCTGGTGCAGGGCTCTACACAGCTGGAACTCCAGGGCACAGGCACTTCAGCAGACAAATGTACAAGTTTACAATCTTGCAAAAGCACTTCCAGTCCTTGACCCTACGGAGAAGTTTAGGAACTGTTCTGCCAACATACATGGAAGATGTGGGAATTTGGTGACTGGATAATATTTACAGAAGAAAGCTGTTGCCTAAGATCCTGTTTTCAAGGTTAAGAATTACAAGTTACTTCTTTGCAATGTGGTTACATATGCATGGAGAAACACATTTAGTAAATATTTAAGGATTATTCTATAATTTTTTTAAAAAATATTTTATTTTGTTGTACAATAGGTAAAAACATACAGTAGAAGGATTCGTATAGGATACATTTTGTAATACAAATATAAAATCTAAACAATCACTTTTATTTCTCCACTAGTCACTGTAACAGTAGCATCAACATTTTGTTTTTCCCATTAATTGTACTCGTTCCAGTTATAATTTTATACCAAGTTGTTGCAGACTAACTGGGGAATCAAGAAAACTTGACTTTGGGTAACAAATATTGTTGCATAATTGTAAGAAGTTAGTAAGCTTTCTTTTTTAAAATTTAACTTAATACATTCAAGGTTTTGTGCATTACAGTGCCCCTGGGTTTCACCTTAGTCAGATACTTCTCCTGAGAAAAGCACTTTAATTATTAATGTCCACAGACTGAGTCAGCCAGGTAAGAGAAGCACATGAAGCTACCTGGCATCCATGAAGTTCATCTTGTTGGTTCTTATACCTTTGTTAAATTAAGAAACTTTACAAACATAAAAAACTCTTGAAAGGGGGGAGGCTGCAACAGCTCGTGCCAAGAGGCTCCATGGACCACATCAGGTGTCACACACCCAACACTTAAATTGCTTTAAAGTTTCACCAAGAAACTGCCTTGAGCTGGAGCACTCCTCTGCTGCACAGCAGTGCAGAAATGCTGCAGCATCAAAGGAAAAATAAGGAAAAAAAACCCCAAAAAGCAACTGAGTTCACTTTCAGTCTCTGAAGTGAAGGAAGTGCAAAACAAAGCACAAAGGGCAAAGAATAAATTAAAGAGATAAAAATATTTTTCCCCTTCCCATATAAATCTTCATCCTGACTGTCCCTCTTTAAAAATTCTCACTGGGAAAAGCTAAACTATGAAACATTTATATAAAATTCTCAGCTTTCAGACAGAGGCCCTTGAAGAGGGAAAAATCAACCACGCAAGGAGAAGAACCAACAACTTTGACAAACTTGTTGAAAGTGTATGCAGGTTTTAATATTTCTGTCCATCCACTGCACTCTCCTACTCATTTCCACGCAGAAATCTTTATCATTAGAATTTTTTTAAAGCAACAACATTTGTCTATCTGACATCCAGATTAAAGGAATGCCCTGTACATGTTAGAACTATTTCAGGAAAAAATGGTATATCCCAGAACTGTTTTGCTGATGTCTGCCAACATGAAAGTCTGACTATTCATCTTTAAGTGAAATCATTCTTGAAGTCCATTTTCAGAAGTGGTCAAATTAATCACTCTAACTTCATTTGAAAAACAAAACCTCAACACAAACCAGCAGCTAAATCAAGAGCCAAAGGAAGGACCCTGGTGGCAATTCCATCCAAGAGAAATCACTGAAACAAACCCATTTTGCTCAGAACAGAAATCTCAAAGGAAACATGGCAGGTTCATTGGGAGTCATCCATCACTGCGTTCCCACTTCCATAGCCTGACTGATACTGAGAAGATGCCAGTAGCAGAGTCACAGCAATGGCATTGACAGGGGGATTTCATGGAGGATAGTCCAAACCGAAACCCGATGGGGAAAAATGGAGAAAAATAAAAAGGCACCAATATAAGCCACAACATTTATGAACACGATATATTTTAACTCTCTACATGGAGGAAGCCAACCTGCTCCTTTTTGATCTTCTTCTTTGGCACAACTTCGGTGGATTTCTCAGACTCGGAGCGGGTTCGAATCGATCTTCTCTGTTGCTTCTTTTCTACAGAACCTGAAGAAGGAAAAAGGTTTCCATTATACGATTCCTTGTATTTCTGAGGTACACCAAGATGTGCAACACCAAACCAAGAGGTAAAGGAATGAAACCAAGACTTTGTCCTCTTTTGAATGTTTTATTTTTAAATTCAGTTCCAAGCTATTGACCAGCTGCTGCTGTGGCTGAAGACACATATTCTGATTCCAGAGACAGATCGGCTTCAGAAAACAGACACAAGTAACAGAGTGGAACAAAAGGCTGGAAGTCAGCTTAGGGCAAACAGTTTTCCACAATCCACAACGCCTCTCAGGCACAGTCTTCACTTGGGTAACTCTGAACCAAACAGTCCATCTTTGGTGTTTTGGGAAGGTAGCCACAACCAACGCCTTGAACAAAAACAAACTAGAAATTTCAGACGCAAAGCACAGCTTCAGGATTTCCCCCAAGATGTCAGATCTGTGCCCCTCTCTGAGGGGTGATGGCCTCTGTCACATAACTACAGCCAGCCCCACCCTGCACCACCTGCAGCCACACCAGACCTCAATGCTCACCTGACGGTTTTGAGGTGAAGAAAAACTCAGCACAAACAGAAGCATCAACCACGATGTGTTACCGTCATTAATGAATGTGAAAAACAAGTTTTTAAAAGTATTACCATAGAAAACAAACTCAGATTAATGAAGGTTATTGTGACGTTTCAACAGATGAAGAGGGAGCTACTGGGTTTTTGGTAACTAAGGCTGGCAAAATCAAAAGATCTTTCTGTGCTCCTGCACTTCCCAAACAGGCACATCAAGAACCATGGACCCAACACTCAACACCATGGGCAGCTGTTGGAACAAGCACACATTTGGAGCTGACAGAAAACTGGCACCTGAGGATTTACAATAGCTGCTGGGAAGCATTATTCTGGGTTTTCAGTCTGGGAGGTTTCACCAAAAGAAGACACAACTGTGAAATACTTTGTTTTCTTCCAAGCAAAACTGCAAACTCTTGGGAGCTGACTGTGCCAGACGGATGCCCTGTTAGGAGCTGTAAACCTGCCTGTTCTTGTCAGAAGATCAAGTATCTAGAGACACAAATGGGCTTGAACCAGACTGAAAGACAACTTCAGAGAAAAAAATTAAAACTTCTCTTGATCCATTGGATGAACATTTTTCCCATGGCTGCACAGCTTGGGAATGTCTCAGTAACTAAACTATCCAGATGGAAAAGTTATCATGTTACATTAATTGGATTTCTGAGAGGAAAAAATTGTCTTTCTTCAAGGGAAAAAAATTTTTACAGCATATTAATTAATGAATAATGGCAATAATTTAGAAATTAATGACTCAGGTCAACATCCACCACGTCTGTCCACGTGTAACTTCTGGTTCCAACAAGCCCCATCCCTTGAGGAACTCCCACAGCTGCAGTGGGTCTCCATACCAGAGCTGGGGAACATCTTTTGTCACCTTGCTGTGTGAGCAAAATCCCCTGAAGCAGCTTCAGGTAAATTTGAGCAGACGTGACCAACAGTTACTATAACCAAGAATGGACTTTCTCCCTGTGCTGCCCCGCTGAAGCCAAGGAGATAAGATCAAGATCTTTTAAGACCCTGGATCAGAGAATTCCAGAACCAGAGTGTCTAACATTGGCTGACAACAACACTGACCACTGCAATGGGCACTTTCTCCTTTTCCTGGTCTCCAAGGATCCAGTCATCACCTTCACAATGCTCCCATCCCATCCTCAGGTATATTTTCATCCAAAGTTTCAGGACAGATGCTGGACCAGCCCTCCCCACCTCGCTGGAGATAAATCCTAGATCAGTGTCTGCACGCCAGAGGCACCAGGGATTTTCAGGGCTGCTCTTGCAGTAGCAGATTTCAAGTAAGGGAATTATCTTTCCAGCATTATTGAATTCTGTGTATCTAACTGCAGTTTATCAATAAGGACTCTGAGAGTCAGTCTGGGAAATACTTTACCGTAAAGGGATTCTGAAGTTCCGCTGACCTTACATGTGAAAAAAGGACTTGGCACTTATGTTCCACAAGAGGGGACCAATAACAGGACTTTGGAAATGGCTTTGAGAGTGACTGGAGTGTGCACTGCAGGTAAGCTCAGGCACTTACAGGGTGTTAGCACGTGGAGTGTTACGTATCCAAAAAGCCTAAGAAAATGAAAAAAGAGAGGCTCAGAATTCTCACCCCCTACATCTGAGGAGCCACAGGGAAGCTGAAGCCTTTAGATCCCAGGTGAGAGAAGCAGAACAGCAATGGCCTCTCCTGCTGCAAGGCAATTCAAGTAGCCACAGCAACCACAGCTGGAAAGAACCAGCACTGTAAACAGCAGGGGAATCCCCACTCACACAGGAAATGCAGAGTACCTGGCCCCAAATGCTCCATAAACTTATCAAATAACCCTACCTAAAACCATCACACAGATAGAACCTGAAGTGTGTTTGCACAGGACTTATGGATGCTGACCACTGAGATTTCTGACTCTGGTTCTCATTTATTTCATGTTTGGAAAGGAAGAAATAATCAAATAGATGGATAGTTAAAACAGAAGGGACACCTGGCAACACTATGAGATTCAAATGGTTCATTCAAGGTTTTCCCATTTCAGGCCCGAGTTCCATTATTTGCTTCAGTGGTTCTTCTCCCTCAGACCTGCTATTTCAAACCTCACTGCTTTATGATGTACCCCCTGAGATGCTCCAGAAGGCAAGCACTACCTCATTTGGTTGATGGAGTTAATTGAAGCGGTCTTTAAAAAATCCCTGTCCTTTAACAGGTCATGCAAAAACTCAACAACAAAGCCAAGGGAGTCTCCATGCTGAATCAGACATTGCCTACTGAAATGTGCCACTTCCTGACTCTTCTGCTTTCAGGACAGCTCTCTTATTTTACATTTGGGGCCAAAAGCCAAGGCAATACCCAGCTAACACACATCCACTGGGCTGTCTTCTAAACCAACTTGCCATCGTTCTGCACAGGACATCATCCCTCAAGTATGTTGACTCAGGCTGTAAGGTGCAGACACGAAGTTCAGAGGCCAAACCACCAATCCCACCCCACAGCCATGCTGTGCATGTTGGCTCACCATGTGTGACATTAGCCATGCTCATTACAATTATTATGTAAACAGAAAGATGTTAATTTTTAAGTAATGAGAAAATACTGGGTTTGATATTTGAATTTTCAGGCTGAGGGCTCAGGTTCAGACCAGGCCTGCAGTTTCCCTACCTGCTGCCCCAGAAGTGGTCTCAGGAGAGGACGCGTTTTGCACCACTGCTTTTTCACTTCTCTGAGCTGATGAAGAATTAAGTTTCTCTTGTCCTTTGACGCTGATTTCTGTTTTGTTACCAACTCCCTTGAAAAGAAAAAAGGAAAAGATTGTCGTCCCCTGATATAAAGATGTGTTGCTACTAGGTAAGAGACCTGCCCCTGAATCTCAGAACAGAAACAATCAATGCTCTCCAACCCAACACATACACAGGATTAATCCACTATGGAGCTGCTTCCCTGCAGAACTTTCCACCCCTCTCAATCTCCCCTTACACACAAGGAAAAAATAATTCCAGTGACTTTTCTAAACATTACCTTCTCTATAGGGCTTAGGATGAAATAAACACTCTCCAGGTAGAGAGGCAGAAGAAGGAAGCAGAGAAATAGTCCTAAGCCTTTTCCTTACACTGACTGTGGGAAGCTGCAGTGCACCTGAAGGAAGCTCAGAGGCAGAACTCAATTTAAAAGTCTGTTACACAAAATGCAGTTATTACTTTTTAGCACATTATTAACAGTTTTGTCATCTGTTTCCCACAAAACCATGATTTTATCAAGAATTTTTGGATTATTTCAACTAGGAAGCTGTAGTGAAACAGCTTTAATATTTTTAATGTGTTACGAACAAAAATCGGCCATCTGTAGGGAGCTGCTCTGCCACCAGCAAAACAGTTATTGCCAGAGCTGCACTGAAAGTGGGGTTCAGTGCACTGAAAGATTCTATTGTAACATCTGTCTGTTAATCTCTCCAATGAAAGGAACAAGGATGGTGAAAGCTTGGTGGACACAGTTCAAGCTCCCTAGTAAGGCAGGCTCAGGATAACTCAGGAGCAAAAGAGGGGTCACTGCACCAAGCACGTACCTTGGTGGAATACACAAACTGATCGATGAGTTTCCCATCGCCAGCAGCATTCTGAAGGGCAAAAACCTGTTCAATTTTAACAACCGGAGACATGTTACACTTTTGCAGGTCCAGGTTGTGCATGGTTATGGAAGCTGGTAGGGACTTCCTCGCCGCAGCAGTTTTCCAGGCGATTTTCACGGGCGGTGCCTCCTCCTCCTCCACGCTGGGCTGCCGGCGCTGGCCCTGCCTGCGCGCCTCGGCGTGGGAGGGCGAGGCCCCCGGCGCCGCACTGGCCTGCTCCGGCTGCGTGCTGGGCGCCGCTGCCTTCGGCCGCCGGCTCTTCTTGGCCTCCGATTTGGAAGCGGCAGTCTTTTTGGCTTTGGCCAAAGCCTCCTCTGGCTCTTGGTCTACGTAAATGAAGGTGTACTGTTCTATCCTCTCTTCCCGGGTCATTTTCAGCGCCTTCTCGGCGTGGGCAATGCCAATGTCCCACTGCGCTCGCTCCCTCTGCGGCCGAGGCTTGCGGATCTTAAGGGACAAGACAAGCAGTTGGTTACACTGAAGATTTTGCCACTACAGCACTTAAACACAGTCCTGAGGGTCTCTGTATCTCTCAGGCAGCAGACTGCAGTCCGCTCTCCATTTATAGGATATTTTTGACACTGAATGTGGACACTGAATTCCCTGCAAGCGAGATGCAGCCAGTCCTTCTCAGGGCAAAGCACTGAAGAGTTCCACACCTGCCCCGGAGCATCTCCCTTACAGAGATGATCCCCCCAGTGCCCCCTGTACCTTCTGTTTCTCAGAGTGGTTGCTGGCTTGCTTGGCTGCCTCAGCCAGTAACTGCTCGTACTGTTTGTGCCCTTGGTACTCCCGGACACGCTTCTCGTGCACCCAGGCGCGCTCCGGCTGGTTGCTGAAGAACTGCACGTGGTATTCCCGGGCACCTGAAAGGCAAACACCACTCAGCACTTGGATCAACACTGCTCTGCCTGTTCAGATCATGCTTTTCTCCTCCTCAGCACTTCATTCCTGCAAGTGGAGGTACCTGGCCCAAGCACACAAATGCAACAGACCAGATCCAGAACACTTTAAGATGGAAGCTCAGGACACCCTGCCCACACTGAACACTCTCACGTTGACTTGAGAAAAGCAGAAACACCTGCACAAGCCCATTGCCACAGTGCCACCTGCAGAGGTCACATACCAGGTACTAGCTGTGTGTGTGTCAGGACTGTCCTGTTCAGCACACACACAGCAGAACTCACCCCGCAAAGACAGTTTAGAATGAAGATATTTTTAACAAAGGAACAGCTACAGACACCTGACACTCTAGCAAGGAGCCTCCTCCCTCACCTCTTGTATTGATTTTGGTATGCACGTCGAGCTGTGGATCACATGACACCATGCAAGGCCACCACGGGTACGTCCCCACCTTGGACCAAACTAGATCCCCAACCTGGAACTTGACGTCGTGGGTGACCTGCGTTGGAAGGGACGGCATGAGCTGCTGGACCTGCAAAGGAAACACCAGATTAAAACCACAGGAGAGGATTCAGAGCACTTGGAGATGCACACACCATCCACAGGGACTTGTTGTTGTTGTTCTCTCAGATATCCCTGAGGTTTGATAATCCAAGATGAGAAAAACATTTCTTAGAAACATGAAAGAGAGGAGCTGCACGCAGCTGGGATTTACGTAACAACATCTCCAACAAACCAAGACACAAGAGCAACTGCCAACCTCCCCCAAAAACGATTCTGCTTCCTAAGCTGATTAGAAATGCTGTTTTTAGGATAAAATAAAGCAATAAATCCAGTACAATAAAAGATGCATTGATGCAGTAATGAAAGTAAGAAGAGTTTAAAAGAAATTATTTATCAGATAAATTAAAGAATCAATGGAAGAAACAGTCCAAAAATAGTGACATTCTCTAAGTTCCAAAAGTGTTAATTGGTGCATGTACTAACCGGGGCTTCCTCCAGCACTGCATCTTCTCTTGGTCTCTCTGAGAGTGTGCTAAGCCTCTCGTTTGGTCTCTAAGAAATGGGTAACAATGAAGAGAAAAAAGGAAAACAAAGACAAACAAGGTAAGGGGACAATAAAACAACAGAAGATAATAGTGAAACCAGGCAGAAAAAAGTAATTCACAGAAAGGCAGCCATGAACCCAGAAAACATGAATGACTATTCTTCGTACCCAATTAACATGGTAACATCACAATAAAGAAACACCTGGTTTCCCCTACACTATTTACATTACTATCACACCTGAATATGACTGTGTTCTCCTGTAACAGGTGACAGAAGAATATACATTCAGAAACAGCAAATCCAAATAACTTTCCACCTAAAATAACACACAATTTCCAAAAACCAGAGAACCTCCCGTGAGGACATCCATAGTGATGTGGTGAGTCTCACTGTACACCAGTTATTTGCAAGAACTGCATTACATAAATTATGCTAAATATACAACATGATAATTGTAAAATCGATGTTAAATTGCATAGAGTTGACAAATATACTGGGAGGATCAAAAGTCCACAACACAGAGAACACAGAATCAGCCCTGCCCAAGAGCTGACACGGACATGGGGTGGCCATGCCAGCGGGTGTGAGGGGACAGGGGCTGAGATAAGGGTGGGCTTATCAGGAGACAGATGTCACACTCCTGCTCTTCCTGCAGCAGAGAAGTCGGAAATCAAAGGTATCAAAGAGCAGCAAAAGGAGTAGTCAGACACACGCAGTGAGGAACTAATAATGCTGACAACCCCCGTCATTCCCAGGCCACCCCAAGCACAGACCCCACATCAGTCCATGCTGTGTGCTCCAGAGAACTGGGGACACATGGAAAGGGACAGAGCAGCTCAGGTCAGGGGTGGCACAGCCCAGTGTCTCACTTGGAGCTGTCTGTACACAACCACCATTTCAGACTAATCACATTGCTATTTGCTGGGCAGAAATTCTTCCCTGTACAGCAGGAAGCAGAGCACTGATTCCTGCCTTTCCCTCACTACAGAGAGTTAGTGAAACCTCCCCTCTGCCAGGAGAGTCAAGCTGGGTTCACAGACTGCAAACTTCCAGCTCCTCACAGAACATAACTACCAAGCAGGGAGACTGGTTCTGAAAAAAGGGATTCAGAGCCTGACGTTCACCAGTGTTTTCACAAGATTTCCATTTTAAATCAGCCTCTCCAGTATGGGCATCCCCTCACAGTCAGTGGATTTCCACTGAGATTACAGTGTCAGAATAAGGAACAAGTTTCACCTGACTTGCCACAGCCTCAATGAGTGTAAAACTATAAAAACAACCATAGTTGTAGCAAAAGTTGTTTGTTCCTATGAAGATGATTCCAAGTCAGTCACACCATTAACACTGAAGATGATAAATGTGTAAATGAAAATGAAATTGTGCAGTGGAAAACAAAATGATGGGACAATGGACCTGGGACTGCCCTGGCAAACTCATACCGAAAACCACCAGTACAAAATCCTGTTCCTGTCAGAGCAGGCCGCGTCTGAAACAGGGCTGGGTAACATGAAACATTTATTGCAACACCACCTTTAGAAAGGGAAATGGAAACAACAAGGAGGACAACAGCAAGACCAAGATTTCTGGTGAACTCTAGATGACATGCATGACTAGGAACTTGGAATTCAAGATGCAAGGTTTTAGTTCAGTCTCTGAGAGACAGAAGATTCCATTCTCGTGGCAAGCAGGTAACAGAGCCAGAGGGACAAGCATGGCTGAAGCTCCAGGAGTAGAACAGGAGTCACTGGTAAGAGGGGAAACAAACTGACAGCCTGATGTGGGGGTGATGGAGTCTGGCCAGAAAGCAGGTACAGTGCAAGACAGATGCTGCTCAGGGAGTGCCAGCAGGACACAGCAGCTCCTACAGCCACCTCACAGGGGCTCCAAGAGCACCTCCACGGAGCACAGAACCCACTCTGCCGGATCAGAGCTGATCCCTGCAGGACAGGATCTTCTCCCTGAAAGCAGCAAGCACCCAGGGCTTTCACAGATCTTACAACAAACTCAGCTACATTCTGTACCAGCCCAGCCTGCACTGGGCAGTATCTGTCCTGGCCAGATATGGCAACTTCCCCATTCCTGGCACTTACCAGCCCCTCTGCCACCCACTCCCTCACACTGGGAGAGGCAGAAATCAGCACCACAGACGTGGCAGGAGCAAGCACGAGAAAAGGAAACAGAAGTATTGGAGTGGCTTATGAAACTGAAAGAAAAAGAATGAGAGGGCACCAAGGTAATCTGGGTCTTTGCTACTCGGAATTTCAGTTAACACCACCTGATATACATCCTCTGGAGATGGACAATATGGTACAAGATTAATTAACGTTTCTGAACACCCCAAGTAACCTGACTTTCCACTCAACAGTCTAGCACTCTCTTGAGAGGCAATTTTAGGAATGCGTAAGCTTTTGTCCAGAAGTTCCATCTTCAACACTGGCCAGAGTGTAGCAAACTCTAAACATGCTGTAACACTAAATAATATTTAAAAAACAATATATAACCTTTTCTAAAATTTGTTTTTCATATGAGCCTTTAAACCAACACCGTGTTACCTACAGACACAGCTCCTGGCAACCTCATCCTGAGGCTCTGAGGAGTAACTAAAGCCTGGTGACTCAGCGTGCACACAGCCAGAACAAGGACAAACCCTGCCGGACACGCTCTTCATCAACAGTACCAGGTGTACAGATGGCTGAAATTACCATTCCACTTACATTTTGCTCCTCTGGTTCTAATTTTGGAATTTTGTGTGACTTGCGCTCTTCCGATCGGGAAGAGTCATGCTTGCTACTTTTTTTCCTTTTCTCTTTCCTCCCTTCATGTTTTGCCTTAGCGTACTCCCGCGCCTGGACTTCATTCAACAGGTCCCCACACAGGGAGGACTCAAACAATTCCCTGCCGTTCTGGATAGTTTTGGTTATTTTGAGTTTGATCTCTGGTGAGCCAGTCTTCTTTGGAATCCCCACTTGTGGAGCTGAAGGTGGTGGTGGAGGGGG
>VXBB01023476.1:57172-75652 GCA_013399915.1 Illadopsis cleaveri
ACCAAATCAATTTTGCGAGGTTGATTTGGTGCTGAGGAGGTTCGTTTGGGTGTGATGCCTCGGCGTCACCGCACTGTTCTTACTGAGACAACTCTCCAGTTTCAGGGGCTGCCATCTCCTGGCACACTCCAGCCCTCTGTGCTCTCCAGCCGTTGCTCTTGTCCACCTGGTGGATTCCCAGTTAACCTGGACCTCAAGAGACCCCAAAAGCCATCCCTGGCCACGCCACGCCTGCCTGGGCCCTGCCCTGCCTCGCTCACCTGCCCACACCTTGCACCCCTCCACCAGCCCGCGGCAGCAGCTCCCAGGTGAGCCCCTGCCCCACCGAAATCCCGGGAACCAGGCAGCCAAACCTGCCAAAACTCTGACAAAGCAGATCTCGGTGGCTCCTGCGGGAAAAAAGTCCTTGAGACAAAAATTCGTGGATGAGCTGAAGCATTACTACCATGGATTCCACCTGCTCTGGACTGACACCAAGGTGGCTGCCAGGATGGTGTGGAGGCTGCTCCATGGGCAGGTGCTCACCAGGAGGGAGAGGCGAAGGGTAAGGGCCACAACACCTGGATAAAGTGATGTAGAAAGAGACTTAACCCCTTCTTTGTGTGTCTGGCTGAGTGATAATCTCTGCTGTGCTCTTCTCCATACAGCTGCTGAGAACTTGTGCAGATCTCTTCCGGCTGGTTCCCTTCCTGGTGTTCGTCATTGTCCCCTTCATGGAGTTTCTCTTGCCTGTGTTCCTGAAGCTCTTCCCTCAAATGCTGCCCTCGACGTTTGAGACGGAGTCAAAAAGGGTTTGTGTCCTCTCTGAGACTGTGGAGTGTCCACAGCTCCTCAGAACATCTGTGCAGGGCTGCTGTTCCCTGCCTGCTGCTGCCAGTGAGGATCAGCCTCACCCAGTGCATGAGACATTCCCACCTTGTTCCTGAGCTGAGTGGGACAGTTGGAAAGCTGTGCTGTAGACAGGGATCAGGAGGAATGTGCACAGCAATTCCATTTCCTACATTACATTTTCTAATTTATGATTTTGTATTTCCCAAATGCAGGAAGAAAAGCAGAGGAAGAAGTTAAATGCAAAGCTGGAGTTAGCCAAGTTTCTGCGGGAGACCATTGCAGAGATGGCCAAAAGGAACAAAGCAGACACAGGAAAAGGGAAACAATTCTCCTCTTACCTGCACGAGGTAGGATGGGCTGTGCTGGGGGTGGCAGCCATGGCACAGACACACCTTTAGTGCTGCTGGTTTGGGCAGAGAACACAGGATTTGTACCAGGATTGTGGAGACATTTGACAGCACAGAGCTGTTCCCTGTCAGGTGCCGTTCCCTCGGTCCCTCCCTGCTGTCAGAGCCTGGAAGGGTGCACCTTCCACCCTGTGAAACTTCCAGTGGCCACTCAATAACAGTTTCACTTTGACTTTTAACTGTATCATCCCGCCTCCATCAGAGACAGGAGCTGCAGTGTGAGGAAGGGGAAGGGTGAGGAGATTCCCAGATGGCAGATCCTGCTCAGGTTTGCATTTGCTCAGATCCATCGCAGGGGCCACCAGCCCAGCACGCAGGAGATCGTGCACTTCTCCAAGCTCTTTGAGGACGAGCTGACCCTGGAGCACCTGGAGAGGCCACAGCTGGTGGCTCTGTGCAAGCTGCTGGAGCTGCAGCCCATCGGCACCAACAACCTGCTGCGCTTCCAGCTGCTGCTGCGGCTGCGCAACATCAAGGCCGATGATGAGGTGGGTCTGCAGCAGCACACAGGGACTGCCTGGTGCTTGCACAAGGCTTCTGTCCCTGCCCACACACCCTCCACAGCAGCAGTTTAATATTGATGGGAGTCAGGTCCTTCCCCTGAGAGATTCCAGGAGAAAACAGAATGAGAGTTCATCTCCCTGCAGCCTTGCGGTCTTTGGGGAGCTGTAACGGAGGTGGCACTGCAGATCTTGTCACCAGAACATTTTGTTTTGAAGTCATGCTGACTTATAAAAAAGGGATGTTTTCTGATGTGCAGTGGGGTTATTTGGAAAATGGAACCAGACTTACACGTTCAGAGTGGAGGGACAGCAGGTAATGGCCATAAGTTGCAGCAAGGGGAATTTTAACTTAATAAGAAAAAAAATTAAGATCATTGAGTGGGTAAACAGTGGAAGAGGTTGTCTGGAGGCTGTGAAATCCCCATCCTTACAGAGGCTTAAAGCACAAATGGAAAATGCTGAGCGATTTTGAGCAGGAGATTGGACTGGGGGCCTGCAGAAGTCTGTTCAGGTGCAGCAGGGTCTTGGTTTACCCTGTGCCTGGATGGGGACGTTGCTGTTCTTTCCAGATGATTGCCAAGGAAGGGGTCGGTGGCCTGAGCGTGTCAGAGCTGCAGAGTGCCTGCAGGGCCAGAGGGATGCGGTCACTGGGGCTCACTGAGGAGCAGCTGAAGGAGCAGCTTGGGCAGGTGAGTGTGCCCTGGCATGGGCTGGTGTGGCCAGGTTCCTCAGGGGACGGATTCCAGGCAGTGGTCAGGTACAGCAGGCACAGCTTCCTGAGAATTCATGCATGAGTTTCAAGCTGGATTCTCACCTGCAGAGCTGAGCTCTAAGGCATGAAGGGTCCAGATTATGTCCTAGACAAATAGAACCAGGGCCAGATAGAAGCAAGGTGAACTGGGGGGTATTCCCAACTCTTCAGACCCATTTCTTCTCATTGTGGTAATTTAAAACTGTAAGATTGCTTTAAGGACAGAGTGTTGTATTAATAAATACCCCCACAGAGCCAATGTGAAGCAACTTTTCCTTCTGTTTTGTTCCAACAGTGGCTGGATCTGCATTTGAAGGAGAACGTTCCTTCTTCTCTCCTGCTGCTTTCCCGTGCCTTGTACTTAATAGACCTAAAGCCACAATCTGTTCCCATTCCACAGAACAAGGTGAGTTGTTTGAATAAAACTTTTAGGTTAATAGCTCAACCATTATACATTATAAAAACGAAGGACTGTGATAGGAATCTTGTTTTCTGATCCTACAAGTGGACTGAAGTTATAACTCTGTGTTCTTCTGCAGACAGGTGAAACTGCTGGAGTGATGACATCCGTACGTGAAGGTCAGGAGACCCTCCTGGATCCTGCCCCTGTTGTACAAGGAAGAAAGGTTAGAAATGGCAGTTTGCAAGCAGGAAAACGTGCTGACATCGTTGGGAATTGAGTGTGACCAACCCTTTCCAAAGCTGGACAAAACCAATGTTTGACACCATGGCACAGGGCATGAGCAGTGTCTGTTCCTTGCACTGTGTGGATGTTTTCCTCCCAAGAGCCTCACAGTTGCTTGTTCTGATTTAAGAGGCAAGGGAAAGGAACAGGGATCTGCTGTGGCACAACTGGTCCTGTGGCTGGGAGCAGCTGGTTATTCAGTACCATGTACTGGCTCCCAGCCAGGGAAGACTTGACCTGAATTGCCTCAGGCCTCAGCCCAGGTACCTTCAGCTCAGAGAAGGCAGTTAAAGAGGACTTGTTTTTAGCCCTCTTAGTGAATTTGGGTTCAGTTGTCCAGGACAAAATGAGCCAAAATATCTAGAGTAAGAAAGCCAGAGCATATGGTTCTCAGCATCACGCTGCAGTGAATTCCTTAGATTAGTCCCAGCTGATAAAAGCAGCAGCAGCAGGAATCAAAGAATATTGTATCAACTGCCAGAAATATTTCCACATAGTTAAATTGTACTGGGGAGACAATGGAAATGCCAACACAACTTTCACAGAGTGAGCAGGGAACAGCCTTGCTCAGAAGGGAGAAGGGGCTGGGGGGTTTAGCCCTTTCTGAGAGGGTTCTGTGACTTACAGCTGCTTTTCTCTTAAAGAATGAAGAATTTGTGTCCCAGCCAAGAGAGCAATTGGCATTCTCAGAAGTGTCAGTGAAGCCTCCCCCACGAGAGGTGAGCTTGTCAGAGTTCTTACACTTCCCAAAAGAGGTTGTTCTTCACTCAGCTTGCAGCCAAACCGTGCAAGTTCGTAGCACAGGATGCTCTGAATGCTGAGTTCAAGGAGCAGCTGGAGAAGCTGGATGAGAACTGCACTGAGGGCTATTCAATACAGAAATACCACACATGACAAAGAGCTGTCAGACTGGGGGAGGGAGCACAGCACTGGGGGAATTACTAATATATCCTTGTACTCTCCCTTCATAATCTGCCTTGGGCCACTAGGACAGACCAGCCTTCCCTTGGAGTCACCAGTGTCAGGAGCCACTTCTTATCTGTAAAAACATTTCTGCAGTGATTGTCTTTGTTTTCCCCATTTTCTTTCTGTGAATATTTGATTTCAATTGAGGTGCTTATGTGCACATCTGGGGATGCTGCTTAAGGCAAGTTTGGGAGTCCAGACAGGCTCCTATCTCCTTTAACCTGAAGGACTTTGCTCATCAGCTGTTACTGTCCAGAGCATCTTCCCATGCTAAATGGGATGACACCTTCAGAAAAGATTTTGAATTTCAAGAAACATTTGTACTGCTTAAAATCTGCCCTTTTCTTTTGCCCCTAGGCCAAAATGGAAGCATCCCAGAGCAGCAAGGCTGGTGCCAATGGAGTCTAACCTGGAGCCAGCACTGGGAGGAAGCAGCTTCCATCTCCACACCTCCTGCAAAGGGAGCAGGGATTTCCCAGGAGGCTGCTGTGCATAACAAGGCAATAGCCCTCAGGGGCCTCTCTCTGTTCCAATCTCGTTAGCAACTAGGCCACTGCTGTCTGGATGGCCCCAGACATCTCTTTTGTGCTGGATCCTTGCCCTGCTACTTTTAACTTATGGTGTAAATATGTTAATAATGGTGCTGCTGTCTGTGCTGTTCCTGAGCAGGTGTTTGTGCTTAGCAAAGGCAGCTTTTCATGTCAGAATGGCCTGTGCACAGAACAGGCTGGGCTGGGGGTCCAGCAGAGCCTGTTCTGCAGTGTGAATGCCAGTGCAGGAACATCCCCACACACCCAGGGCCAGCAGCTTGTGCTGAGTGTCACAGCTCAGGCTCTTGGTCCTGATTAGGGTGTTCTAGCCAGTGACCCACCCACAAGGACCCACGTGGCCACAGTTTTACTGAGGAGGGTAACCACAGGGCAGGAGGGAGCAGCACTCAGTGCTGTGGAGCAGAGCAGTGACAGGAACAGCCTCCAGCTGTGTTTGCTTCCCCAGTGAGAGCTGTGCAGGTGCCACACACTGTGACAGAATCAGACTTGCACTTTCAGGATCCCTCTGGGACCTGCACACCCTTCCCAAGTGTGGAGATTTGGTTAATCCTTACCAGGCTCAGAACACACACCAAGTGCTCTCCATACTTTGCAAAGTGGCTCCTCACACGCTCCAGTGATGACTCAGTTTTTTTGCCAGACTCTCAGAGGATACTGAAAAGCTGTTTTTAGCATTTGTTAAATTTTTTACTCTGTCCTATGTAAATGCTGAGAAATTACTCACTTTATGGATTTTAAATATGTATATTTATACTTACTGTAAAATTAGATTTGGTGCTAAGTAGGAATGAAATGTCTCTTCCAGAGGTTAGACAGCCTTTAGAACAACCCGACTGAAAGCCAGTTCTCCAAGGTCAGGTGTGAGCAGCACTTTAAACCTAAGGCCTCAGGCTCCTGCAGCAGCACAGAGCCAGCTGTCAGGTGTTCTGTGTCCTTAGCTCTGTACCTGAACCTCTCCTTGTTCCTCCAGCCCGTCCACAGTGCCGGATCTGTGTCTAATAAATGGGAGCAAATGTTATTTCAATAAAATAACATCCTTTCTGTGGAGTCACTGCTGCCTCTTAGCGCCGTAACGAGGGAAGGCATCTCCTCCCACCTGGTGTTCCAGCCTGTGACTGCTCCTGCTCCAAACCCGGCTGAATTTCTCCTGGCAGCCTTTGGAACCCCGGGGAGGTTTGGGGTGAAATGATCAGGTCACGGCTCCTTCCTTTGCCAGCGGCCTCCACCAGCCCGGAGAGATCCTGCTCCGTCCGAGCACCGAGCTGTGCCGGCCCCTGAGAGCTCCTGCCGGGCAGCCCCTGCTCCAGGGGGAGGGAGAGGAGGAGGCTGGCGGGTGTCCTGGGCGGGGATGAAGGCAGAGCCAGCCAGCGCCGGCTGCCGAGGGAGCAGCACATTCCTCTGCTGAGAGGTTTCACAGATGGAGAGTGAAGAGCTGGCGGGGAGCCCGGACATCACCTGGGCACCGCCCTTCCGTGGTGGGCTCTGGGTGGGCTCTGGTGCCTCCCACGGCCCAGTCCTCCAGCCATGCGTGCACCACGACCACATCACACTGCTGTGTGTGCGAGGGTCATCTGTCCATTTGCCTCCTGTGTTTTCAATTCAGAAAGATCTGGAAGCTGGGACTCGCTCTTCCTTGTATTTCCCGCAGTGACCCCCAGCTCCACCCCCGGGTTCAGCCCAGCACAGGCTGTGGCAAAGCCTCCAGAGCTCCTCCCAGGGGAGCCGGGCCCTGGAGCAGGCAGAGGGGGTGACCCCGAGGCAGTCCTGGGCCCCTTACACACCTCTGAACCCATTTTCAGATCAAAAATCCCCTCCTCCCCCAGCCTCACGGGTCACTGCCCCTGCAGGGCTCCCTGGGGGATGTGCCCAAGTCTCACCTCTGGCTGGCATGTCGGGACCCCAAGCACCTTCCCAGGACCCCTGTACCCTGCAGACATACAGAGGGGAGAGGCAGCAATTCTGCTTCATGACCTTCCGAGCGAGGGGAGGAAACGACCCCCGTGGAGCCCCATAAATCACGGGATTCTGTTCTGCAACATTGGGCAAACGAAACGCTGCAGAGCTCCAAGGCCGTGTGTGCTTTGGCGTGGGGAGAGCTTTTCCAGCCACGCCGGTGCCAAACACCTTCCAGTCTCCCCTCAGCCTGGAGAACCAGCTCCTCTGCTGTTTATCCTTCCCCCGGGCATCCTCACACTATCGCTGCTCCAGCCTGAGCCGGGTGTTGTGGCGCCCGTGGCCGTGCCTTGCCCGGGAGTCGGGGATTTCTGCTGGAGGCTGCTCCTGTGCCAGCGCCAGCCCCGGGCCTTGCGTCAGCCTCTTCCCCAGAAAGCTGCTGGGGAAAGATGCCCCGGTCAGCACTTTTGGAGGAGATTAGTATTCAGAGGGAAAAGCAGTGATTTAGTGCAGCCCAAGCACAACAAAGGCTGGGATTTACAGCTCCCGGATCCCAGCGCCACATTCCTGCAGCCCTTCTGCCTCTGCTATCAACGTGGAACAAAAGAGATGGAGCTTTATCCCAGCCTAAAGTCATGTGGGACAAGGGCTCCATTGTCAAACCTTGCATGGAGCGGGGTGGGGTGCAGGTGGCAACATCCCAAAGGTGTCCCTAGAGATGGTCCCATCCCACTGCCCATCACACTGTCCATCCTGCCTCTCCTCGTGGTGCCCACATGGTGCAGGGCAGGGCCCAGGACAGCCAGGGTTTGGGGGAGCCACGTGCCCCAGCTGCAGCTGCACACACCTGGCTCTTTCTCTGCTCAGCTCTGGGTGGCCAGGTAGGCTGGAGCTGGACCCTGGGGTCCTGTTGACCCCACAGCTGGGTGGGACACAGGGACTGAGGGTGGCTGAGGGGGCTGGGGGGCATCGCTCCCCACCATCCTCTGAGCTGTGCTCCAAGCTGTGGGACCCTGTGCCAAGGTGGAATGGCACAGGAGGTTCCTGCCATGGCTGGCAGGGGGACAAAGCCCAGCTCAGCACTGGCAGAGCAGCCACGTCCTGGGCTGGGGCCAAGGGATTGTCCCAGCCCTGCACAGTCCGAGGGCTTTAAAAGGAAAGAACGAGGAAGGCGAGGAGTGCAGGAGACAGAGGATGCTGTGAGAGCCAAACGTGGTGCAGGCCAAGCACTCAGCAGCCACTGATGCCCAACACACCCCACCCACCCTGGGGCTGAGGGCAGCACCTTTAGATCCTCCATTGCTCTGGAGCCATTTCCCAAGGCACTCTATCCCAAATCTCTCCTAAGCAGAGCCCTTGATGCTGGGCAGTGCTGGAGGGGCTGCAGGCACCCCCTGGGCAGGGTCCCAGCTGGGGGGTGCTTTGGTCCTGCAGGTCCCCCACAGGGCTGGGTGGGTGCTGAGGGCAGTTTTGGGGTATGCCCATCCCTCGGATTGCCCACATGGAGAGGATGACTTACTGGGAAGAGTAGAGAGGAGCTGAATCTTCCTGCTGGGGCCCAGCATTCAGGCAGCCCTGTCCCACCAGCCTCCGTGGTTTCTGCTGGGTGCCAGCCACAGCAGCACTCTGGGGACCCTCCGTGCCTGTGTCCCCACGGAATGCAGTGGGCACCCAGATGCACGTGCCCCTTCCCCAGCCCGGCAGCGAGCACCAGCAGCTCTGCTGCAGCTGCTCTGCTTATTATCATATTTAATTGCCCTCCTGGTAACCCCAGGAAATGAGGAGGAGATGGTGAGAGCTGCAGTTTGGGATGATGTAAACACGAGCTCCAGCTCTCCCTGAGCCTCGCCAAGCTGGTCCCAGAGAGAGCAGTGATTTATGGAGCCCCCCAGCCTTGCTCCCCCCGCCTGGGCTGAGAGTTTAATCCAGGGCCGCAAATTCAACATAAATCACTTGATTAAAAGCTCTACTTAATTTAAAGGGGGTGGGGGGTGGGCAGAGTGCAGCTGATCGATTTAATTTACACCGGGAAATAGCAACAAGCAGACGCATTTAAAGAGGCCGGGGAGGCCGGTGATGCCGCAGCTGCCTCAGCTGAACCACTTAAGGGCTCTGGAGGTGGCAGCTCCTCTCACCCCCTCCCTCCCTGCACGGTCAGCCACCTCCCACACCACTGCCCACGCCCGTGGGCTGCAGGGTGCTAAAACATTTTTATGGGGAGTGCTGGAGCCGTGAAAAACAGAATTCCCACAAAACCAGCTNCCGGGGCAGGGCCAGGCACGTCATGACAACGGATTCCCAAAAGGCATCGACACATTATTATTATTGTTTAATACAACCCCATATAAAACTGAAGCAGCAGCAGCAATTCTTATCGAGGGACCTAAACTGAAATAGGTTTAGAACATAATTTAAAAAAATAAAAACAGCAAAAATAGCAAAATATATGACTTTTTTTTTTATAGCAACTGATATCTACCAGCCACTAGTACCTTCCTACCAAACTGGTATATCTCTGGTAACAACCCTTTTTAAAAAGACATGTAAATATATATTCATATTTATACATATTTTTTGTTATGTACACGGGACTCTGGGTTTAGCACAGGTGGGTTGGTGGGATGCACGAGTGCAGGAGGGCACTCTGAGCAGTGCAGGGCTCCTGCCCCGGATGTGTCAGGCGTGGCTCAGCAAAGCTGGGGAGTGCTGGAGCCGTGAAAAACAGAATTCCCACAAAACCAGCTGCCATCACGGCTGCTCCCTGAGCATCATCTCCCCAAACTGCTGGTGGGATGGGCCGGAGCACCCAGAGCCCTGCCAGCCCCCTCCCCATCGCCCCCCAGGGACGGGCCGTGGCTGGCCAAGTCGCGGTTAAAGTCTTTAATAATTACAAGAATTCCAGATTCATTACAGAAGAGTTTACAACAAATAATATTTCTCCATACAAAGGCAAAATAAACTTTTCAAGTAACAGCGGCCTGGCTCCAGCAGGGAGCAGGGAGGGAGGGGGTTCAGGCGGCCCCTGCCCCGCTCGCCCGGTGGAGCGGAACTCGGGCAGTGGCACAGACCGGGGAGCACGGACAGGCGGAGCCGGGACGAGGCTGCTCCCCCGGTAAGGCCCTGCAGGGCACCCCGGGCAGAGAGGGAGCCCCACACCACGAGGGCCCCAGCACACCGAGGGTCCCAGCACACTGAGGCTCCTGGCACACCAATGAGGCTCCTGGCACACCAGTGAGGCCCCTGGCACACTAATGAGGCCCCTGGCACACTAGTGAGGCTCTCAGCACACCAATGAGGTCCCTGGCACACCAATGAGGCTCCTGACAAACCAGTGAGGCCCCTGGCACACCAAGGCTCCCAGAATGCCAGGGCTCCCCCCCTGTGCAGCTGCAGGAGCCAGGTGCTGCTCCCAGCTTATCAGGTTCTCTGAGAGGCAGAGCAGCCCAGCTCTCTGTGCCATCCCAGGATGTGCCATCCCAGGATGCCTGGCTGGCTCTTTGGCCGTGCACTGCCCACAGGAGAGGATTTCAGCTCAGCCAAGTGAGAATACTCAAGCACAGAATTCATGGAAGAGGTTTAAAAACGGAAGGAGGAAATGCCATAAAAACACAGGGGCCGAGCCCTTTGGGCTGTGGAGAGCTGACATGAGGCAGCAGGAGAAGCTGGCACGAGGTGGGTGGTTTTGGTTACGTGAGATGCTATGGATGTCTCTGAACCCTTTCTGCAACAGCTCAGCACAACCAGGCTGTGCAGGCAGCGTCCACGGGCATGGCACAGTGTGGCACAGCATGGCACAGCACCAGTGCCGCCCTCAGTGTCGCTTCAGTCCACCATTGCTGTGCTGAGGGGGGAACTTGGGAAGGCACGGCTCATCTGGGAGCGGGTCGTGGGAGAACACAGAGTCCTCTCCCGAGGAGCAGGTGGAGCTGCGGGTGTCTGGGAAGCCAGGAGAATACTGATCCAGCGGCATGGAGAGGTCCAGGTACTCCTGAGAGGGACAAACCCCAAGGATGGGCTCAGCAGGGGACTGGGCAGCCCCCAGGGAGCACCTCAGCCAGGTGCCACCTGTGCCACCTCTCCTACCTGGTTGGAGGTCATGGCCACGATCCTGTCCAGGTCTTCCACCAGCTGCTTGAAGGTGGGTCTCTGGNTAATGAGGCCCCTGGCACACTAGTGAGGCTCTCAGCACACCAATGAGGTCCCTGGCACACCAATGAGGCTCCTGNCCAGGTCTTCCACCAGCTGCTTGAAGGTGGGTCTCTGGGAGGGGACGGCGTGCCAGCAGTCCCGCATCATCATGTACCTGCCCGGGCAGGGGGAGGCAGGGGCTCAGCCTGGGGCAAGTGCCTGGGGACCCCCTCCCACGGGAGCAGAGAAGCACCAGGAATGTGTCCCTGTGCCCAGGCTGGGACCTGTGAAGATGCTACTGAGGGTAACCCCCCTGCGTTGGAAGGAAGGGAAACCCTCCTGCCTGCCCTCGTGACCAAGGGCTGTCTGGGGCGGAGGATGGACACAGCCGGGGCTGGTCCCTGTGCTGGGGTCACCCCGGGATTCCCTTCTGTCCAGGGAGATGCTGATTATTGCAAATCTCATGGACTGATGGTTTTGGAGGGCTGGGAACTTCTGGGACTGTAAATCCAAACATCTGCCTGTCACCCTCCATGCCCCAGCCCATGTTCTGGGCCTGGCAATGGCACTCAGAGACTTCAAACCCCTCTTCCCCATCCTAGCACTGCACTCACAGCTCGTTGGTGCAGTTGCTGGGCTTGTCCATCCTGTGACCTTCCTTCAGCAGCTTGAAGAGCTCCTCAACAGGCACACCGGGGTAGGGTGACCCACCCAGTGTGAAAATCTCCCACAGCAGCACCCCGAAGGACCACCTGGGAACACAGGGCAGACACTGGGGCACCGGCTCTGGGGCACTGACACCCCCTGGGCCCCAATTTGGGTACAGTTGGAGGTTAGTTTGCTGGGAGGAACAACCATCCACAGCTTTGATTCACTCAGCAGGATAAATGAGTCCCAGCACCAAATACAATTTGGATTCAAAACGTTTGGTTGACTGACACCAATTTTAACTTCATTAAATCAGGACGAATCCCACCCATGTATCTCCCCAGCAGGCCCTACTCACACGTCACTCTGGTGGGTGTAGATTCGGTCGAAGAGAGCCTCAGGGGCCATCCACTTCACTGGCAGGCGACCCTGAGACACAAAACCCCACCGTGGCTCCAGGGCTGTGAGGGAACCTGGGGCAGGGGTGAGCCCTGCATGCTTGTGGCTTTCCCAGCACAGACTGGAGCACCCCCACCCCACAAAACCCCCTCTCACACCACTCACATTTGTCGTCTTCTTGTAGTAATCGATGTGGTGGATGTCACGGGCCAGCCCAAAGTCAGCAATCTTCATCACATTGTCCTCTGTCACCAGCACGTTCCTGGCTGCCAAGTCCCTGTGGATGCACTGACCAAGCACAGGGCTGTCAGCTGCTCCCCCAAGCCACTGGATGGTTCCCCACCATGGGAGTGGCAAGGAGGGGAGGGTGCATGCCCCAGGCCCAGCTGCTGGGCTGCCCACCCCACCACAGCCTCCTGGGAGCTCCTCACCTTCTTGGAGGCCAGGTACTCCATGCCCCGAGCCACCTGGTAGGCACAGGAGACCAGGTCCTTGAAGGAGAGCTGCTCCTCAGGGACGCGGGCGGGGTTGTAGCAGTACTCCATGCCCGGGGGCCGCCGCGCCTGCAGGTACTCCCGGAGGTTGCCCTTGCTGGCATATTCCACAATCACATAGAGGGGTCCTGAGGGGATGGGGGGATGGTCATCCTGAGGGGCTGGAACACGGAGCAGGGTGCCAGGCCAGCCCCTCCCCGTGGACAGCAGCTGGAGGGGTGGCAGAAGGGACACCCCCTCCCCACTCGCGCACTCTCACCATCCTGCGTGCAGGCTCCCAGCAGGTTGATGATGTTCTTGTGCTTGCCAATCATCTTCATCATCTCCATCTCAGAGATGAGATCAGACAAGTCCTTCTCTGTGGCGTCAGCTGAAGCGGAGAAGGCAGCAGTGAGGGGGTGCCAGGCTGGCTTGCACACCCCAGACCCCAGCCAGGGCTGAGGCATCACGCCAGGACCACCCTTCTTGCTGCCACTTACCCTTGAGCATCTTCACCGCCACCTTGGTCACACGGTTGGGCTTGTCCTTGTCCAGGCCGATGGCTTCTGCCAGCACCACCTGGCCGAAGCACCCTTCCCCCAGAGGCTTGCCCAGGATCAGCCTGGTGGGAGAAGACCCCAGCGCAGAGGCAGCAGGTTGGTCCCAGCCCCAGCACCACCATCCCCACCCCGCTCCCAGCCGGGGCAGGGCCGCAGCTCACCTGTCCCGGGGCAGCTCCCAGCGCGGGTCCTCGGGGAGCTCGTACTCGGAGACGCCGGCCAGCATGGGCGTGCCGCTGGAGGAGAGGCGGGACGGCCGCACCAGCATCACGCCCGAGTTCATGGAGGAGCTGGAGTCGGCCGACACCTGCAGGGGGACCGTGGGTTACCTTCATGCAGTGCCCAGGCCACGGCTGGCTGCCCCCGGGGGGGAGATGGTGANTTGTGTGCCTGCCAGTGCTGCTCCCCTCGATGGAATTTTTGATCAGTCTCCATCGTGCTCTGGCCCAAAAGGCACAGCCTGGGAGCTCTCCCATCTCCTCAGTGTGTATCAGGCTCTGCTCAAACCTTAAACTGCTGTAAATCCTCCTGGTTCTCCTCATGAGCCCCGTCAGGGGGGATGAGGGGGAGCTGTGCAGCCTCCCCACCCTGCTCACTGTGCTGCCATCAGAGGCACAGACTGGACAGTTCCCATCCCGTGCCACCGGTGGGCACAGGCCAGAGTTGGTGGCACATGCAGAAGGGTGAGATGGCCCCAGGTCTTCCCATCCCACATCCCCTGGGAAAGGCTGGGCTCCAGGGGAGGCAGTAGGTGCAAACAAACCCCCTCTCTACTTTCTGTTACCTGTCTGCGCAGGGGGATGCTCTTGGCCAGCTTGTGCACGGCCAGCTGGCTGTTGAAGTCTGTCTTCTTGGTGGTGCTCTTCAGCTTGTAGATGATGATGGTCACCACCATGCAGGAGATGAGGAAGGCTCCAATGCAGTAGATGATGATCTCCAGGTAGAAGGGAGATGTCATCATGGCTGGGGTGTCTTCAATAGCTGGCTCGGTGTGAACAGGGTGTTTGTTAGCACCTGCCAGGCCCCAGGGAGTGGCACTGGGGAGCCCCTGGCTCCTCCCCAAGCTCAGGGGGGATGTTGGTGCAGCAGGGACCGGGGGCTGCCCACCCACCCTTGCAGGGAAGGCGTGCAAGCAGCCCCCAGCTCATCATCCCCACGGCCAAGCAATGCCTTCGCCACCTCTGCAGGCAGCCCAGGGCAGGATGGGGTCAAATGGGACGGGCATGAAGTGGGGGACAGGGCCTGAGTCACCCCACAGGGATGTGGCACCTCTGGGGACAGGTCTCTGTCCCAGCTGCAGTGCTCTGGGACAGAGCACACAGACAGACCTACGCTTGGGAGCTGCAGGTCCCTCAGGATCTGGGGTTACCCTGTGCACAGTGTGATGGAATGGAATGTCTGGCAGTGTCTGGGGCTGTGGGAGTCCAGGCCTTGCTGGTAATGACTGGGGAGAGCTGGGAACAGAGCAGCCAGTGGCACTCCAGGGGCAATGACCTGCTCTGGGACCTGGGCTGGTGGGAAGAAGGGACCCCCAGACCCTGCTTTAGTGGCTGAGGTGGTGTTGGAGCCATGAACAGTTCAGAGCCCACAGCCATGTGCTGTGGTCCGTGGTGAATCTGGCAGGATGTGGCTGCCACTGCACCTTCTGCACCCCCAGCCTGACACCCCCAAAGAGCAGAGCCTCGCAGAGAGGTGTAAGAGGGAGCTGAAGATTCCTGCCCCATGTCTGAGCACACACGGCTGACAAAGCAGTGGCTGATAACTGGGAAAGTTTTGGCTGGAAAGCAGTGACCACACAGCACCCCAAAAGCTTTCCCACAGCTGTTATCAGGCTTTGGTCCATGCATTGATACTGAGGAGCAGCATCAATGGGGACGGGGCAGCCATCCCCACAGTGCAAGCACACACAGCCCAGGACAGTCCTGCACCACAGGGCAAGGCCAGGCCCTGGCAGGCACAAGGGCAGCGCTGCCAGCACCCCCAAACCTCCCCTGGTGCCCCTGAGCAGGCAGAGCTGGCCTGGCCTGGCCTGGCCCAGGGGTATGGGACTGTCCTGCTCTGGTGGAGCAACCCCTGGTTAAGTGCCCCAGGTATGCATTGCCTGGGCCAGGGAGAGAGCAGGGGCAGACCCCAGCTGGGGTGGAGGGGGGCACAGAGAGGGGGGACACTGCCCCACACTGCTCCAGCTGCAGAGCAGCCCTGCAGCACCCACACTGACCCGCCCCAAGGGGACAGGGGCAGGGAAGTGCTCTCTCCCGGACCACAATGCATACATTGGAAAGGAGGGAGGAAAGGGAGAGGAAGAGGAGTATATACCTTCGAGAACTGTCAACCATGCAGAGTGATGGGAGATCCCAATAGAATTACCCGCCAAACATGTATACTCCCCAGCATCCTCAAATGAGACATTCCTTAAGTGAAGGACTTCCATTTCTTTGTCTGTCGTGTTAACGCCAGCCGTCTGGAAGGAAAAATGGAAGCAAAAAACGGAGAAGCAAACGACATGAGATCTTCTGGGAGGAGGCCAGAGAGGAGGGAGAGCCCAGTCTCATTTGGCAGACCCCCGGGGAGCAGACAGAGACCACTGCAGACCTGCTAGAGAGACCCTCGGGATGACCACTCATCCCGGCGGAGCTACGGAGACGCTGTTAAAACCCTTCACCAAACGGAGTGTCCTGCCCACGCCAACATGCTGGCCATGGGCTGCATGGAGAAATCAGCCCGGGCAGAGCTGGCTGGCTGGCTCGCTGACACGGGGAGGCACGAGGACATGGGAGCACGGAGATGGGAGCACAGAGACAAGAGGATGGTGACAGCAGGACAGAGACGGGAGGGCAGCACAGACAAGGGATGCAGCACTGTGCCTGGGCTGGCCTGATGGCAGCACCCTCAGAGACCCAGGTTCACTGGTGCCAGACCCAGCAGGTACCTGGGCAGCTCTGGTGTCTGCATGACGGGGAGGGCAGCACACAGGACAGACAACAGCACACGAGACATCAGCACACAGCAGAGACACTGGGACACACACACAGAGCACAGCGCCCAGCCGGCCCCGCCGGGTGTTTTTCCATGGTTGTTGCACCAGAAACACAGCAGAAACAAGAGAGCCCAGAGTTGTGTTCTCCACCGCCAGGCATTCTTCCGGTTACCTGTGGCCAGGGGCCTGGTGACTGTGAGCCACGCAGACTGGTTGGCCTCGCCAATATAATTGGAAACCTTACAAACATACTCCCCGCTCTCCGCCTCTGTCACATTATACAGGGTCAGCACCTCCGCATCAGAGCTATTAATCCCCGAGTGCTGGAACAGACCAACAACATGGAGTCACACGGATGTGCCCAGGAACCACACGCCCCCAGGGTTGGCATCGGCCCTGCCAGTGCGGGGGCTGCTCCCCCCACACCCCAGCATGGGGAGGGACGGGGCTGCACACAGGGGGTCACAGGAGGAGGAGCAGGCAGGAATGGGGGTGTAGCCCTGCTCCCCCCTGCCTCCCAGCAGTCAGGAGCTGAGGATGGCTGCATGGAATCACAGAACGGGTTGGAAGGGATCTTTAAAGGCCACCCAGTCTGACCTCCTGCCACAGCTGGAGCGGTGGCCAGTGAGCCTGCTGAGTGGCACTGCTGGGGTGCAGAGGGAGCTGCTCTCACTGGGATGATCCAGGGCTCAGCTCCAGCTCCAGTGCTGTGCTCACTGCCTGGGACAGCCCTCCCAGCCCTGTGGTGTGTGCCCTTAGGGCTCCAAAGGGACCACAGAGCCAGCACACACCACAGCCCTCCCTGCTCCCTGCCCAGCAGGCTGGTGATGGCTCTGGGGCTCCAGCTGCCCCGAGGCCGGTGGTCCCCAGCCCCAGGTGACTCTTCTGGCCCATCCACGTGGCTGCCAGTGCCCTGCTGCTGCTCCAGGGAAACCAGTGGCCGTGGCTGGGGCACCCAGCGTGTGGCTTTACCTTCAGGATCTGCACGTAGGGCAGGTTGTCGGGGCCGATCTTGCTGCCGTTCACCTCAATGTGCTTCAGCCACTGGATGTGGGGCTGAGGGTCGCTGTAGACCTTGCAGACAAACTCCACGTTGCTGCCCAGGGCCACTGTCTTGTTGGCAGGCAGCCCTGCCTGCAGGATGGGCCGGTGTGGGGAGCGCTCTGTGGGACCAGGAGACAGATGGGGCACCTTACAACGGGGTTTGGGGTGCCCTGCTGCCCATCCTCAGGGGCACCCTGCAGCCCTCCATGCCCAGGGCCCCCTGGCTGAGGTGGGCACCAACGCAGCATTAGTGTCCCCTTCCCCAGGTGAGAGCATCCAGGATGGGGGACAGGTGAAACCTGGTGTGGGGACAGGGACATCAGCACCTATTGGGCAGGGTCAGAGGTCAAACAGACCTATGGAGGGCCCTGGCCCTTAACAAAGTGGCTGCCACTGTGGTGAGTCAGCATTAACAAACCCCTTTGTTCACCTCGCTGACTGTTCCCTTCAGTTTGCTCAGTGTAATCAAATTAAATCACATTTTTAATGGTTCATTTACTGGCATTTAGAGCAGCTCCACATGTGGAACTGCTCAGACCAGCCTTCCCAGCTGGGAATTATGGCTAATAAGGCGATTAGAAGAAGTTTCTGTCTGGTCTATGAAATTATTTTCACCACAATTAAAAATCCCCAGAACACGGTGGGGTGAACCCTCCGCCTGGCCAGCTCGCTGCCCGCTGTGCTGCAGACATGCACACTGGAGTGGAGGCCACAGGGATGGTGGGCGAGCCCCTTCCCTGGGAGCACAACCCACCCACCTCTCCAGGGTGCAGCACCCATTCCTGCCTGGGAAGGTTGGGGGGGATGAGGATGTGGGGTGAGCCCCAGCCCTGTGCTCCTCACCCACGACATCCAGCTGGTAGGTGTGGTTGATGCTGCCGTACTTGTTCTCCACGATGCAGGTGTAGTTGCCCTTATCAGATGGCACCACCGAGTCCATGATGATGCTCCAGGTTGCCTGGCGGACCTGGGGGCACGGGGAGGACAGAGCCAGTCACACACGAGCCCCAGGCCTTGCTCATGTCAGAGCTGGTTCAACCCCTGGCACGGGCAGGGCACGGATCTCCCTTTGAGGTCACCTTTCTCCTTCCCTACAGAGGGGCTGTAATTGCTGCCAGCTGTCCCAGGACAGCCTCACCACGGGGCCAGCTGTGCCGAGGAGCAGATGCGTGATGGGCTGGCCTGATGTGTGGGGACACCCCTGTCTGGTGGCCCCCGAGTGTGGAGGGAACAGACCAGCACTGTTCCTCCCGCAAGAGCTGCTGCCCCAGCCGGCCCTGGGGCTCAGACCCCCAGTGCCCCCCACGGCCAGCTGGCCCTGTGCTGGTCAGGGGGCAGGTGCAGCCTGGGTGACCCAGTGCATCTCCTCTGGGGGAGTCTCCATGGCTCTGCTGGGAAGGATGTCTGCATAGCACTGCCCAGGCCCCTCTGGCCACGGGGCACCAAAAGCCACCCGTGGGGATGCCCAGAGCCCTGTCCTTGCCCAGGCCCCTGTCCTCGGCAGGGGGATTAGGGGGAGGTGGCCAAGCCAGGCCGGCTCCTCACCCCCTCCCCCAGGGCTGAGCTGGTACAAACATGACCCAGAAGCAGGTCAGTGCTGCAGGGCGACTCAGCACTGCCAGAGGGGCCCATCTGCCCCTGCTGGGGTGCTGTGCACGGGGACT
>VXBB01023476.1:105959-124953 GCA_013399915.1 Illadopsis cleaveri
TGTGGAGATGCAGCACCCTGTGGAGATGATTCCCAGCACCCTGTGGAGATGCAGCACCCTGTGGAGATGATTCCCAGCACCCCATGGAGATTCTTCCCAATACTCCGTGGAGATGCCCCTCAGCACCCCAGGGAGATGCCCTGGATCCAGTGATGCTGCTCCCACTCCCACTGCCCAGTGGGGGGATGTTTTTGGCTGCTGAAGAGGCCCTTGCCTGTGCTGCAGCTCCCTGGCACAGGCAGGGGGGGATTTCTCAGCTCCCTGGCTTGGCTGGGATGTGGCTCTGAGACCCCTCAGCCCCAGGACACTGCAGAGCAACCAGAGTTGCTTCTGTGAGCCAAACCCTGCAGATAACAGACCAGTTGCTGGGCAGAGAACAGGCTCAAGGGCGCAATTACAGCACAGATATTGCACCTCAGAGCTGCCGTGGTGCTGGGGATAGCCCTGACTCCCAAAATTTGTGTGCTCATAGAAGGCCCTTCCCAGGAGCTGGCAGCCTCTGCCGCCCCAGCCCCCAGCAACCTGCTCCAGCAGCCTTTGTCAGGGCACTGCAGCGCTGGGGGCAGCCAGCAGCCACAGATTTCTCTAAACCAAAGAGTACTAAAAAGCAGGAAGGGTTTAAACCCTCCCCTCGGAACAAGCCCGGGCCTCCGGGTGCCGCCGAGACACGTTACCGATAAATCAGGGTGATTAGTGGGTTTCTAAAGCCGGGAGCATCGATCCAGGCAGGAGCACTCAGCCTGCACTCCAGGCAGCCGGCTCAGAGCAGGCTAATGCACACGGATGTGTTTGCAGGAACATCTGATGAGATTGTTGCTGTGGGGTTTCTGCATTTCCAGGAGTGTGAAATCAATTCCCCTGACCTGGTGTCCTCGTCCCAGGGTCCTGCACTGCCTGCCCCAGGCACACCAGGGCTGTGGAAGCTGATTTGGGGAGTGTGATACAGAAATAGCTGCCTCACACCAAGAAACGGAAAATTTTTATAAACCTCCTCCTGCCTGTTCTGCCCATGTGATGAGAGTCTTTCCCCCATTCCCACTGGAAACATCCGTGGCCTTTTGTGGGGGGATGGACCCTCCTCCCTCCTCAGCACCATCTTGGGAACCACGACTGAACCCTGCCAAAGCTGGGATTGATGCTGGGACATTTTGGTGAGCACAGAGCACATTATCTCCTTTCCTGAGGCCTAATTAGGGTCTGGAATCAAAAGTATATTTCCTGTCACTCAATGGAGCTGTGAGAAGTCAAAAAAGGAGATTTTTGGTTACAGCGCCCGGATGAGGAATGACCACAACCCTGAGCTGTGGTGGCAGAGCCTGCAGAGCCTTGGTCCTGGAGGATTTAAAAGAGATTTTCTAACTGTGTTCAGGCATCTAAATAAGATGCAGGATTCCCAACAGGATCCGGGCTGTTTGGAGTTGGAAGGGAGCAGGGTAATTCTCTGGAGCTCTGGATGGGAACGGCTGTGTGCTAATGGTGCGCTGGAAACCTGAGCCCACCCCACCAGGAATTTGCTGGCAATAGCATAAAACAAAGGCTCTGTCCTGGGAAGTCAAAATGCCGGCAGAATTATGGAGATGCATACTTCAGCTTGTCTTCAAGAGAGACACTTCGCAGCTCAGTGGTTTATGCAAAGGAGATGCAAATGAGGCTGATAAATATGTAGTAGGATGGAAAGGCGACAAAAGGTGGCTGTGCGAGGCTGCCAGTGACTCCGGCAATGACCCGGGGGGCCCATCCGGAGGCTCCCTGACGCAGCCCCGGCCCTGCGGGAACTTCTCCGCTCCGGAGGGGCCGAGAGCAGCCTCAGGGCTGCTGTGAGCTCGGGTTTGAGCCCCTGCTCCCACCATCGCTGCCGGAACCTCCCGCCTTTGCTGCAGGTGAATCGCTCTGCCCAGAACCCCCTCCCGAGCTCCGCCTGCACAGCAAAATGCCTGTGAAACGCAGCGGGGGCGGAGGGAAAAATCCCAAACAACAACTGGATGCTGCCAGAGGATGCAGCAGCCGGCTCAGAGCAGAAATGCCTCCGCGGTGTGGGGCGGCCGAATGCTGCCACCGGCCAGGGACTCGGTCCGCGGGGAGCGATCGCTCGGCAGCGACGGAGCCGTCAGCAGGAAAGGCTGTGCCAGCTGAGCCCGGCACTGCCCGGCTGCCTGCCTGATGCTTTCCAGTAATCTGTTAAAATAACTGGAATAAATCAATAACTGCATGCTTGATCTCCCCCTCCTGCCAAGGAGCCCTTTGGACGGGCTGAGGGGAAGGGCCGTGGGGAGGGAGGGCTGTGGGGAAGGGCTGTGGGGAGGGAGGGCTGTGGGGGAGGGNNNNCTGTGGGGAAGGGCTGTGGGAAGGGCTGTGGGGAAGGGCTGTGGGAAGGGCTGTGGGGAGGGAGGGCTGAAGGGCTGCGGGGGCTCCTGGCAGAGCCCTGCTGGGTGCTCCTTCTCCTGGCAAACCCCATCGGCCGGAGGGTTCGTGAGCTTCTTGCAGCCTGTGAAACGCTGCCTGTGTTCCTGCTCTCACCCAAGTCAGAAATGGGCTTTTGTTCCATTTTCCCGGCCTCGTTTCACCGGCTTTGTTTTTCTTGCAAAGCCAGAGGTGGTGATTTCTGCTGAATTCAGCTGCCGGGTAACAGCGTGTGTTTGCACAAGTTATCGCCGCCCAACTTCACACCCGGAGGGCTCAGGAAGACTCCAGCTCAAAGCAACCCCTGTTCCTACAGATGCCAGAGAAAACACGGCTCCCTCGCCGGGGAGTGATGGTGTTAGCAGGTCTTGCTGCTCATAAGTCAGAATTTCCCTGGAAATCACGCATCTGGTGCTTGGCCTGTGTCCCCACGGGCCAGCAGTGGGGCGGGGAGGTCCCCCAGGATGCAGCGAGTGTTGCTGCAGGGGTGGCACCACGGCCCCATCCCAG
The DNA here is from genome assembly GCA_013399915.1 of Illadopsis cleaveri. Classification (NCBI taxonomy): domain Eukaryota; kingdom Metazoa; phylum Chordata; class Aves; order Passeriformes; family Timaliidae; genus Illadopsis; species Illadopsis cleaveri. The sequence continues at coordinate 108,870 of VXBB01023476.1, forward strand.
CACGGGGCCCCAGGGCTCCCTGGTGATGCCGCAGAGGGGGACCCGCCCTGTGACTCCTGTAGACAAAGATTTGCTCATGATTCAGGGGACGAGGCTCCAGCAGCAACCCGCGTCCCGCTCGCACCCCGGAATTTCTCTTCGCTCTCCACTCGCCCTCCTCTCGCTCAGACATTTGTTTAAAAGCGCGTGGCCCGGGAGCAGCCCTCAGGCAGCTCCTCTCCCTCCTGCACCGGTGTCATTTTCCCTGCTACGCTTCTTCCCCATAATTCACGGCTGGATCCCGGGTTTTGACACTCCGATCACTGCCGATAGGAATTCTCCAGCATTATTATGCAGATGAGCTTATGAAAGCCTCGGAGTGCTTCTTGTCTGTGCAGCGAGGGGGGTTAAAACAAAGCGGTGTTTATTCCCTGGGTGTGGGAGGAATGCCAAGTGGCATCTCTGGGCTGAATTTGTCTGCCCAGGACCAGAGATGGGGCTGCCGCCACCCCCAAACTGCTGCAGGGGGGAAACCGCCTTTTTCCTGCTCTTCTGCCTTGGAAAGCGGCACTCCAGCCCTCCGAGTTTGGTTATTCTTCTACGAGTTCGAGCACTGGGGAGGGGTTTGAGTTCCAGCGCAGCCTCTGGCCCCCCAGGCCGGGTACCTGCAGGCAGGGAGGAGGAGGAGGAGGGGGAAATGTGAATTCATCTGGAGGGCTGTGGGGGAGACGGATGGGGGTGGAGGTGAACGTGCCTGTTTTCTCCTCACTGCTGTGCCCCTGACTGCATCTCCGTGGAACACCTCGAGCGCCGATAAAGAAAGGAGATCTCTGCTTCCTGCGGGAGCCCCGCGCTGCCTCCAGCGCAACGGGAGCGGGAGCGGCGCTGACAGATCTCGCCCGAAGATGGATGGGACGGCTGGGCACTTCATTCAGGAAAAATGGGAGAAGTGAAAGATGTGTTAAATGGCAATAACCCCTCGATGAAGTATTTCTCCACATCAGGCACCAGTAAATGATGGTGGTTGTGCCCAGCCTCGATTGCTTCACGTCTGCTTGCAGCCTTCATTAGAAATCATCCGTGCTCTCTAATCTTGCTCCCCTGCCCATATATTACCTGTGGGGTCGATGTTCTACACAAATGCCTTATAATGAAATTATAAGCAGAAGAAAATCACATTTTAATAGAAATCCTATTGGGTAACATGCTCTGCCAGAATCACATTACGGGGCAGATTTGGGGGGAGGGGGGAGATCCTTTTATCCTATTGGGTTGGAAAAAACAGCCATGGTTGAAGGGAGCTGCATTTCCTCGAGTCCACAGCATTGTGCTTGGAGCAGTAATGGAAGCTATTCCAGCTTTTGGGGGCACAGCATCCCTGTAGAGACTGTCCCACCAGTGGAGCATCCTACCAGGGATCCTACCAGGCACACTGCCTCTGCCAGGATGGCCCTGGGCTGGGCTGGTGAAATTCCACTTTTGAGGGTTTTTAATCTGTGCAGACTCTACATCATTTTCATGGAAAGTTTTGCTGCGACACCACGTTCTCCTAGAGCCAACCTGGATCTATTTTCCAATTTTCCATCAAAAAATTGGGATTTTTTCAAGTAGAACAAGGCCCATTTCCAAGGAATATGGGCTAGGCTTCGGCCTGCTTTCCAAGAAAAAGGGGATTTTTGCTTTAAAAACATGCCAATAGATTGTTTTCTCAAGGCTTTTTCTTCTGCAAAAAAATTGCAGTTTCATTGAAATCGAAGAAAAAAGGGAATGAAAATCTTTATTCAAGGCTCTTTGAAAGAGGAGCTGCAGCGTGGGGGTTCATCCTCCCACAGCCACAGCCACACTCACTGCTCGGGGCAGGGGCACGGGCTGCCTTTGCCGGACCATGGGAATGGACAAGAAGCAGCCCAGACCCCGAGACTCTGAATTTTTCTCAGCTCTGCCCTTGACCCTGTGCTCGGAGAGGAGCTGGTGGACGTGGCTGAGCCCATCCTGCACCCCGAGCCACCGCCAGCGTCAATAATTAGATCCATTTCTGCTCCAGCAGGAACTTTCTCAGCCCATGTAATCGAATCACCCTCGAGGTGCAGGAGACGTCACGGCCGTTGCCATGGTCCTGGACAGGGATGGAGGCCGGGAGAGAGGCAGAGGGGCAGGAGGGGACAGCCGGCGTGGGCAGGGAGCTGCATCCCAGCAGAGCCAGCAGTGCAGCATTAACTGCAGTGGAAATTGTAGTGATCAGATGGGAATGCACAGTGCAGAGCAGGAGGGAAAGGAGGAGAGCTGGGGGATTCAGTGTTTTTGCACAAAAGGCTTGTATGTTGTAGGAGTTTTTAATGATTTTTACACAGCAGTGTCAGAGATAAAGCCAGTGTTCCCTATCCACTGGCACAGACCACAGCATCTCCTGCTCTCTGGGCTGCACATGGGGCCAGTCCCCATCACCACCCCATCCTTCCCTGCCCAGTGTCCCCATCCTGAGAGGATTCTCAAGGGGCTGTCAAAGGAACTGTGGAAAAATAACCAGGGAGGTGTATCCTGCTGCACAGTGGATTCCAGCTTCTGCATGAATTTTTATGGCAGATTTTCTGCAGTTCCCAGATCACTTGACTTCTCTCTGAAGGCCTGGCCAGGCCATAGCAAGGAATGCCCTTGGTGAGCCTGGTGTTGCTCCTTGCAGCCATTCCAACAGGATGGAATGGGAACAACAATCCCACTGGCAGCTGCTCCAGTGGGTCCCACACCCGGCAGTGGCTCAGCCATGGGAGCAGTGGCCCTGTGCAGGAGACACCCAGAGCTTTGCCAGGCTGAGAGGAGCAGCTGAAGCAGGAGGACTTGCCTGGCAGCCAAGGCAGTGCCCGGCTGTATTCAGCTCCCTGGTTAACAGAGGGATCCAGCCCCACGGGGCAGGTGAGGGCAGGGCTGGGGCAGCACTGATCGGACCCCAGAGCTGCCTGGCAGTGGAGACCCACCAGTGCATGGGCAGGGATGTTCCCCAGCACTGCTGCCCCGCAGGAGGGATGTGGGGAGCGAGAGGCCAAGGCGAGAGAGCCGAGAGTCCCCTGGGGAGGGAGCCCTGCCCCAGAGCTGCGTGTGTGTGGCCTTTACGGCCCGTGACCAATGGCCCCGCTCAGCCCGTGCCGGCACCGGCAGCCGGCGGCTTTCATCCCGGGCAGGAATGCCAATTAAACTTTGACTTTCTCGGTGTCGCTTACCCAAGAGCTCAACTCTAACCCTTTGCCTTTCATATCGAAAATCGAGCCGTGCCACGCCTGTTAACATCTGCACAGATGTTTGGGGAGGGAGAAGAGGGATCCAGCCCCGAGGCGACCTTGCCGGTGCCGCTTCTCTCCCCGCAGCCCCGCCAGGGTTTGCCGAGCGTGTGGCTGAGCACCGAGACGCAGGCGGGAGCTGCAGCAGCTGACTCGGGGTGTCACACACGCCCTCCCATCAGTTTGGGGTTGAACTGCTCTGCCCAGCACTTGCAATATCTTAATGTGACCTTGATGCAGGGGTGGGAGAAGAGCCCCCTGTAGCAGCACTGCAGGCTCTGCTGTGAGAGGTGATGGTTATCAGAGTGCATTGCTGGGTTTCCATAGGGGAGCAGGAAGTTCCAGGGGTGTCTGTGTCCCTATGGAGTTCTGGCCTGGCCTTGTGGGTCCCTTGGCTGAAGGGTGCCAGGCAAAAGAAGGGCTGCCATGGGGACTCTCATGGAATTCCTACATCCTTACACCTCTCATGCCTTTATCTCTGGAATCCTAACAGAGCAGATGTTGTGTGCATGACCATAGGCAGAAACTCCCTGGCTGGATTTGCTGCCTCAGTTCAATTAACCACCTGAGCCCCATTCTCTCTGTTGGCAGCAGCCTCTCACTTTAATTAATCATCTCACTCTACCTGCAGGGAGGACACACTGGCTGCTGTGCCTGCCTGCAGCACGAGCCCTGCCTGTCTTTATGGGCAGTGTGAGTGCAGGGCAGGCGCTGCTCCCCACCCTGTGCAGGCCCTGGGGAGCAAAGGAAACAGGGTGCAAAGGGCCTGTGCCAAGGGGGCCCTGCTGCCCCTCTGCCTGCCCCAGCCCCACATCTGCTGCCTGTGGAACTTTCCATGGCAAAGAATGTTTTCAGGGGAGCAGCAAGGAGGAGGAGATGTGAGAGCAAGGCTGGGGGCTGTGTGCTGCTGCTGGCCATGTCTTGCCTGGGTCACCCACACTTGTGCCACTGACTACAGTTTCCCTCTCAGAAGGGAGGGAATGAAAGAGCAGCAAATGCTGTCCAGCCTGGGGGGCTGCAGACCCCAGCCACAGCCTCACCTGCTGCCCTGCCAAAGAGCCCTTGGCATGCCAGTGGCAATTATTTCAGCTGTAAAATCTAAATTCAGTTCCTTTATTGACTTGGCCTGTAACTGGATCCAGCATGCAAACAGTACAGAGCCTGTTTCCACAGACCTCATTTTCCTCGAGCCTTTCCAAGCTAGCCTTGCTCTTCCTGGGGATCCCTTGGGCTCTTGCAGCTCCCCTGGGTGCTGCCTTGGGCAGGGGCAGCTCTCAGTGGTGTTCCCAGCCCATCCAAGCACTTTGCCTGCAGCAGGTCAGGGAGTCTCAGCCTTTGGGGCAGAGCTCCAGGTCCAAGCTCAGGCAAGTGCTGCTGGCCAGGTTTGCAGGTGGTTTTCTGGGTCAGATCTTGTGCCAGGCCTTCCAAAAATAGGTTCTCTATTTTAATCCATTCATTATTTCTTCGTCATTTCTTTCACAAAGCCCTTGTTGTTCCTGTGTACCATGTCTATTTATCTTCTCCTCCCAAAGCCTCCTGCTCCACACCAACACCCCCAGCAGCTGGAGGGTCCATCCCTGCTGCAGACAGTGCTGGGAGTTCTTCAGAACTGGGCTGGGACCTCGTGCTGGACTCCCACTGCTCCAGAGCCTGCCAGGGCAGTGGCACTGGGTGCTATTTAGATGCTTCTGTGCCCGAGTTGGGCATTTTGAGGAGGTTCCTGACTCTTTTTCTTCTCCTGCAGTTGCAGGATGGTACCCAGAGATACTTTGGGAGATGGATGAGGTGAGATGGGATGAGAAGGAGCTCACTGCTGCCAGGAGTGTGGCCTGGGATGGTTACCCCCTTCTGCAGAGGAAAACACAGTTGCTGCTGCCTGCACTGGGAGGAGGCAGGAGCAGAGGTGCCCTCGAGGAGTAATTCCCCTTCCTCCCCAGCAGCTGCCAGCACGGCTTACAGCTCTTCCCAGGGTTTCATTAGTGCCTGGTACAGACCCAGGCCTCCTGCCTCTGCTGAATTGTCAGGTTGCTCATAAACCAGAACGATTTTGGAATAACTAATGCTGAAACTATTCCATATCATAAAGGAACAAGAGCTCCTTCCCTGCCAGAAACACTCTGCAGTGCTCCTGAGCCCTGGTGAGCTGCAAAAAACACGGGGCACTTAATTAAATGGAAAAGCACCCCCTTCCCAGGCACCAGGGGCTGGGCACAGAGGAAACCAGCGTGGTGTGGGGTGTGCTGGGGTTGCAGGGTGTTTACAAACACCTGCACAGCTGGGCTGGGCTCACGGAGATGCCTGGCCACAGCAGGGAGATCATAGAATCCTGGAATGGTTTGGGATGGACCTTAAAGCCCATCCAGTGCCCTCTACCTCCCACTGTCCCAGGTTTTCCAAGCCCTGTCCAACCTGGCCTTGAACACTTCCAGACATGGGGCAGCCACAGCTTCTCTGGGCGTCTGTGCTACTGAAATGGGCTCTGAGATCGCCCTGCAACCTTCTCTTCCCCAGGCTGAAAAACCCCAGCTCTCAGCCCGTCTCCAAAACAGAGAGCCAAGTCCCTCGGGAGCTTCCCCACCCTCCCTCCTCCTGCTCTGGCACAGGGCTGGGGTGTCCCCAGCCTGGGCTGGCGGCTCACCGTGGGGCTCAGCCCCATCCCTGTCCTCAGTGACGGGCTGGTACCGGCTGTTGCCCTTCCTGGGAGGGGCTCGGGGCCAGGCAGGACCCAGCTCGTGGCAGGATGCTGGTTCTCTGCTCATCTGCTGGGCTGAGGGCGGGAGGAGGCTGCTGGGGCGAGGGATCGGGTTCTCCTCTCTGTGGTGCAGTATCTCCTTGAAGCGTGACAGCCGCGATTGCTTCCAGATGTTCGCCTCCTCGCCTCCAGCCGGCCGGGGGGGATGTGGTAAACTCGGCGATGGAAAGCAAACCCCGGAGCAGATGTACCGTGTCAGCCGCAGCGAGGCGCGCATCTGGCCGCAGTGCGCGGGCACCGCGCTCCTCCCGCGCTCGGGGCGCGTCCCGCGGGATGCTCCGCCCGGAGCAGCGGCAGCGGCGGCTCGTGGGGCTGCCAGGAAGCGCTTGGGGAGGCTGTGCAACAGCGGCCCCGGGCCTGCCAACCCCTCCTTAGCGCCCCTGAGACTTGAGGTGTGCTGTGGGGCGGGGTACGGCCGGGGCCTCGTGTCCTCCCCTGCCCAGCCCCGCTGCCGCACCGGGGATGTGGGGAAGGACTCGTGAGGTCACTGGTGCTGTCAGGATGGACTGGGATTGGTGACATCATAGGACAAATCGGGCTGGAGGAGGGAGCTCTGCCTGTAGAGGCTCTTGGCAGGCAGCAGCGGTGAGGGGAGAGCAGTGGGGAGCCTGAGGACACGCTCAGATCTCGCCCAAGGGAAGATGTTCAGAGGTGGGAGATGCCGGGACCTCGGGTCTCACTCTGCAGTGGCACCACACTGCCCAGCTGGGCTTTGCCTTCCCCCGAGGAGCTGCAGGAATATCCATCAGAGATGGAGCCCAGCCGCAGCCCCGGGGGCCTCCCCTGCAGGCGGCACAGCCCATCCTCTGCAGCCAAAGCCTTGGAACTCTGCTGTTACATTGGATCGCGCTTCCCCCCTCACACCCAGCACTCACAACAACTGTCCTCATGTTCCTCCTTCACAGAGGACTCGAGAGAAGCAATTAATCTCAGTAACAGGCTTTGAAGAGCAGAAGTGCTGCCTAAGCACTGTGCTGTCTCCTTTTGATGGGGTTAGCCGTGCTGGAATATGAGTGAAGACATTTGGAGTAAATTAATAGAGAGTTTAATGACATCCAAAAGTTAGGGGGATGGAGCATTTGAAAGGGGTTTATGGCTTTATGGGCAACTGAGAGCAATGCAAAGGGCGTGTTTTCTACATCAAGTCTGTTCTTTGGGCTCCCTGAACATGATAAAGCCTTTGTGTTTTTTACCAGGGTGAGTGTGTCACCCCAGTCAGGCCACACTCCCACATCCCAATGCCTGGTGCTCCCCTGGCCGTGCTGCTGGCACAGGACATGGATGTGTGGTCATCCTCTGGCACTCCAAACCAGGAGGATTTGTGTGAGTGCACTGGCTGGCACTGCTGATCCTCACACTGCCAATGCCAGCGTGGCCGGTGCCGACTCTGCCAGAGCCGTGATGGGAAGGTCAGGGCACTGCAGGACAGTTACTTAAATCTCAGTTTCCCTACAGGTGATGACGAAGAATCATTAAAATGCAGCAGGTGCCACGGCCTGTTTTGCTCAGAGATCTCCCTGCTCCAGGAGCACTGCAGAGATAATGCGTTTTCCTGGCGTGGATTTATGAGAGTCGAGATACGAGCACTTGGCCGAGCTCCCGGAGCGAGTGTCTGATGCCGCACACCCCGTAGATGGTGTTTTTCATGTTGTTTTTATATTTTTAGCCTGATTAATACCCTTGTGGTGGCTGGAGCATGGAGGCTGCTTTATGTTTTGCCAGCAGGTTCTGAAGACATGATTTACGCAGCAGCTGGTGGAGGGGGAGACACTGATGCAGCAAAGTGTTCTTCACCCACTTCCTCAGCACCTTCCTGATGGGTTGTCCCTGCCTGTCCCTTCCTGTCCCTGTCCCTGTCCCTGTCCCTGTCCCTGTCCCTGTCCCTGTCTGTCAGCTGGGATCAGCTGGCCATGGCATCTCCTGGGATGCAACTCTTTCCCTATACCAAATTTCATGGCACAGCCTTTCCAAAAAATGCCTTTTGCTGATAATCCCCCAGGGTTCCAAAGCAGGGCCCGGGGCTGTGTGGGGAGAGGGTTCTGCCCTGAGATCTGCTCGGGAAAGCAAAGGAGGGAGCACCCGGGGTGCCCTGCCTCTGCTCAATGCCTGCAGCTCTGCAGGAGTGCCCGGGAGACTCTAACACACAGCCTGGGGGTGTGCCAGGGTGTGCACCCCAGCTCTGGGGCTCCTCCAGAGGTGCTCCAGATGTCAATCTGACATTAATTAGCTGTTAATTGGCAATCAGGTCCCCCCAGGCTATAAAAGCTCTTAGTGACTGTAACAGCCCAGCTCAAGGCTCTGAGAGCAGGGCCGGGACTTTGGGCCTTTATTTCCCCAGGCAGAGCCTTGCACAGTGCTCAGAGCCCTGTGACACCACCAGGCCTGAGCTGCTGGCACCACACACTCCATGGAGCTGCCAGTGGGACACAGATGAGGATGAGGCCACTTCCAGGGACAGATGCACCTTGCAGGTGTCAGATAAAGCATGGTGGTGCAGCAAAAATGTGTTAGATCCTTAAAGCCAGGCTGGGATACATAAAAGGCACATGTACACCTATATAAACACACAGCTATGTGCTTGCACGTGGATACAGCCACCTCTTAGAGAGTCCTGTCCTCATTTTCCCAGCACACACATCTGCCTTGGCTTGGGCTGGATCACCACCATGTTCCACATTACTGCTGCCCTGGCCTTGGCAGCACATCCTTCCCCACCCCCAGCCTGGCCCTGGTTCTTGTGCTGCTCTGAGAGGCTTCCCTGGGCTCTGGGACCCTGCACTGTCACTGTGGTGCCTCTTCCTGGTCTGATGGGTTTTGCTGGCTCAATCCAAAGGGAGATCTGTGATGGGACACATGCAGGGTTAGGGTGGACCCCACTGGAACCTTCTCTCAGGCTTCAACACATGTAGGGCAGTGGTTGGAGAAGAGAGACAGAACTGTGCAGCCAGAACACAGCACCCTGCCCTTTCCATGGGGCTGATGCACTGCCCTACAGATCTGCAGTTATTCCTTAATTCCAAACTGTAACTATGCAATCAAGCTCTCCAGTGCAATAATTCCAAACCCCTTCTTGATTCCTGTATTAAATAAAGTACATTTACAGAGTATATGAATTCCAGATTCAGCCCAGGACTCCAGGGATGCATATTCCTCTCCTGGAACTTGTATATCCGGCCTGAGGATGAAAACCCCCCGAAGCCCTGAGCATAACAAGCATTTCTTGTATTTCTTCTGTCTCCGTCACATCGGGCATGTAGCGAATGCAGGGGCTGATAAACAGCATCTGGTTGGAGTCAGGTAAGGACTTCCCTGGGGATTTGGTTCGTGGTCAACTGCCAACCTTTCTCTCCCTCCTTAATGTGCTTTTGCAGATGGATGAGAAGTGCAGCCAGTCAAGGCTGTGGTTTCAGATAACGCTGGGGAAGGGGAGGGGGGAGAAGGTCGGGCTCAGGCTCGGTTCTGTCCTGCTGCCAGGGCTTTTGCTGAATGCACGGCACGGAGCCCCCTCCCCTCCCTGCAGGGGGCTGTAAGGGACCTCCACGGGAGGAGCTGAGCATGTGAAAAGAGCCCAAAGCCCATTTGCCCTTCCGCAGCTCATGGCCCAGGGCGAAGGTGCCAGGTGCCTCTCTGTGCTTGCCTTGCTGGTGATTTCAAGGAAGAGGGGAGTGATGGTCCTCTTGGTTTTTGTTAGAAACCTGCAAGTCCTGCAGGCACCTCCTGGGATGCCTCTGCCAGATTCTGGAGAGCTGTCTGAATCCGTGTTTCTTACACAAGTTTTTTTCTGCAGGAGGCGGAGGAAATTCTTGTACAGAAATGGAAGCGCACCCCTTCTGCCAAGCCATTAATTCTGCTTCCTATGGAAACAAGGGGTCCCTGCCTTTGCCTGTGATCCTGCACTGAACTTCCAAGGTTATTTTTATGCCCAGATTGGGCAAAGCACTGGAGGCTGAGGGTGGTGTTACTGTGAGCTGAGGGCTCTCCCTGTGTGAGGCTGTACCCCAAACACCCAACAGCACCCACAGGCACGTGCTCCAGCCAACGCCCCCACGCTGGGTTTGTTCCTTACTATGAGACTTTCTTTTTTTGTCCTTGCCAACTTATCGTCTGCTTTAATTAATTTTGCACAGTGAGCCTGGGAGCTGCTGGTGGTTTTGAGCCTCTGGAATAGTCAGGGAAGCAATTTAATCAGCATGAGTGAGCCAAAGTTACTTAAGCGATTTGTAATAAGTTCCAGGCTCTTCCACACCAAAGGGGTTTCAGCTGAGGACAGAAACTTCCTGAGCCTGTTCTGCAGGACAGGCTCTTCATCTGCATCTTGTGTGGGGATGTGGAGCAGCCCTCAATGAGAATTCATAGAATCACAGGGTGTTTGGGGCTGGAAATGACCTTTAAAATTCATTTAGTTGACCCCCCCGCCATGGGCAGGAACATCCTCAGCTCCAGCAGGGTGCTCAGAGCCCTGTATATGTACAAAAGGCCACAGCACTGTCAAAAAGTTATGAGTGGAATTTCACCTCCAACCACAAATATAAAATATTGGTGAGCCTTAGTCTGAATTTGTCAGCCATACGCTGACCAAGCCAATGGTGGCTCTGTTTTTTCAGAAAACATAAAACACAAAAGGCTGTGCCTTTAATTAATGCTGCTGTTTTCTTCACCATTTCCAAGGAAACTCACTCCTGATATTGAAAGTAGATTTAATATTGTGACTTGTAAAACAAGATGGTGGATTTTAAGATGTCTGAGTCCTTATCATCCACTTGGACAGGATAAGAGAAAGAAAAGGTTCAGCAGGTGTTGCTGTGAGTTTTGCACCCCCAGTGATGGGGGATTTGGGTGGCTGGGTTTGGATGAGGGGGTGCTGCTCCCCCCCTGCAGCCCACGAGCACAGAGCAAACACAGCAGGTTCTCATCTGGGCTTGGCTTGGCTTTCCTCTCCTCTGCCGTCTGCCCCGCAGCGAGGGAGGGCCGGGGGGTTGTGTGGCAGCGAGGGGACCCCTCGTGTCCTCCCGCAGCCGCCCAGGGCCGACCCCCGCAGCCACAGCAGGTTTGGCTTCGCTATTTATGTACTGGAAATCTGTGCTGGAAACACGGTTTCCCCTTTCTCTGCTCGCTGGGAATTTGGTGTGGGTGTGTGTATCTCTGTGTGTCGCTGGTTTCTGCAGCCGGCAGCGCGGTGCCCCGGCTCTGCTGCTGTCGGGCTGAGGATGCTCCTGTGCCCCGATCCCGCCCCGCCTCGGAGCTCCTGCGCTGCACCCGCGGCCGCTCCCGGGAGCCTCGGTGCCCCACCGGCCCGGCCCAGCTCCTCTGAGGGTGTGCCAGGTGGGCTGAGCGCGTCCCACATGTGCTGGGCTGAGATGTGGCCGCGACATCCGGCACAGCAAAACCGCCGCGGGACCAGATGCTGCTCTGGGGCTCTGCTTCATTCCCCTGCCCTGCCCTGGGGAAGCTGCTCCTCATGTGCGGCTGAAGGGATGAGATCCAGCTCATCCCTGGGGCTCTCGGCTGGGGCTGTGAGGCTTTGGATGCCTCTGTCCAGGAAAGCACCCGGCTGGTGCAGGGAAGGGCCGGGAGCGTCCCCCAGCCCTGCTGGCCGGGCTGAGGCTGCAGCGGCAGTGCCGAAGGCACGGAGCAGGTGCCGGGGGCTGGCAGGCTCAGAGGAGTGGTGGGGAAAACTCCCGCCCACGGGCTTGGGACACCGGCAGGAAGAGGATCCCGACTGCTTGTTCCGGGCCCCCAGCTCCTGCACTCAGGGGTGCCTGACAAGCACCTGGTGCTGGTGCCCAGCCAGGCTGATGTTCCCTGCCCACCCACAGCCACATTCTCGCTTTGCAGGGGAGGCTGGACGGGAGTGTAAATTAAACCCACACAAAAATCAACTTAATTACTGGGGAATAAAGATCCCATTATTCTCTCTGCCCTGAAGCAAGAAAAAGAAAATTCTCTCATTTCCTTCCTAAATTCAAATGAGAGTTTATGGGGAAGGTGTGCCTGGCACGGGAGCAAGAGCAACAGGAGCTGGTGGTGCGTGGTCCCGGGGGGGTCTCGGTGTCTGGGGGCACAGACCGTGGCTCCAGTGCCCTGGCAGCATGACACGACTCCCCTGCACACCTCAGGAGGAGGAAGGTGCTCCCAGGACAAAGCTCCTTCGGCTCCCAGGGGTTCTGGGATGATCCTCCCCTCACGGATCTCATTGTGCTGGTGCCTGTCTGATGATCTGCATCAGGTTTGCACCAGCCTGGAGCCTGGGCAGGAAAAGATCCTGCTCCAGTTCCCGAAAATGCAGCCTTGTTCAGTGGGAATAGATCTGTCCCCAGCAGCCAGGCAGCTCCAGAGCTCCCTGTGACCTGACTTCGTGGTGATGCCAGGAACTAAGTGCTGTGTTTCCCATGGAAGTGGAAGCTCCCAGTCTAAGCCAGTCCAGCCTGCACCCTTCGATCACCAAGGCCTGGAACGGGCACACACCTGGGTTGACAAGAACCATCAACTGGGCAAAACTGGTGCTTGGGGGAGGAAAACAGCTGAAAATGCATTTTTCTGGCAGCTTGACAGTTGCGTCTTAAACAAGACATTTTAAACTTACACTGCGAGCCAAAAAAAGTTGTAATTTGAATATACAGCATGGCACGTTCCTTCAAAATTGATCATGAAGTCCTGCTAAGACACAGGCACAGCCTCAGTAAAATAAATATTTTTGCTTCCAGAGAAGTGAAAGGTCTGGCCAGCGACTCAATTTATAATATTTTTAGCAGGTGATTCATCGAAGAGGGAAAAAAATACCCAGGGCAGCTGAATTCAGCAATGGCTCTTTGTCTCAGCAGGACCAGCGAGTCCCAGCGTGTCAGTAACTGCTGTGGTGAAGCTCCTTGGCTGGGGCCCTGCACAGACATGGCTCTTTCGGGGGTCTCTCTGAGCCTTAGCAAAGCTAGAGGATCTGTGGCTGCAGCTCCTGCAGGTGCTCCTGGCTGCTTTGGGGACAAGGCTGTCACCACAGTGAGCGCTGGGCTGTGCCCCACTCCTGCTGTGCCACAACTGAGGGTCCCCAGCCCTGCAGCCCTGGCAGTGGGTCACTTGTCCCTTCCAGAACGGGAATGGGATGGGCAAGGACAGAGGGCCCTTTGAGGTTCTGTTTGCCCAGAGCAGCTCCATGAGCTGTGGCTTTGGATGGGGTTTCCTGACTGAGCTCCACTTGCTGCATTGCTGAGGTCTGAGGATGGAAAACAAACCCTTTGGCCTTTTCTCTCCCTGGCTCCAACAGCAGATTTTTTTTCTTTTCCCCTCCACAGGTACTGGCTCTTCCCAGGCACAGGAACTGGGCAAAAGTACAAGCAAAAAGGAATTTCTGCATGTCCCCAAGGCTGTGTTCTTCATTTATGCACACACAGGTCAGTCCATGAAGCCCTGGGGGGGCTGCACAACCCCAGGACTGGTCGCTGTGGCTCTGAAACCCAGGAGTGAGGTGCAGGCATGGCTCTGGTCCTGTGACCTGGCCAGGGATGCCAACAGTCACCAGGAGCCCTCCCTGCTCTCATGGGGGAGACTGGGGTGGTGCAGCAGAACCACAGCCCCAGAGGGCATTTCTGGAGCTGCAGGGCTCTGAGTGGTGGCCGATGCCTTTGGACTCCTCCAGTGCTTGTGGCCAAATGAAAGAGTGGTCTTTGAAAGGGCTGCTCACGATGCAGGAGACACCTGCTCCCAGCTATAAAAATGGATTAGTTGCATTGCATCTGGAGCCCATCCAGGCAGCAGCGCCTTCCCCAGCATCCCATTTGGCACACAGAGCCCACTGCCTGAGAGCGCAGTGAGGAGGAGTGAGGGGACAAGCTGCAGAGTTAAAAGGAGGGTCTGGAGGCTGTGATCCTCCCTTGGTGGAGAATCAGAGGGCTGGGAGCAGCCCCAGATGCAGCCCTGTCACCAAGGCTGGGTCTTGCCCCCAGAGCCCCTTGCTGAGCCTTCCCATTGTTCTTTGTGCTGCAGCCTGGTCCCAGCGTGCTCCCAGCTGGCCGGGCTCTGTGCCGGGATACAAACCCCAGAGCAGCAGATCCTAACCCATAACTAGCTCATTGTATTCCCGGGGCTGGGAGGACTCCATGCTCCAACACGGATTGAGTGGTGAGATACTCAGTTGGTGTAAACCCTCCCCTCTGACAGAACATCCCAGACAGGCAGTGCCAGAGGTGCTGCCTTAGCCCTTCCCTGGGAACCTGCACCAAGGCCAGGGAATTCCCCTGGGGCCTGCAGGGACATCTGTGGGACCTGCTGCTGCTGCTGCTGTGGCCCTGCTGCCCCCCAGAACCCGCTGGGGTGAGGAGAGTCCTGCTGGCTGTGTGCCAGAGCAGCAGCTGGGCACAGCCTTGGTGGCAGTGCTCTCCTGCTCTCTCATGACAGAGCAGCCACTTTTCCTCAGCAGCACTCAGGAATATCCCAAAACAATGGCTAGATGCATTTCCTTGGTTCACCTGGAAAATCTTATTCCCCTGCTAGGCATCTGCCATAATGCAGTCCTGCCTGGATTGTCAATCACACGTGGAATTTTATGATGCTCTGAATGCCAATTATTTCAGGTCCTCCTGCAGCAATCTCTGCCCCAAAGGATGCAATAAGGGAATTGGAGCTAAGCTGAGACCACGTTTGGGTGATTGCTACAGGTCTGGTTTTATCATCAGCTTTTTGGTCAGTGTGCCACTTGGTCCTCACTGCTCTGGTTTGGACCCACACACTCTGCAATCCCCCCACACAGGGCCAGATGCCTGGGACCAGCTCTTGGAAAACAACTGTCAGGGCTGCAACCAGCAGCTCAGGTTTCCAACTGATTTGCAGTGCTTGGGGAAGCTCCCAGAGCTGCAGCAAGGTCCTGCCACACACCTCATCAAAAGTGAGATGGGCAGGGTTTGGAGCAACCTGCTGAGCAGCTGGGGAGGGCATGAGGATGAGAGAGGAAAGGAGGATGGAGAGCTGCAGGAAGGCAGATTTTCCTGGATGGGGACCCGGGAAGGGCTCCTGCAGCTCTCTGGGCAGCCCTGGGCCACCCCTGCCCCCTAAGACCCTCACCTGGAGCCAAACACCAGCAGCACCCCTGGAAAGGGCAGGAAAGCAAAGAGGGGATGGGAAATGAACGTGGCCCAAGGCTGAGGTCGCTGACCGAGCTGTGGCCAGATGATGCAACCAGGGTCAATTAAGCTGCTGCCACACAGCCTCAGAGGGCACATTAAGTGCCAATTTTCTGCACTGCTGAAGAGGTAAAGAATGAAAATGAGAGCCAACAGGAAGTTTCAGCTGAAAAGAAAGAGCCACTTGGGAGATGGGAGCTGAAGGCCAGAGTCGGGCCAGCGATGAGACGAGCAGGAGAGCAGCACTGCCACTGCTACAGCAACCCCCGGGGCTCCAGCAGCTGGGGGTGCTCTCCTGCCCCAAAGCCTGGGAGGACACGGGCTCGGGGCACACACGGGCCGTGTGTGGGGCTGGCAGCACACAGAGCCAGGCCTGGCCGAGTGTGGGGCACAGGAGCCGCCCCAGCAGGATGGATCCTCCACCTCCTGCCTGAGGCGTCGGCCCTCTGCCCTTCTGGGTGGAGAAAGAGATGGATGGGAAGGGTGAGAGACAGGAGCAACCCAGAAAAGGCAGAAGTAACGGGGGCTCCTGGGCTGCCACTCCCCACCCTGCTTGTCCCTGGAAGGTGCAGCAGTGTCCTTTCCAATCGCTGCCTCCTGCTTTTTGCAGGAGGTGGGAATGATGAGAGCTGGTTTATTCTCCCTGCACGGACATCGTGGGCCCGGGGTATTTGGGAAGGTGATTCCGGGCAGGGCACAGGGCACGGGGCAGGGTC
Organism: Illadopsis cleaveri; assembly: GCA_013399915.1. Classification (NCBI taxonomy): domain Eukaryota; kingdom Metazoa; phylum Chordata; class Aves; order Passeriformes; family Timaliidae; genus Illadopsis; species Illadopsis cleaveri. The sequence continues at coordinate 124,699 of VXBB01023476.1, forward strand.
TGGCCGGCCACCGCGGGAACAGGCGGCACATTTTGTTTGCGAGGGGAAGTTCCCCGTCCAAGCGGAGTTTTCTCTTCTCTTTGGAAAGCGACATCCCTGCTGACTCTTCCCGAGGACGAAATGGCTGCGCGGAGCCCGTGGCTCATTCCCGCTCCTTGCGCTCCCTCTGCAGGAGCGGGCGGGTGCCGGGGGGCCGGGAGGGGCCGGGGTCGCTGCCAGCCCCCGCTCGCAGCCCGCCCCGGGCTGGCACTTCTG
>VXBB01023476.1:129458-147645 GCA_013399915.1 Illadopsis cleaveri
GCCCCTGCCCACGCGTGCGGCTCGCTCCAGGGAACCGGAGAGTGAAATTTAACTCGCGGGGAGGAAGTTCCTTTCCCTTTTCTCCTTTTCCCTTTCCCCTCCTCCCCCAGCCACACTTCGCTCCCCACCCGTGGGGGCCTGAACACCCCATCCCTGCCCTCAGCACACCAGAGCTCCCAGCCCAGCCCAGGAGGGAAGCTGGGGTCCCTCTGTACCCCAAGTCTCGGGCTGTGGAGTGGGGGCAGCGCTGCCGCTCGGGGCTGGGGTGAGGTGGGAGTTGGTGGGGTCTGCAGCTGGGGCCGGGCAGGGGGAGCTGCTCCCCACCAGCTGCTCGGGCGTGGGGAACTGACGGGAGACACTCGCTGGGATCAAAAGGAAAAGTGGAAACACCTTATCTGTAAATCAACCAAAACATTGTTGAGAACAGACAATTTTCTTTGAGTGGGGACCCTGTAAGGCTGTTGGTTTGCAAACAGTGGGCTCAGACAAGGAAAACAAGCGCGTTCTGCCCTTGTAACTGCTCAGTCCTCCCTTTATTTCCGTGCAGTCATCTCCTATCTAGACATTAGAGGTGTTCTCAGGTGGAAAACCCATCCCAGTGTTCCCTGCGTGGCTGGAGCTGCTTGTTTCTGTCCCATTGGACTCAGCTGTTTCTCCTTCCCACCTGTTTGCTCCACCTTGAGCAAACTTTGTTTTATTCCTCCTGCCCTTTATCATCTTCCTCGTCCCCATCCCAGCTGCTGTCCTCACTCTTTGCTGTCCCCATTCCTGCTGGTCCCACAGGTTATGGGTTAAGGTGCTGCCTGCACATCCCAAAATGACTGAGTCTGGAGCAAACTCAGGGATCTAAGGCCTGACAAACACCTGATAAAAGCATTCCTGCCACATAGCACAGATATTTTTAGCAAAGGGAGCAAAGGAGCTGAAGGGGGAGTCAATAAGCTGCGTGATGAAGGCAGCTGCTTGTGTTCATCCAGCATCAGTGTGGAAATGGGGCTGGAGCCTGTTCCTTTTGAAATGAGCTTGCACCCACACGAGTGCATCAGCGAGATTAAGCTGTGGTTGGCATTTTTAAAATGCGGGAATAGCAGAGCATTCATTATCCCATCGGGCCTTTTCAGTGCAGCCACAAACGTCTGTATTTATCCATTTGCTGGCAGTCTGGTGGGGAGAGGCAGCTGGAGCCCGGGGCTGGCTGCTGCTGTCCAGGCTCGTGTGTGACAGTTGTGTNCCCGCCGGGCTGCGGGGGTGCTGCTGAGCCCGGGACATGCTCCGTGCGGCTGGCACACCTCGGGATGCTCCGTGGGGCTGGNTGCTTGTTTCTGCCCCATTGGACTCAGCTGTTTCTCCTTCCCACCTGTTTGCTCCACCTTGAGCAAACTTTGTTTTATTCCTCCTGCCCTTTATCATCTTCCTCGTCCCCATCCCAGCTGCTGTCCTCACTCTTTGCTGTCCCCATTCCTGCTGGTCCCACAGGTTATGGGTTAAGGTGCTGCCTGCACATCCCAAAATGACTGAGTCTGGAGCAAACTCAGGGATCTAAGGCCTGACAAACACCTGATAAAAGCATTCCTGCCACATAGCACAGATATTTTTAGCAAAGGGAGCAAAGGAGCTGAAGGGGGAGTCAATAAGCTGCATGATGAAGGCAGCTGCTTGTGTTCATCCAGCATCAGTGTGGAAATGGGGCTGGAGCCTGTTCCTTTTGAAATGAGCTTGCACCCACACGAGTGCATCAGCGAGATTAAGCTGTGGTTGGCATTTTTAAAATGCGGGAATAGCAGAGCATTCATTATCCCATCGGGCCTTTTCAGTGCAGCCACAAACGTCTGTCTGTATCCATTTGCTGGCAGTCTGGTGGGGAGAGGCAGCTGGAGCCCGGGGCTGGCTGCTGCTGTCCAGGCTCGTGTGTGACAGTTGTGTCCTTTATTTCTATTTCTGTCGAGCTGTTCGGATGGAATGTGCAGCGATGGGAACTGTCACATCCCAGGCCGTGCAGGGTCCCGGGGGAGCTGAGCCGCTCGGCCGCCTTGTCCCACGCTGGGCATCGCTCGGGAGCTCCGGAGCGGCGGGTGACACCCCGGCCCCCGCTGTGCCCCGGCGGGCAGACGGCAGAGCCCGAGACGGGAGGAGGCTGGTTTTGTCTGCCTCGAATTCCAGGGCAGTCGGTGCCGTTCTGCCCGGCCCGGGCTGTGCCTAGAGGTGCGCGGGCTGAGCTTCTGCCAAGGTCAGGAGGAGCAGAGGGAGCGCTGCGCTCCGGGGCGCTGCCAGCCCCAGCCCCACCCCGCGCTCCCGAGGCCGGAGCGCTCGGCAGCCCTGGAAACCCATCCTGGGGAGCCCTCTAGTGAGAGCAGCGTCCGCCCGANTGGGGTGCTCTGGGATGCTCCAGGTGCTGCCGCACGCAGGGGGTGCTGGTCTCTGATCAATAGAATAGGTTGGGATAAAACACAGCAACAGAAAAATGCTCCTGAAACATCTTGGACCTCCTTTCCAGGGGGAGATAAATGCTATGTGGATAAAGTGCTTATTACAAGCTGTGGGGGAGAGTCACACAGCAGTGAAATATGGATTCATGGTTTATCCTGTGCTGATCTCTGGGTTGTTGCCACCATCCCCTGCTGTCCTTGTGCCCCATCCTGGCATTGCCTGGTCCTAGCAGGGGAGCAAAAGGCCCCACTGCAGAGGAGCAGAGAGGCAGGAGTGGGGAAGAGAAGTGAAACCCCACAAAATATCTGTTTCTGAGCTAGAAATGTCAGCGCTGGCTGCTGTGCCGTGCCCAAAAAAGCTTCACAGCCAGAAATAGATGTTCTCCTGCCTAATGAAAGGGCTGAGAAGGGAAATTCCAGGTGCATGCCTTCCTCTGGCCTGGGGCACTGCAGCTCCAAACGCCACAGGTGTGGCTGTGCGATGCCCGTTCCGCTGGGTTATTCCCAGCGCCCCTCCTGGGAACCAAGGAGCGGGGACACTGACAGGAATTGTGTGTGCTGTGCTTTTGGGGTCAGGCAGAGGCACTGCTGCCAGATGGCCAGAAGGAGGTTCATCCCCAGTGTGAAGGTCCATGTGGATGGGAGCTGTTATCCCTGGATGCAGCTGGCTTCCTGCAAGGATAAACATGAACAGCTAAGCAAAGTTTTGCTTCTTTTTGCAGCTTCTGTGGTGACAGGGCTCTTCCAGTTCCAAAATGTTTGGGGCTCCACGTATCCTCTGTGCAGCAGGGGCCGCTGCTCTCCCTTTCCTGGACAGTCCAGGCAGTGTGTGAAGCGTGGGTGGGGTTTGTAGGTATTTCAGCACATCCATGGGCTGCGCATCCCCTGAGCCGCTGCACGTGTGTGGAGCTTGGCACAGGGAGTCCTGTGACAGCAGTGAGGGAGGTGACAGCAGTGCCAAGGACAGCCCGTCCAGCTGCTGCCCGTGTGGGCTGCATCTCCCTGCGTGGATGGAGACTGCTGGCAGGTGTTTTGAAACAGGTCAGCATCCTCCCTGCTCTGCAGAGATGTGTTTGCTGACTGTGCCAAGCAGCATTTGGCAGGGAGAGCCTCCGGTGTGACTGACAAAGTCAGGTTATCTCCTCGGTGGGGATTTGCAGCCGGTGTTGCTGCCAGGCTGGGTCAGGTGCCAAGCTGAAAATGCCACTCGAGGCATTTTCTTAATTGCTCATCGGGAACAGCAAGTGGAAGCAGGCTCTGCCCCGGCACTGCTCTGGTATCTTCCTGCCCCGGGGCCCTGCGAGTCAGAAGCTCTGCAGCCAGCGTGGTTCAGTCCTGCTGATCCTGCTCCTGCCGGCTCCTTCCCAGGCGGTGGGCGGGAGCAGAGGGGTCCTCGCTGGATGCATTGTGTGTGTACAGCCTGCACAAGGACAGATCCTGATGATTTCCTGCTCTCGTGTGCCCCAGTTCCCTCACCCAACAAGTGGGGGCTGTAGGAGTCAGCCTGTCACACGCGGCTCCTTCCCCTCTGCAGCGGGGGCGGCTCCTTCCTGCTGCTGTGCCAGTGCTGCTGCTGCTGCTGCTGCTGCTGCTGCTGCTGCTGCTGCACTCGGGGTCCTCCTTCCCCTCTGTGCTCCCTGGCAGAGCTCCTCAGCCCTTCACAACGCGCTGATGTTCACTCCTGCTGGTCCTTGGGTTCAGCAGGAGGTGGGAAGGGGAAGCAGGAGCGGGGGGAGGATGAGGTCAGGCTGCAGCGTTGCTGCAGCGTGGCTCACGCTGAAGATCTTATGTAAAATTCATCTGCAGAAATCAGCTCTGCTGCCTTGGAGCAGGGAAGTGGGCTGTGCTCTGCTCACGGCAGCCATGGGCAACAGGATGTTGAGCTTCTGCTTTTGCTTCAGCCTCACGGTTTTTGGCTAATCTTCAGTCTAGAGGGACACAGTCCCTTCTTGCTCGGTGTCCTCTACATGGCAGCAGGGGCTGTGCTGGGCCCTGTCCCCAGGCCTGGGGATGTGAGGGCCAACGTGCTGCAGGGGCCGAGCTGTTCCCTGGGGCCCAGGTGCTTCTCCTGCCACTGACCTGCAGTGGGAATTGGCAGCACCTCAGCTTTTGTTCACCCAGAGAAAGCTTCGGGGAAGTTTAGAAGTGTTGTGGAAGGGGGTAAGAGATTTTCAAGAGGATGGGCAGTAACAGCACACAAGAATGGCAGATATATCTAATAAGGACACCAAGAGAGGGAAGCTTGGGAGAAAGGATCCCTGCAGGGAGGTTATTTGAGATGCTCAAAGGTGAGGAATGAGCCCTTTGAAGCTTCCAACAGAGGCTGGTGTCAGAGGCAGCCAGACCAGATGGACGAGTCTGCTCTGGCTCAAGGGCCTCTCTGTCCATGCAGAGACATTCCCAACTCCCAGAGCTGGCTGATGATTCACAGGGAAGCACCGGCCGTGGGCTCAGCCTGCTGTGGGAGCTCTTGCTGTGGTCAGCGGGGGCCAGCAGCTCTTCTGTGCAATGGGCTGAGCGTGTTTCACAGCAGGACAGCTGTCTGTCATTTCTGAGGGCATCCCTGGGACCTGTGGCTGTCCCAGTCAGGGTTCCAGGGAGCTGCCACTGTCCGGAGCCAGCACTGCCCCTGCCCGTGACAGATCTGCTGCCAGAGCCCTGCACATTCCTCACAGTGCTCACGGGGTCAGTAACGTTATCCTCCTCTCTCTAGCAAGCATGGGGGAGGTGATGAATTTGGGAGTGGGAGCCCTTGTTAGGGGAGAAGTTCCTGAGGGAAAGTTCCCGAGGGAGGCCAGCAGGGTTGATTTCTGTGGGAACTGCTGGCTGTTATTTTTAAACAACAATAGTTTAATAAATAAATGAACCTGCTGCCACGGAAGGATATAGCATCAGCCAGGGCTGTTGAGGCCGGTATTTCCTTGGAAAATGGAAAGGACAGGTGTTTCCCTCCCCTCTGCCCCTGCCCCCTGTGTTTGGCTCCTCAGGTCTGGGAAACCCTTTCCTCAGAGGGGTGAACCTTCCCGGTGGGACCGGCTCTTCCCGGGCAAAGTGAGGATTCCTGGGAGCTGCCTCCCCCCAGGGCAGTTCTCTGCCCGTGGGGTCTTCTCTGGCACGTCCAGAGTGGAAAGAATCTGTGTCCTGCCGGTTCTGTGACAGCACAGGTGCAACCAAATCAATGCGGGATAAACTGGCGGGGATCCGGTTTCACAGTCCCCTGCCCTGTCACCCTCTGTGGGCTCCCTGCGGCCGGGGGAGGGGGGCAAGGCATCGCGAGGTGTGACAGCGATGTGCCCCGGCCCCGCCTTTGGGCAGAAATCGGTGGATTTGGGAGTTCGCATAGGAGAGAAGAGCGGCGGCTGTCACCGCCGGCCGGNTTCCCCTGCCCGCCCTCCCACGGCGCCCGCACCCACGCGGGGCTCGCAGGGAGAGGGGCGCGTCCTCCCCGGCCCTCTCCCCATCCGCCCCTCGCTGCCCGCTCGCTGCCTGGCTGCCGGGGATCCCGCACCGCACCGGGGGCCTGGGGGGGCCGGGCGCTGCTTTCGGGGGGATGCTGGGGAGGGAGCACAGGGCCGGAGCAGCCGCACTCACTGCCCGCGGCAGCCTCCGGAGCGGCGTGGGAGATGCTGCATGTCCTTGGAGGCCCGTGCCGTGTGCTCAGCTCGGGAGCGACCTGGCAGAAGCCCTCCCTCCCTGGCAGGGCTGGGGATGCACAGGGGGCCGCTGACGATGATGTTTCACCTGCTCTCACTTTTCCGTTTGCTAGCATGTCCCGCTGGACAGGAGCGAGTGGCCGCCCCGGATGCCCGCGGCCAGCCTGGGGCCTGGCTGGACGTGTAGGCGTTGTGGAGCATTTCAGAGGTAGCCTTGAAAGCAGTAATTCCTCACTCTTTTCCCCCCCTCGGCAGCTCGGACTCCACTGATAATTTTGACACCCCTGAAGCAGAAACACCAACCTGCTCGCCACTCAAGGAGTTCTGCGAGCCACCAGGATCACCAGAGGCCGGGACCCAAGGTAAAGAGCCAGTGTTCACCTTCTGTTCCTGGGCTCTGCTCCGTTGGCAGAAAGGCGGGGTGGGGCCGAGGAGTAAAAGTCTCTGACTTTGAGGAATGCCTGGAACACTTTCGGTGGTTAATGGCCGGGACAGTTCAAATGCCAGGGCTGGGCTGGGCGCTCCACAAAGAGCTGGGATGGGTTGTTTGAGAGGAATCCCGTTGATTGAGAGGAATTAATTACTTTATCAGTTAAACGTCCCTCTGACACTTCCCCTGCAGCCCTGGGGGCTGCCCTGACTGCTGCTGGCTGCTGGGACCATTCTCATGTGTCGCTCATCCCTGGCTCTTGCACAGGAGTGGCAAGATGCCAGGTTTGTGTCCCCCAGGCTGGTCAGTGGTTGGGGTTTCATTGCACAGGCCATTTTTCCTTGGAGTTAGGTGCCAGGTGTCCTCACTGTGCAGCTGCTGTTAAAGATGCAAAAGCTCAATGCTACTAAACCCCATTTTTTGATAAATTGCAGGGGATCTGCTCTAACTGTGTGGGGTTTCCTTTGCTGGTGGGTCCTGAGGTGTTTTGCAGGTTTATCCATTTGTCCCACACTGCTGCTGCTCCCCTGAGTGTGGCTCCCCATTAGCCCGTGGCCTTCTGAGGGTCAGCTCCCCACTGTCTCCATACCCTCCTCTTCAGGGGTTTGTGCTGGTGCCCATGGCTGATCTTGGTGTTTGTGTCTGTTTTTGTGCTGCTGGGAGGAAGTTTTGAAGCTCTGGCACTGCCGCAACAACCCACTGGAGGTTATCAGGGCAGGGAGGAGACCTCCCTTTCCATCTGCCCTCAGCAGGGCAGGGTGGCTGGGCAGTGTCTGGGTGTTTGTGAGCCCCCGGGGTGCTCTGCAGCCTCTCCAAGGCACAGGGCAAGATGAGGTGGGTCAGGGAGTCCTGGACAGGCTGTCCTGAGCATTCCATGCCCTGTCTTGCCCCTCACTGCTGCAGGCCCTGGAAGGTGATATGCAGCGTTGTGCTTTCCTTGGATGCTCACAGCAGTAGCTGGGAACTTTTTGCAGGGCTGGTTTCAGAGCACATGGGCTGGATCCAGACCGTGGGTCCAGGTAGTGCTGGCTGGGTCAGTAGCAGGATGCCATGGCTCTCCATCTCCTGTGGTGTTGTTCTGCTGTTGGGGTGGATCTGGGTGCTCATCCATCCCTGTGGGAAACTCGTGTTTGTTTGCTGTGATGGAGGGAGTGCTCGGTTCCTGTTTCCAATAATCACAGTTCTTGGAATAATCCTTTTAAGAAGGGATGACAGAGACATCTTTACTTTGGGGATAATGCCTGGTGAGGAGGGGAGAGATAAAGGCTTTCCTAGCAGGTAGGAGGATCATTTCTGGCACAGCTTAGGGAAGAGCATTGCTTCAGGCTCCAGGGTGTCACTGTTCCCGTGAGTGCCTGTGCCCCTTGTCCTGGGATGAGCAGCTCCTGCTCAGCAGCGAGGGAGTAGCTGCTCCTGCACACAAAGCTCTCAGTGTTCTGGAGACGAGGGCATGATCTGCAGCAAAAGCTGTTTTTCTGTGCTGGCTGGCAGAGAGTGGGATGTTGGAGCCAGCAGAGCCAAACTGCGGTGCCACCACACTTGGCTCCAGCCCCTCCCTGCCCATGTCTCTGCCTGTGTCTGTTCAGTGTGGAATGGTGGAGAGGAAGGATTGTCCAGGATGGGTTTGCAGTGTGCAGAGGCACCCTGGGCTGTTGCACCACTGTCCCAGTGTAATCCACGTGTTAAGGCCCCACCTTTGCTGTGCCCTCGGGTCTGGCTGCAGCTCGGGAGCAGCAGCGGGATGGAGGCAGCCCCGTGAAATGGCTGCTTGTGAGCACCGGGAGAGCTGCTGCCCTGCAGCCCCTGGGGAGCTGCTGCTGGCCAGGCTGGGCTGTGTGGGGGCAGAGCAGGACCTGAGGGCAGGCACAGAACCCCTGGCCTTGAGGGACAGCGAGGATCAGGCACTGTTGCTGCATAGCTGCAGTCTCATCCTGCCTTGGGGATTAATAGAGTGAGGAATGACAGAAACTGTGACTCCAGGGCTGACTGCTCCATGCACAGCCAAGAATTGACCTGGGTGTGTTAAACCCTGTCTTTGGGGACAAAAATTCAGCCCTGGAGGGGGCTGCAGTGAGGGTTTATGCCCCCTCAGGATCAGTTTCCTCTTGCTGTCTGGAATGGTGGGGCTAATTCCGTCCCATTCTTGCTCCAGTTACCTCCCGTCCTCTGCCAGCAGATATTTTGCACAAGGAAATAAGCAGAAGCAACAAATCTGGAGCCATCGGTGCTGGCAGCAGGCTGTCGCTGCCGTTGCCCTGATGCAGGACACGTGTTTTCCGGTGCGTTAGCAGCATCCTTCCCGGTATGCTAATTCTTAACAGAATAGGTTCAAAAATAGATCAACGGCTGTTAAACACAAGCGGAAAGCCGAAGGAGGAAAACAGTCCTTGGCGATGTGGGAGTGAGGCGGGTGCGCGGGGCAGATATCCTGTGCTGAGCCAGGGCGCCGTGTGACTCACGGGGAGCGGAGGGGCCGGGCAGGGATCGCTGCTGCTTCGCCTGGCGCAGCCTGTGCGGTGGAAAGGGCGCCGAGCCTTTGCCTTGCAGCGCTGCCAAGTGTTCCCGACTCGTTTGAGGGATGGCATGTTGGAAAGCTGTTTAAGTCGGTGTTTGTGTTTAAATTTCAGCCCGAGGAAGACAAGTGAAGCAATTACAATGCAGAGGCACAAAGTGCCTATTACTGCGGTGCCAGACTGTCCTGCCTGTTTTTCTTTAGAAAGTAAAAAATCTCTGTTTTCACTTTGTAGCGTCCCCTCCAGGTGCTCACCTGGATGTGGAGCAGGTTTGCAGCCCGTGCAGAGCCAGGACAGCGGGTGTGGGTGAGACGCAGCACGGCCGGTGCTGGGTGTGTGTTTGGGACATTCCCTGCAGTCACCGCAGTGCCGTGCTCCTGACAGTGTCCCTGTCCATGCCGGGACTGAAGTGTCCCCCGCTGCAGGGCACAGTGCCAGAGGTGCAGTGGGAGCCCTCAGGGTCACCTTTCCGGGACGCTGCAGCACGGCATCTGCCGGCATGGCTGCGGGGAGGGCTGCTCGGAGGGGCTGCGGCCGGTGGCTGCCAGCCTGCCTTCTCCTGCCGTCCCGTGGGATGTTCCGCACAGGTTTGGCCCCAGTGGAGGATCTGAGCCGTGAGAGGGCTGGGGGACAGCTGCAGGAGTGGGGGCCAAGCTGGTTTCCCTGGCAGGAGCCATGAGCAGAGGGAGTACGTGCGGAGCCAACACGGCTGCTCACAACGTGACCGCCTGGGGCTGGCGGGAGCTGGGGATGCTGGAGCGCTCCGAGCAGGAGCAGCAGCGAGAGCTGCAGGCAGCGTGCAGGGGTGGGGAGGGCTCCGTGGGGGAGAGCCAGGACTGCACGGAGGTATCTCCGGTGCTGGGCAGCTGCGGGGGTTGGGGCAGAGCGCTTGGCTCCTGCTGTGCGCCCCAAGGCCCTTCAGGCCGCTGTTTGCTGCATCCTGTGTCATTGTTCCCGCAGGAACACGCGCTCCTGTCACACTGCGATGGAGGCAGAAGAAATGTAGAGGGGGAGGAAATAGGGGAACCCTCCCCCGAGCTTGCAGGAGAGACATTTCTGCTGCAAAAGATTTCCAAAACCAGAGGCAAGCACCTGAGTGCCTTTTGCCTGTGCCTCCTGCCTCCCAGTATATCCCAGTATATCCCAGTTCCTTGGCTCTCAGACTGGCTGGTGGGCTCTGCTGCTGGTGACCTGAGCACTCCTGGGTGCAGAAAAGGAGGGAATCACAAAACTGGAGAACCTGGGTGGGTGGTTGTTCTGATTTTTGTGGGAAAATGATTCCGAGCTATGGCCACTGCTCCTTTCCTCCCCGCCCTGCAGACGCCACAGCACGGAGAGGTGGTTTGTGTGCTGACTGCTTGTTATTCAAGAAGTAATTACTCATTGCTTGGGTTAGAAACCAGGATGGGCTCATGTCTGTGAGAACAGTGGCTGCCAAACCTTCTGCTGGGAAGGCAAAATCACTTAAATAGTCCTTTTGCCCTGACTTTGAAGTCTGTTCTTCTATTCAGGGCAGTCTCAGGAAGGCTTCAAACAGCTGAGCAGCACAGCAAGTGTAATAAAGTTTTCTTTGGGGTCTGTTAAGGAGGTTTTCCTGGTTCCTAATGATGGGAAGGCCTGCCAGGCACTGCCTCAGACTGTTTCCTGGCTGCACTCCAAGTACTCATCCACTGGATTTGTGTTTACTGATGCATTTTCTGGGGCATCAAGGCAATGTCTACTTGGAGGGAACTTTTTTTTGCAGTCAGAGGAAGCATTTTTGCAGTCTCAGGGAGGACACAGACCCTCATGATTCATTTCCATGGCTTTTAGCATCCTGGGGATCAATTATGCTAACCACGAGCCATCAACCGAGTCAGGATTGTTGGCTCCACTCCTGGATTAGTGCTGGGACCAGATATTTGCCTGATTAACTTTTCCTTTGCCAGCCTGTGACTCGCTCTGTTACCAGCACACATGAGCTGGTTGGAAATGCCTGGTGATAGGGAAAACCTCTCCTGGATGCTTGGGGAAGGGGGTCTGTGGGAGCAGGTGCCTGGTGTCCCCCTGCCAAACGGGGGCAATGCTGGAGGTGACTCCCCTCTGCAGCTGTCACCTCTGTTCCAGGGCAGGGCTGGGGCAGGGACAGGTGGATTTCCCTGGCAGAAGCTCCTCATCACCCAGGCTGCTCTTCCCAGCCAGGTTTCCAAACCAGTTTGGTCCTTGGGAGAGCATTGGTTCTGTTCTGCCCTTGGAGGCCCTGGCTGGGCTGTGTCTCCCCAGAAAGGTGCCTGTGAAGGCTGCAGATACCACATGCTCCCTGATGGCTGCTGGGCATCCCAGCATCCTGTTTTGCCTTCTCCCAGAGTCTGTGCAATTGTCCCTGGTTGAGGAGCAGGAGAAACTCCAGATGTTTTCCTCTTGTGCCTTGGCACAGCTGTACCACGGGCCTGGCCCTGGGTGCTCAGCTGGGTGCAGCTTTCAGAGTGCCCCAGTAGATAAAGGATCTTCTCAATCCCTTGATTTCAAAGAAAAGATTAAACAGTAAAAGGATTGAGGGGAAAGGATTGGAGTAATGGTGATTAAGTCATGGATCAGGATTTGTCACTAGGAGATGCTGACAGCAGCGTGGAGAGCCTGGTGTGACTGCAGCAGGATTTCTGCAGGTGGAGTCAGCTTCTGTCAGGCAGCTCCTGCCTGGTGCACGTCCAGCTCTGCAGCCCCAGCACTGGGTGACCCCCAGATCCCTCCTGCAGCCTCTTCCTGCTCCTTACTGAGGACGCCTTCCCCTTCCCCCTCTCCCTGGGGGCTCATTGTTCACAGTTTGTGCTGTTGTCTCATGTGTCCCTGAACTCTTCTCACTCATTTTTACCTCTCTGCCCAAGTGAGCAGTGACTCCCTGTCATCTGGCAGGAGGGAAGCTGAGCTGTGAGTCAGTGGATCCCCCGTAAAACCCGACCCTGGAGCAGCTGTGAGGAGGGAACAGAAAGTGCTCTGGAAGGGAGTGCACTGCAGGTCAGGGTTTAACCATCTCCTTTTATCTTTTCAGAGCCAGGTGCCCATGGTGACCTGCTGGTAGGGGAAGCCCACTGGGACAGCTCGCCTGGGAAGCACCCCAAAGATGAGGCTCAAGCAGAGATTGGAGCCCCTACAGCCGGTTTGGATGCTAAAGGGGAACCTGACCCCGACAGCTCGCCCCTGACGCAGCCCTTGGCCGGGCTGGGCTGCAAGGCTGACCCTGGCCAGGGTGTGCCCTCTGCCCAGCCAGCCCCCGTGGCCCATGTGGGCACAGCCCCCTGGGAGCAGGTCATGTCAGGAGGGGACACGGCGGACGCTGGCACGGGGCTGGTGGAGCTGAGGGCTGATGCCCTGGCCCAGGAGCAGGTCGGGAAAGGGAAAGCACCTTCACTGGGGAGGAAAACAGATGAAGCCACAGAGGAGACCCAAGCATCCCACCAGCTTGACCCTGAGCAGCATGAGAGGAGTGTGAACCCCTCTGTGGCAGAGGCCTGCCAGCTGCAGAGCTCTCCGCCAGCAGCCCCACAACACCTTCCCCATCCTGGTGAGCCAGGGGGAGACCTGGCTCTGGAGGCCCCAGGGCAGGTCCCAAAACCTGGGGCTGACTTTACAGAGGCTAGAGGGAGTGTGGAGGCCAAGCCAGCTTCCCCCAGGAGGGGCAGCAGGATCCCAGCTAGCAAGCTGACACCGAAGAGACACAGAGAGTCCCCCAAGAAAGCAGCTGAGGATGTGGAGAGGGGTCCCACAGAGCTGCCACCACCTCGGGGCTCTTCCCAGCTGGGTCCCACGTGCTGGGACAGCCCCGGTCTCAACTCCCTCAGTGGCACCTCAGCGCTGCAAAATTCTCCAGTTCTACCCAAGGGCTCTTATCAGTTTGACCCCAATAACTTTGACTCCATGGATCCATTCAAGCCCACCAAGACACTTGCCAGCACCGACGCTGACTCTTGCTCCACTGCAGATAACAGCCTCAATGAAATCCTCGAATCTCAGACACTGGAGATGCAGGACGATGCCCTGAAAGGCAGAGACTCCCCCAGGAAGCCCAAGTCACGCCTGATAACGTGAGTGCCAGTGTGTGCAGAGCTGGGGCTGCAGCCCCTCCGTGTCCCCACGGGCAGGCAGAGCTGTGCTGGTGGTGGTGATGGAGGTGATGATGGTGGTGGTTGTGCTTCTGCCTCCTGAGCGAGCCCCAAATCCTGCCGTGCCCCTCAGGTTCTGCTGGTGCCTCAGTTTTGTCTGCCTGTTGTCCCAGCGGAGGGGCAGCTCCCCTGTGCCTGTCAGTGCCACTGATGGGAGGAGGAGGACAGGAGCTCTGGAGCAGTGCCAGGGGCCTGAGTCCCAAGCAGAGCAGGGGAGGCTGGATTGGGACCCACCTGCAGGATCACCTCTTTGGAATCCCTTTGGGGGTCCAGCTGGTGGGTGCAGGTGTAAATGTGGTGTCAGAGCAAACCCACAGTGGAGGCTGGAACTGATGTGTTTGCTGGACTTGCGCAGGGATATGCAGGAGCTGGTGGATGCAGGTGTGATGGATCAAACGGAGCTGAGACATTTTGTGAGCTGCCACTGAATTTCTGTTTTATGTCAGAGAAAGAGAACAGGTTGGACAGGTAGATTCTCACTCTGCTGTTGGATTCTCCAGTGAGAAAAATTAGATAGTGGGTTTTTACAGAGAAAGAGAAAACCTCACAGGCAAAAATCAGGCTGTGTTGGATGTTTTTGTGCAGGAAATACTTTACAGAGAGTAGATACAAATTTTTTTAAGAGCTGGTGTTCCCATGTGTGGCTGTGGGTGAGCAGAGCCAATGGGGAGGGGAAGCAGCAGGGAATTCTCTGCTCACTCTCTGTCACCTTGGAGCAGCACAGGCAGCAGGATGTTGTCCTGGCAGTGAGGTTTGTGTTTGGATCTCACCCCACTGCTGTGGACAGCAAATGAAGGATCAGAGTGTCCTGTGTGTTTGTGCCTTCCCAGAGACAGAGCTAGGCAGCTCCCTGTGCTTCTCCAGAGCAGAGTTAACATCCAGGTCTTTTCACACTCTTCTTCTCTCCATCTGTCTGTCTCTCTCCCTGTCCATGCTTTGGTGCATCAGGACTACTGAGCAAGTGAAATTTCTCTGTTTTCTGTTGTAAGTACTCTCTCCTGTATTCCTTTTCTTTTCCTTTGCTGTTCCTGTCCTCTCTCTGGGTGTGTGCTGCCCCACTCGTCTCCATGGCATGCTGGCTCCTTCTGCCCTTTGACTTGTGCTCTCTGCTGTCTGGTTTGTGTCCCAGCCCTTGGCAGGGTCCCCAGGGTGGCCTGGCCTGGTGAGTGTCTGGGAGTGAGGGAGAGGAGGAGAGCTGAGCTGAGCTGCACTGGAGGCACACGCCCGTGCTTGTCCTCGCAGCATGCCGCCTTGCAGAGTCTTCTGGTGGTGGACAAGTGCTCGAAACCTTCAGCTAATGGAGGGGCAGCAGGTTTTTGTGCAATCCAGAGCTGTATCTTGGTGCTGGGGGGGAGCTCAAACTAGCTGCCAGGTGATGTGATAACCCTGGCACAGGAGAGGGTGCAGAAAAGAGGAGGGTGAGGATATGACCAGTTTGACTTGCCCGTGGCAGGGCATGAGGGGGAACACGAGTCCAGAGTGATTCTTCCACGTGAGCGAGGCGTGCATGGCAGCGTGCAGAGAAACCTCCGTGTGCCACGTCCTGGCTGTGCTCTGCTGCGCATGTGTGCCGTGGGGTGGGAGGGCTGGACAGTGCCACAAGGGGGGACAATTCCATAAACCTGGGGGCAGCTCGCTGCAGGCCTGCTCGAGCCTTTGCCTGTGTCCCCACGGCGGGGAGTGCCGGGATCCCTCCCCAGGTCCCTGCAGTGGCTGTCACACGAGCTGTTCCAGCTCAGCAGGCGTCTCCTGGGGGGTCAGACGTGGCCACAAGCCTGGGGGATCCCTGAGTGTGGAGTGTGAGGGGTGAGATGCTGGAGAAAAGCTCCTGCTGTCCCACCCACATCCCCCTGGGTCCGTGCCTCCGCTGCTGTGCTGTGCCCGGTGTGTGTGTGGGGGTGCAGCCGTGCCTGCAGGCCTGTGTGGGTGCAAGGCTGTCTTCAGGAACAGGGGATGAAGTCCCAGGGACAGCCTCCTCACTGGAGGGCAAGGGGACCACCTGCAAGACCTACTTGGGCTAAAGTTCCCACCCAAGGGGCCCTTCTCCTCGGGACAGCGTTTGTTGGAGGCACAGCACCTTCCCCAGCCGCGCGGGTCTGACTCACCTGGGAGACATGGATGCTGTGGAGAAGTCCCAGACAAACGTCCAGCTGCAGGAACAGGGCATGGGACAGCCTGGACGTGGTTCTTCCTGCAGACAGTGGACATGCACTGAAGCCTGGGGTGCCACTGTGCTGGACATGCAGGGCGAGGGCGCAGCGAGGGAGATCCTTCTTTGCCACCTCCTTGGCAGTGCCTCTCTGGCCATCAGCCTCTGGGGGTCCTCGCTCTGCTCCTTACCTTCCTCAGGAATAAACACCTCACAGACAAACCCAACTGATGTGTAGTCGTGTCTTTTGTTTGCCTGTTCCTTCTGTTCCTTCCAGAACTTGCTCTGCCTCGGTGTTCACTGGTGAGTGGGGTGCTGGCACGTGGTGGGTGCAACGCTGGTGCTGGGACTGCCTCCCCCTGCTTGGGCTGTCTCTCACATGCCCCCGCGTCCCCCACAGCCACTGGACCCCCCCTCAGCTGCTGCTTCTCTCTCCTGCAGGAGTGGCTGCAAGGTGAAGCAGCACGAGGCACAGCCCCTGGTCCTGGACACCAGCACTCAGGTAGGTGGGATCCCATCCCAGGGGGGTGGGCTGGGCACAGGGGTGCTGGGATGGTGCTGGGGAGAGCTGGCCTGGCTGAGCTTCAGCCAGAATCTTCCCTGTGGGCAGCTCCTGATGGGCAGGGAGGGAGGAGGGCTGCTGGGGAGCAGCCCAACAGTGGATTTTAAGCCTTCCATGCTTTCCATGCAGCATCCAGCAGCTCACCTGGTGGCCTGATCCCCACAGATCTTGCTTAACTGCATACTTTGAACCTGCAGGATGAGGGAGTGTTGATCTCAGAAATCCCAGACATTACAAACCGGGATGGACGTGCCACTGATGAGGAGAAGTTGGCCTCCACCACCTCCCTGCAGAAACCATCCGGGCTGGAGAAGAAGGCTGAGCCAGAAGATGACCTGGAGTACTTTGAGTGCTCGAACATCCCCACATCAGCAGCAAAGCACAGGCCAGAGGCAGGTGAGGAACATCCCAGTTGCCCTCAGCTCTGGGAATGCGCCGTGACTGCACCCAGGGAGCCTCTGCAGCCTCCAGCAGGGAACTGGTGCTGTTGAGGCAGCGCAGCCTCATCAGAGTTTATTTACACTGACAGGGCTGAAGGCTGCTGCAGGTTCTAATGGAACCTCCCATTGCTTTCCTGCACTATTTGCAGTGTGGAAAATGATGGTCCAGGCTGTGTTTATTTAGGCTTTGGGTGCAGAGCACTCTCCCCACAATGCTGCACTGGGATGTGGCTCGGGCACGAGGTTCCCTCCCCGTGGTGCCCCCTGCCAGTGCCCCCTGACACCAGTGCTCACTGCTGAGCCAACAGCTGAGCAGAACAATTGTCCAGCATTCAGAGCATCCTGCCCTGACTCCTGGGCTGCAGGGTCCCTGCTTAGAGCCTGTGCCTGGAGCAGAGCTGGCAGGACTTTGTGTCCTGGCACAGGGGCTGGTGGAGATCTCAGTATTTCTCACAGAGACACCAATTATTGCTCCCGGTGGAATTCTGCTGTCAGTTTCCCACGTAATTAGCCTCTCTGACCAAGCTATTACAAATTAATTAAAAGCCAGGCAACATGACATTTAATCAATAGCCAAGTCCTAGGTGCAAGCAGGAGAGATCACCACGGGGGGTTTGCAGCCCTCCCCTCTGCAGGGACCCATTAATCATTTCTCCCATGGCTGTGCTGGGCTGCCAGCTCCATGGAGAATGGTCCTTTGTCCTCAGGGAGGAAAATCTGACAGTCAAGGGAGAGGCTGGGCTGGTCTCAGAGGGCCGGGCAGGTGCTCGGGCTCGGTGCTCTCTGCAGGGATGAGGTGGGAGCTGAGGGTGCAGCTGCTGGCACCGGGATAAATGGAGGGAAACAGTGGGGAGTCTGCAGTCACCAGTGTTAGATTACCTCCTTCCTCTCCAAGCTGAGCGCTCTAAATACACTGTTCCCTGCCTGGCTGGCACATGAATCATGTCTGCAGTTGTGTGAGTGTGGCCCATAAATAACCCCTCCTGCCACGTGAGGCAGAGTGTCCCACAGGTCAGGGTGTCCCTCCTGCAGGGCAGGGGGTCCTGTGAGGCAGAGTGTCCCACAGGTCAGGGTGTCCCTCCTGCAGGGCAGGGGGTCCTGTGAGGCAGAGTGTCCCACAGGTCAGGGTGTCCCACCCCTTGCAGATCCAGGGAGATGTTTTTTATGTCCTCTCTGCTGCTAAGAGCAGCAGGGGCCATGTGGCAGGTCCTTTGGAGGGTGCTGAGGTTGGCTGATGCTTGTGCTCTTGGGAGTGTCTGAGCAGCTGCTCTGTCCCAGCATCCTGCTGGAGTGCAGAACGTCCTGAGCATCTTCCTCCCCCTCAGCCGCTGTGGTCTCAGGCACGGGTGGCAGCCCTGGGGACATGGGCACAGGCTGAGCTGCCACCAGAGGGGAGTGTTGGTTTCCACTCCGAGGAATGCTGGCAGGGTGCACGTTGTGTCCCTGGGGACAGTTTGATGGTGACCTTAGCAGTGCTGGGGGCTCGATGGTCTTAGAGAGCTTTTCCAACCAAAATTATTCCATGCAAGGATGAGAGCTGGGGGCAAAGGCTCCTTTGGGAAGGGAAGCTCAGGGGATGGAGAGGCTCAGAGGTGCTCTCCTATGTCTCAGAAAATCTGCATGTGCCCCAGGTGCTGTTTCCAAATCAATAAAAGGTCGTGTTTCATTGTCTTTAGGTTTTGAAAAGGAGATCTGCAAGCAGATGGAAAAGGGAGGGCCTGGCATCTTCCCTGTGAGTGCCTCTCGCTTCTTCCTTTCTGAAATGAGTTTCTTTGGGAGGTAAAATTCTTGACAAGCCCACGCAGGGACTTGATAAAAATAGCAGAGATTTCCCAGCAGGCCTGGAGGAGCCTGGCAGAGACTGATCCCTCCTGG
>VXBB01023476.1:159241-197200 GCA_013399915.1 Illadopsis cleaveri
AGGGGGTCCCCGTGGGAGCTCCGGAAATGCTGCAGGCACCATCCTCGCCGACAGTCTGTGGGGTTCGAGGCAGGCGTGTGGCGGGGATCGGGGGGTTGCAGCTATTCTGTGTGTTCTCCGACTCTTTGTGGCAGATGAAGAGCTTTGTCCAGCCGCCTCCCAACAGGTTCATAGTTTCATTAAGGCAAATATCTGGAATTAGTAGGAGCGAGTTGCTGGGCGCTGCCCACCTCGTCTGTCTCGTGGGTCGGGGCAGACGTCGCCCCGTGAGCTCTGGGAGCTCCTCTGCAAGAGCAGGTGAGAGGAAGTGGTGCTGCGGCCGCTGCGCTCGGCTGCGCGGGGCGCTGGGCACCGCGGGTCCCAGCCCTCCGGGAATGGAGGGTCATCCTGCCCCCCAGGACACCGGGACAGCCCGGCCGGACACGTGTGAGAGAGGAGGAGGAGGAGGCTGTGGCTGCCCACAGGTGCGGTGGGTGCGCTGAGGGAGGTGCCGAGGAGATGCGTCCCGGCAGCACAGCTGTGATGCTCCCGGTGTCGGGTCTCCCACTGCCTCGGGTTTTCTGCTGCAGAGTGTTCCCGGGTTGCTCCTGTGGCTGTAGCTCGGCCGGGACAGAGCAGGGCACAGGCAGCTGTGATGGTGCAGTGGCATCCTGAGGTGCTTCCTGGAAAGTCTGGCTGTGTGGCTGCACACGAGGCCTCTGAGCCACCCGGGGCTGCAGAGGGGACGCTTGGGTGCTGCAGGGACAGTGCCCTGCACCTCCTGCCTCCCCCTGGGGAGCACTTCCCTTTATCTCAGACAGGCAAGGGGGTGGTTTTACTGTAAACCTTCTTCTGCAGCCCAATTGCTTGTCATTCACTGAGTCAGGAAAGGGGTGTCTTTTTTGGTGGGATATTGTGACTTAAAGAAATGGCAAGTCAGTTGCTTCAGAGGTAGGAAAGAGTCCTGGAAGTCTCTGATACGCTTCACTAGAAAACTGAGCATTTTCTGACCCTCCTGGACTTCCTGAGCAGTGCCCCACATGTTAGCACAGCTGGAGAAGATACTTTTATAATTTCCTTATGGAAGGTGCAGTTCTTGGTGGCTCCAAAGAGAGACCATTTGTGTCTTGTGGGCAGTGGGATGTGAGGGGACAGGAACTCGGCTGACTTGGTGCAGAGTGTGGGGCAATCCCAATCTCCTCTGCCCAGAGGTTTGTGCTGCTTGGGGTCAGTGTGCACAGAAGGGCTGAGCTGCTTTGTGGCCTCCCAGATGAGCCCGTGGTAATGAAGGATGGTGGTGGTGGGACATGGAGACTCCCAAGAGGTGTCCCATGGGGCTGGGGCTCATCTCTCTGCTGCCTGTGGCACATTCTGCTTTTTCCTTATCTGGAACCAGTACACTTATCTGTCCCCTAAGCAGAAATCTCTAGACCTTTGTTGTCAGCAGAAGGAAGGGTTTATGAGGTTTGGTCTGAACGTGTTGATATGGTTGAAGGCACCTTGGGATTGGCTTTCCATGTGCTTCCCCACTACAAGAATAACCCCACAAAAAAGCAGTGAGAAGAGCCCACAGAAACCCTTGTGCCAGGGCAGTGTCACTGGTCTAAAACAACCTCTCCCCCTGCAGCAGCATGGTCCCCATGAGCCAAGCCCGATACCCATCTCTGAAATGTTGGTGATAAACTGAGATGCTGGCAGCAGGTTGACTTGTTTTCTGCCTCCTCTACCTTTGCAGCTGCACCCCAACTCTTGCGCAACCCTCGCCCCCCGGGCCCCACTCCACTGCAGCTCAAAAATAGTATTTCCTCCTTTTCTGCATGAGTTCTTTTATTTGTGCAGCTCTGCTTCTGGCACCTGCGTGATCACCACTCTCCTGCCAGACAAACCACACCGGGTTCGCTCACATCCTTTGGGTAACGGCTGCTCTCATCCCTGCCCTCCACCCTGTGCCGTGGGGAGAGGGCTCTGCCAGGGCAGCGGGACCTGTCCTGCCCACCTGGGCCACTCCTGGTGCTGCTTCTGCTCCCCACACGGGGCTGGCAGTGATGACAGTGTCCCCACGGCAGCCAAGGGGGCTGCCAGGAGACCTCCTGGCTGGGGGCAGTGCTGGGGAGGGTCCGTGCCCGTGGCAGACCGGGGGACACAGTGTGGCCCTGCCGTGGTGGGCCATTGTTTTCCCTGCTGACTCGACATCCTGGCTGCACAGATTTTCTGCTGGAGTTGCAGATTGTTCCCCGTTTCCTGGGAGTGTGCTCAGGCTCTCTCTAGCACGCTGCTTTGGGATTATTTTTCGCCACAATTCTCAGGGATCTGGTGTCTCATGTCAGACCCTTTGTGGCTACTTTTTCCTCTCATGGGGTTTGGCGGCTCTTGGGGCTGGCAGAGATGGGTTGGTGAGTTGTCCCCTCCATCTCCCTCTGGAGAGCTCAGCTCTGGCTGAGTGACTGCTCTGGCGTCCTGGAGCATCTGGCTGGGACGGGTTGGGTGGCCATGGATGCAGGAGCAGCTCCCTGGGGAGCAGAGCACCCACCTCCCCCTGCCTGCCCCCCCTGCACAGGGTGATGCCAGAAGGAGCCCGGAATGCCGTACCTGGACCGACAGAACCGGATCTGTGGGTTCCTGGACATTGAGGAAAATGAGACCTGTGGCAAATTCCTGCGGAGGTATTTCATCCTGGACACCCAGGCCAACCACCTCCTGTGGTACATGGACAATCCTCAGGTAGGCTCACGTGCTGGGCATGTCCATAAAGGTGTCAGTGAGTCCGTAGGTGCATCCCAGCCTCCCTGGAGCAGGCATCTCCTCTGGGTCTCCCCAGGTCCCTGCCTGCTGTGTCAGTGTCCCGTGGCTGAGCGTGGCCACGACCAGGCTCCAGCCCTTCTGTCACCTCTGTGGTTTCCAGGACTGTCCCAAGGAGCTCAACAGGGCTGGTCCCACTGCTGAGGGGTTGGAGCTGAAGCAGGTGCAGGAGAGGGAAGTGGCTGAGGGTGGCAGCTGTTGCCTGACCCCAAGGGCACAAAGGACAGGCTGGATTGCCCCCGCCACCTTCTCCCTGTCATTTACCTCCCACTGCTCATCCTGTGTGTTGCAGAACCTGGCCATTGGAGCAGGTGCTGTCGGATCTCTGCAGCTGACCTATATCTCCAAGGTATTGTTGGGGTGGGGCAGAGGGAAGGTTTGTGCTCCCTGTTTTCCCCTTATCCTTGTGCCATTCCCGGGAGAGGCGATGGCTTGCCCTGGAAGCACCCAAGGCCAGGTCCTGGTCCTGCCTGAGCTCGTGACCACATCCCTGGGATGAAGGGGGGCTGTGGGGAGCAGGGAGGGACCCCACAGCACAAAGACTGAGACTGTGTTCATTTTCACCCGTGGACCAGCGTGGGATGGGGTGCAAGGCTGGGTTGCAGGAGGAAGAGGAACTGCTCTGCTGTGAGGAAGGACACGGGGTGGCCAGGGCTGAGGGGGAACAGGAGCGTGGTATTGGTGTGAGCTGGGCACAGAGCTGGCAATGGGCTGAGCAGTGCTTCAGGAGCTCTCCCCTGTGCTCAGAGGCAGTGCCCTGATGGATGAGACCTCCTGGAAACTCACTTGTGTGTCTTAAGGGTGTTGTCCAGCCTGCAGGAATAGTGCAATAAGCAAAAACTGTGGCAGGGCCAGAGACTGAGAGTGGAGCTGGGGCTGCATGTGGAGGGTGGAGCTGCCACCATCCTCCTCCTGCAGTGGCCCCTCTGTGCTGTGGGGGAGTGGGGGGCTTGTGGCTGCCACGGCAGGCACAGCTCAGCTTTATCCTGGAGCTGGATATAGCATTGGACAGATCTTTCTGTTCCTGCTGAATCATGATTTATAAATTAAGCGCAGATGAAGCAATGCCGGGAGGCTGAGCCTTCCCCATTTTGGAAAGAGCCTCACAAATTATATAGGTTTTAGTTTAAATGAAAATTGCTGCAGGACAGCATTTGGTCACAAACTGTGGGGTTGGGTTCTGTCAGTGGCTGGAACTACTAACAGGAAATATACCAGAAAAATGGAGGTTTGCTTGAGAAAACATATTTAAAGCATTATGGACTGGCTTTGAAAGAGAAGGACTGTCAGAATAAATACTCCATGAATGCTGTTTGTGGAGCCTCAAGGAATATTATTCTTATATAAATGATTCCTACTCTTCAGGGAAAAACCACCACTATTTTCCCTCAATTCTCTTAATTGCTGATGAGAGTGACTGTGTTAATCCAGAAGAATGCGTGTTTTCAGGTCCTTTGAAAGCTTTCTGTCCTCTGCTGGCAGCTCAGCCAGTGCCTGAGGGGATGCAGGGGATGAAAGTCCTGGCTCCGTGCTGACCTTCCCCTGGGACCAGGCACCCTCTGCTCCATGTGGCCGGCGTTGCTCTGACAGGGGCCACTTCCCTTCAGCTGGCACAGCTGTGCCCTGGCTCCAGCTCCTCATTTGTGTGGGATCCTGCTCAGGGGTCCTGTCCGGGGCAGCAGAGCCCTGGCAGGGAGCAGGGTGGGTGGGTGGAAACTTCCAGCTCTTGTGCCCACCACTGGCATGTGCTGTTATCTCTAATTTTCCCCTGATTTGCTCTGTCACAGGTTAGCATTGCCACCCCGAAACAGAAGCCTAAAACTCCCTTCTGCTTTGGTGAGTGAGTGAGATCCTGGTGGGCTCTGTGGGGGGACACCCTGCCACAGGGAGCTGCAGTGTGGGTGCCTGCCCCACAAATCCTTCTGGCTGCTGCCAACCCTCCTTGTCCTCCCCTTCTCTGCAGTTATCAACGCTCTATCCCAGCGCTATTTCTTGCAAGCCAGTGACCAGAAGGACCTGCAGGACTGGGTGGAGGCACTGAACAGGGCCAGTAAGATCACAGTAGGTTACTTCATGCTCTTCTCAATTGTTCCTTCCACCCTCCCCAGGGATCTTTATGGTTGGGCTTTACTTGTGTATCTTCCTTCTCCCTCCCAGCCCAGCTGTGGGGGACAGCAGCTGTGCTCCAGGAAGGTCCTGCTGGAGCCTTCCACATCCCCTCCTGCTCCAGGCCCTCCTCCTCCTCCTCCTGTTGCTCCTTCTGGCTAGGATCTGGCCCAGCCAGCTCCTCACTGTGGCTGTCAAAGGGTGGCTTTATTGTGCTTCAGTAACTGATTTATTCCATTTTTATTCCTCCTGGAATGCCGGCTCTTGTGCTGAGGCGCAGCGGATGCCCTGCACTGTGGGGCACGGCGAGGCAGGCTGTGCCTGCACCCAGAGGGGCTCATCTGCCATCCCCTCTCATGTGCTGTGTGCTCACAGAGCCGTGAGCTGATGGGCACTGACCCAGTCCCTGGCACAGCCTGAGCTCGGCAGCTGCCCGGCGCTCCCGGCACTGAGGGCTGTGCTCTGTCCCCCCCTGGCAGCCCTGGCCCCAGGCTGGGGGTGATGCTCAGCTGGCACTGGGGGCTTGGGAGCTCCAGGATGGCTTCTGCCTGGATGGGGGATCCCTGTGAAAGGGCTGGGGGTTCCTGCTGGTCTGCAGTGAGCAGTGGGGCCAGTGCATAACGTGAGCAGGGTTTTATTAGGTCATGCACTGATGCGTGTTGTTTATGGTATGTAAACTAAATGTAAGGGAAAATCATGTAAACAGTTTGGCTGGGGCCTATCCGTGAGTTTTTTCTTTAAAATCCCTGGAGTGCCATGTTGTAGTCTCTGTGGGAAAATCATCTGCAAGACCAGACCTAGCTTGTATTTTCTTTCTTTCTCTGCAAATACATTAATTGTGACAACCTTTGCACCTGCAGCTGCCAGACTGCTCTGGCTCGTGCCTTCTCTTTCTGGGTCCAGCTGGTATCGGCCACAGACCCCACCTCTGGCCAGAGCTGTAGCCAGAGCCTGCCTGGGCTCTGTGTCGGGGTGTGCTGTCAGCAGTTTCCTCCAGGTTGCTGCCTCTGGGCAGCCTGTGGGGCAGGGGGATTCTGCCAGGCTGGCAGAGGTGGGAGCTGGGCTGCCAGGAGAACGAGCTGCACCTTCTGCTTCTGCAAGAGCCCGTGGTGATTTCCGTGCCCTGATTTTGGCCAGCCCATCCCGACTCTGGCTGCGCCCCAGCTGGCCGACCGGCTCATCCAGCCCTTCAGGGAGTTGTCACAGGCGGGCTGGGAGGGCCAGGGCTCCCGGGATGTGCCTGTGCTGCCACTCTGCCCTGCGCTGGGGGAAGGCAGAACGGGGGGCTGGCATTAGGGGAGCTGAAGTGCAGGGCTGGGGAGGGAAACTTGGAAACTCCCCTTTCTGTCCAGAGCCAGGTGCCAGAGGGAGAGAGCTGGGAAGGAAAAGGGGAGGAGGATGGTGCTGGGAGCCTCTGCCCAGGGGTGTGGGGCGCTCACGGGGGGGCACAGCCAGCGCTGGGGTCACGGCAGTGCCCGGCTGTCGCTGCGGCTCAGCCTCGTTAGCCCCTCATTAAGCCTGGCTGCAAGTGGAGCGGGGACAATTAAAGGAGCAAGTGTCCTACAAACTCACTGAGCTGCAGAGGCAAATCACAGGCGCCTGTGAAGGGATGCCTAATCACTGAGCTCCTCTCATCTCTCCTCTGGGTGTCTCCTGCCTCCCAGGGGCTTCCACACCCTCCCTAACTGGGGTGCTTGGCCAGGAGTTGTTTTTAAAGGGATGTTGCTGCATTAGGCAGAGATGGGGTGCCCAGCATGGTCACCCTGTGCCCCTCATCCCTTCCTTTCTCCCACAGGTGCCAAAGGGTGGCAGCGTCCCACCTGCCACGGAAATCACAAAGCCTCCAGTGGTGGCCCAGGCCCAGGAGAGGAAGCCCCAGGTGGCCTACAAAACCGAGATTGTTGGGGGGGTCGTGCTGCACACACCCATCTCCATCAACCAGGTGAGCTGGTTTGCACTTTTACTTCTGGAAACAGTGTGCCTGCAAACCCTTCCCCCTGCAGGTGGAAATGGCTGCTCCCAGCACCCTGAACCCCTCTGCTTTGCCTCGCACTGAAGTGTGATGAGACGAGGGGGTGTGAGGAGGAGGAGGAGGTCATGAATCTGCTCGGCTTCCTGGCCATCACCATCCACCCACCCACATGCCCTGGGTGCAAACCCCCTCTTGAGGTTCCCAGGGCAGAGGAACGCTGTGTCTGGTGTCCCCACCACAGGAACTGTCCCAGGGGTGGTGGCTCTGCTTCCCCTTCCCTGGCACCCAGCTGGGTGTGCCCGTGGCCATCAGCATCTCCCACCTTTGGGCACTTGTCCAGCTCTGGGCCTCACTTCAGCTCTTATCAGTGGCAGCACTAAAAATAGAGTGGAGAATTAGATCATTGCAGCCGTTTCTGCGGGCAGATGCTTTTAACACTAACCTGGCCACAGGGTTCAGCAGGATGCAGAGGTGTACGGAGGGTTGTGGGGTGCAGAGGGGTTTTTTGGAGGTGGTGCATCAGCTGCCAGAATATTTCCGTGCTCTTGCTGCTTCCCCCGTGTGAAATGGCCATTCCCCTGCTGCAGCTTCCTGGGCGTGTCCGTGGTTTCCTGGCTGTGCCGCAGCCGGTGCTGCTCCAGGACTGCGGTGGGGAGTCCCACGCCCTGGCTGCACCCCAGACCGGCCGGGAGCATCACCCCAGCTCCTGGGCATGTGACACTCCCGGCTGCAGGAGCGTCCTCAGCTCTGCCTTTGGACACCACGTCTGTAATGCCCGGCAGAGCTGGTGCAGCTCCAGGCCGGGGGCGTGGGTGGCATCCCCATCCCGGCCGTGCTGCAGCTGTGCTGCACTGCTCTCCGGAGGGGCTGGGCAGCCCTTGGAGGCCAGACCAAGGGCTGTTTGTGTGTTCTGGGGACCCCGAAGCAGCTGTGGCAGGTTTGCAGTCTCACTGCTGCAGGGCCACCCCCCTGCCATGGCAGTGCTCAAACCTCAGCCCAGCAGGAGGAAGGGCTTGGAGGGATGGGGAAGAAGCTGAGTGCAGAAGATGTTTCATCTCCACCATCCTCCGTGCTGCTGGGGGGAAGGGAGGGCACTGCTGGGACGATGCTGGAGGCAGGGCAGGGTCTGGCCCTTGGGGTGCACTGGGGTGTGCTCAGGGGAGCCAGGGGTGGGTGCTGGGCTGCCCATGTCCAGCACTGCCACGAGCCCTTGGCTCACACACTTCACTCGGGGCTTGTGTCGGGGGCTGTTCCCTGCAGCTCCGTGTCCTGCCTTCCAGCAGGGATGCCCTGCTGCCCACGGTGACTCTGTTCTCTCTGGTGCAGGACGGCGGGGAGGGCAGCGAGGTGTCCGCCCACCCTCTGCTGCGGCGCTCGCAGAGCTACATCCCCCCCTCGGCCGCCCGGCCGCCCGCCGGGCCGCCCCCGCTCAAGAGCGGCTTCTGCGTCAAGCAGGGCAACGTGGTGAGTGCGGGCAGGGCCCGGGGCTGCCCCAGGGATGCTCTGCAGAGAGGGGCAGGGCTGAGCACCGAGCGATTTCCTCCTCTTTTCCAGAGGAAGAGCTGGAAGCGGCGGTACTTTGTCCTGGATGAGTTTTCCATCAGTTACTACAAGTGTGAGCAGGTGAGCAGCTCCCCCAGGACCTCGAGCAGGGCTCTGGCAGCGCTGCTGTGCCGGTGCAGGGACTCTGGGGGAGGCACATCCCAGCCCCGGGGCCAGCCCAGCCCACCACTGTCTCGTCTCCCCTCTACAGGACAAGGAGCCTTTGCGTTCGATTCTCTTGAAAGATGTTTGCAAGACCCACGAGTGCCTGGTCAAGTCTGGGTAATGCTCCCCCCCACGTTTCCCTGCCGTGGCCCCGGGCTGGCTCAGGCCAGAGCAGCCAGGGGGAGCTTGGGCTGCTCCAGCCCGTGGGAAGCAGCTCTCGAGGTGTTTGCCTTAAACTAGCCCAGGCGACTGCAGTGTCTGGGGAACAAGTTATTGCAGCAAACGCTGATAAAATCAAAGTAACCTAAAGACTTGCAATGAAAAATAACCCAAGAAAACAAACCTCTTCAGCTAAAGTAAAAATACAATGTAGGAATGTATCTCTGAACTGTTTATTCCTAATAAGTAATAGCAAGCTGATATTTAAAACGAGCTGGGAATGCAGCTGAGCCTGGTGGGGGAGGGCAAGAGCTGAGGGGTTTCTGGCTGAAGCTGTCTGGGGATCTGCACTCTTCTTAGAATCCCAAAGAGATCCAAGTTTTGCCTTCAATATGTTCCTCCCCGGCACACTACAGAGATGAAGATACAGTTTTTTTTCTGTCCATGATGGCTGTTGGGGTGTGACTGTCTCTTTCTGTTTCTAGTGACCTCCTGATGAGAGACAACCTCTTTGAAATCATAACAAGCTCCAGGACCTTCTACATCCAGGTGAGCAACTGAGGCCAGGATAATTTTTGGGGCAGAAAGTTCAGCTCTGGGGAAATGGGCTGTTCCCCACAACCCTTCACCAGTGAACACGAGCAGATGGGGCTGTAACACACGAGTGTGAGGGGGAATTCACTTCTCCCTTGGGATTATTTATCATAGGGGCTGTTTGTGAGAGCAGGAGAAGGCAGAGCTGAACCTTGGGAATGCCAGGACAGCTGAGCCTCACTGGGGCTGCTGTGTTTGCAGGCAGACAGCCCCGAGGAGATGCACAGCTGGATCCGGGCAATCACAGGGGCAGTCCAGGCCCTGAAAACCCGCCCCAGGGTAGGTCATGTACTTCCCGTTTCATATTTAGTGTCAAATGGAGATTATGCCAGCGTACAAGAGATTTATTTAGCGGATTATCTCTGCAGCCTCACTCTGCCCTGTCCTTGCAGGAGATGTCCTTTGTGAGATCCATGGCCAGGCCCGGGGGCTCCTCGGCCCCGTCCCAGCCGCGGCCGTCGGCGGAGGAGCGCCGAGCCTCGGTCAGGGGCCCCTCCACGTCCTCCTGGCAGCCCTGGACGCCGGTGCCGCAGGCGGAGGGGCAGCGGGCGGCCCCGCTCAGGGTGTCGGTGCTGGTGCCAGCGCTGGCGGAGCAGGAGGGCGCGGGCACAGCCGGCACACGCCTGCGGCACCGCTCGGAGCCGCAGCACCTCCGGGAGAAGCCGTTCGCCTTCGACCTGGACGATGAAAGCATCCGGACCTCCGATGTCTGAGCGGGCACCCCTGGCTCCACACGCCACCTCCCTGGCTGTGGGGTGGTTCGGGGTGTGCCAGGTGGTCCCTTCCCTCCAGCACAGCCCTTCCCTGCCACGCAGGATCCGTCTGGACCCACATCCTGGTGCCCTGCTCTGCAGGCAGTGGGGTCCCTGGCTGCTCCTGCCCAGGCTTGGCCCCAGTGGTTCCATGTCTTGGAAGGTGCCTCTGGGCACTGCCGGCGCTCACTGTGCAGGGCAGGAGACGCTGGGGACCTGTATGAGGGGACATCTTCTGCAATTGCATCATTTCCCCCACAAACTAGGTCTGGAGGAAGTGGCAGGAGGTCTTGGAGGCATGAGGGGGTGTGTGGCCTTTGTGTTTGTAAAATATTTCTCTCCCCTTTGATGCTGCTCAGATTCCCCAGGCAGAGCTGGGACACACCAGCCTGCAGCTGCCCACACAGGGGGCTCACTGCAGCTTCCCCTCACAATGACTTACTCCCTCAGAGACCAGCTCTTCCCACTGCCCACACAAGGGTTTCTCAGCAATCTGCTGGCTTTTAATTATGTCTTTTTATACCGGTGGCTCCTGTTGAACCCCAGCCTGGGCAGGTGCTCAACCCCTCCAAAGGCTTTTGGTACTTCCTGAGCACAAGCCAGGGCAGGCAGCTGGAGTGACAGTGGCTCCCAGGTGGGAGCATCCTCAGGTAAGATGTCAGTTTTGCACTCGCACGCCTGGGCACAGGTAGCCGTGCCAGATGGTGAAGGGCTTTTGGTAAAAAGCAATGAACACCAAGCACCTGATGGAACTGAGCAGACTTGTCCGGCCAACTCATCCACTGCCTGCCCGAGATGGGAGCCAGCAGGAGTTTCTAGAGCAATGTGAATCTTCATTTCCATAACCAAATGAGCTCCTGTAGGTGTGATAAATAGTGTGTAGAAAATCCAGGTGTTCCCTTGGCAGGGAGATCGTCTGATACCTTCACCCCATGAGTGTGTGCAATCCCCGGGTGCCGAGGGAGAACTCGGCTTCCCTTTCCCTTCCCTGGCCATGGCACCTCCTCTGCTCTGCAAGCTCAGCCCAGTGTGTTCCCCAGGAGGAGAACATCTGGTTTGTCCCAGCCCTTTTGGGGCCTCCAGCTGTTTGACAGCTGTGCCTCAGCCTGAGCCTTGATTAGCCTGACTGACCTTAATGTGATTCCAGTTGTACCTTCCTGCCTCAGTCCCATGGGAGCAGTGGGGCTGCTGCAGGATGGGCACAGGAGAGGTACCTTTGTGCAGCTGGGGGAGGCAGGAATGGGGTCCCCCAAGTTCAGGGGGGAAGAGGGTCTGGAATGGGATTGTGTGGAGGTGCTGGAGAACACAGAGACCATGAAAATGAGTGGGAATTGATGCAAACGGTACAAGGCAAGTGTTAATATTAATTGTAGGTACCGAGATCCTGCTGTTCCTTTTTCTGCTCCTTTTTGCTTTATTTGCACTAGAGTTTGAAACTTCCATTTTTTTATGCTGACTTGCTGTTTGGCTCCTAACACTGTTTCAAGATTGTTTTAGTAATTTGGTAAACCCATCCATCAGAGAGTCATAGTGTTCACTAACAGTGTTCTCAGTTTTGGAGAGCAGGGAATGCAGAGGGATGATGGTTCTTTAGTGCAAGGCTTTGGAACCACAGACTCCTGAGTATTCCTGGTGCTTGATAATTGCACAGTTTCCTCAGGCCTGGGAAGGTAAAGCAGAGACTTGTTGCACAATTAAGGTTAATTATCCAGGAGCAGAAACTACCAGTGGCTCCAGCACTATTGCAACATTCCTCTTGCTCATTCCCGCCCTCCTGCATCCCCAGGACAGCATAAAGGCTGAAGGTGAGGTTCAAAAAAGTGTGGAGCTCAGCTGGGCTCCAGAGCCGTCCAGAACACAGGTGGTGGTGGGAGGGAGGGATTTCCCTCCTGTTCCAGGGCTGGGTGGATGCAGCCAGACTTTGATGGAACTTTGTGGTTATTTTAAAGCAAACTGGTTTCCCCTCAGCCCTGCGTTCACTCCTGGCTCAGGTGTGGGATGGACACATCCTCCTGGAGCTGCTCCCTCCTGAAGTGTGTGCTGTGGGGCTTTGCTGGGGGTGCTGCAGATTTGGGGTGCCTTGTGGGAGAGAGGGGTTCGCTATTCCCGTGTGGTTCCAGATGTTTCTCAAAGTGCTGGCTGGGGATTCCAAGTGCTCTTAGGGCTGGGGCCCTCGTGTGGGCAATGCTCTGTCACTCCCGGGGTGGGGGTACCTGCCTGTAAATGCTGCAATGCCCTTTCTCCCCTGTGTTTTTAAATAAAGAAGGAAATCTCAATTACTTTCCCAAGTAATTTGCACTGTGTGTTTTGGGTAAGGGTTGCCGTGGGGGTTGAGTGCTGTCCCCACTAGGGCTGGGGGACAGAGTGCAGGGTGGGGAGATCCCAGGAGCACCAGTGGGTGCTCCCCCTGCTCCCCCTGCTGCTAGACACGACAAGGGAGGGGCTTTGGGCTGGGGGGAACAGAATGGTGAGGGCAGGGACATCACAGCTCCCTCTGGACCAAGGTCCCAGATGTTCCCTGGGGAGGAGGGAAGCTGCTGCACCAAGGTCCTGCTGTGAGACACGGGAGCTGTTAATAACAGTGGGCTTTTGCACGTGAGATTTTTTTTTTTCTTTCTGGATTGCTGCAGAATTTTTTTCCCTCCTTGGCCTTTGCAGCCCTGCTGTTCTGCTGAGGAATGGCATTTTCAGGACAGAGCTGCCCCCTGCACCCTAGCTGAAGCTGCCAAACTGGGAGTGTGTGTTTGCTGTTCTATCTCAAATGTGACCAGACATTTGCATACACAGATTTTGTGTCTGGCTCTTGCTGGGACTTGTTGCAGCTTCCTTTTCCCACTTTATTCAGCCTGGTAAGTTTTTAACCTGCAGCTGGTGGGGCTTCCTCTTTCGGGTGTGAGGTTCTTGCACCCTTTGGGTGCTGCAGGTGCCCTGTGCTGGAGCCAGAGGTGTGCCTGGCACAGACAGGAGCAGCCCCTTGGGAGCTCTGGCCCCTTCCCAGCTCCCTGACTGCTCCCAGATGTCAGGTGGCCCACGACCCCAAGGTAACCAGGGCTCAGGACTCTGGATTAATGGGCTGGGGGAGCTCAGGGCTAGACCATGACCCCGTGGCCTTCATCTCTGTGTGGCTGTGACTCTACTAATCCCCAAAGTACGTAGAGTCAGCTTCGTCCAGATTTTATTGACGTTTGTTTGACCCCCTGTGTTTGCAAGCTCTGATTTCTGAAGCTGTCACTATTTGCAGCGGGAAGCCAGATTATTTTGAACAAGCAAAATAAATCCTGAACAACTCCGTGTCCAAGGATGGTACAGAGTCATCATCAGGAGTAACTGCTGTGCGCCCTGAGTTCCAGTTCTGTAAGTCCACCTCGTGCCTGTGCTGGTGCTCGGGGCGAGCAGAGGTTGCAGCTGGGGCCAGCCCTGCCCCTCCTCAGTACACGGTGCACCAGTTGCTGCCATCACTGGGCATCAGCCCACCGGTGATCAGCAGAATCAGATCCACAAACCACCAGATGCCCAGGCCCCCCAGCGTCAGCAGCTTCCCCACGGCGGTGCCGGTGTGGCCCAGGCAGAACCGATCCACCCCGAAGCAGCCCAGGAAGAAGGAGTAGAGCAGAGTGGTGATGAAGTAGTGTCCCGTGTACCTGCGAGAGGAGATGCGGCGAGGTCAGGGAGTGCCAGCGGGACCAGCCCCGCTCCCTGGGGCGGCCCGCTCTGGTGGCTGCACGGGGGGACAGGGACAGGGACTCTCCTACTTGACGCAGGGCCGGCTGCCCCGCAGGAAGCTCCGCGGCTCGGCGCACTCGATGCCGTCCAGCGCTCGGCACTGCACGCGCGTGTGATCCACCTCGCCGTGGGCCTGTCCGCCGAACTGCGGCGGGGGCNGCTCGGCCTCGGGCCGCGCCGCCCGCAGCCAATGGGCGCCCGCCGTTGCCCTGCCCCGCCGCTCGGAGCCAATGGGCACCCGCCGCCGCGTCTCCCGTAGCCAATGGGCGCCCGCCGCTCGCAGACGGTCAGAGCGAAGGCGGAAGAAGCTGCGGAAGCGGCAGCGAAGGGCGTGGCGGAGGGGTGCGCGCCAGGCGAGGAGATGATTGGCTGGAGGGAAGGGCTGGCGGCCAATGGGCGAAGGCGAGGGGCGGGGCGCTGGGCTCAGTAGTGGCTCAGCCCTTGGCCCGCCCGTGGTCCCTCGGAGCCGGGCCTCTCATGTCCCACCGGCAGGAACCACGGCGTGACTCACCTTTGTGCATGATTTGTACAGTGCACACAGGTACCCGTGTGCCGTCCATGCTGTTATCGTAATCCATAAGGAGCTTCCTGTATCTTGGGTAGTGCCCAAGCACTGACTGGGCATTCCCAAGCTCTTTATCCCCTGACTCAAGAGCGGTGTGCAGCTGCTGTAGGGGATGGAGATGGATCACCTCGATGCTGTGTTTGTCTGGCCTCTTTTAGGCTGCGTATTGTGCCACTTTGCCATCATTTGCTCCTAATGTAATGGGTCTGTCACGCGTTCTGATTTTTCTGGAGGATGATGCAGAGCTCTGAGGTTGCCCTGACAGCTTGTCCACGGACGACTGGTGGAGCAGGGCAATATGCCTGGTGCTTGTAGCAGAGGGCAAAACCTGTGATGCCTTCTCGTTCTGGGGAGTTTTTCGTGTTCGCTTGTACCTGCTGTATTGCCCGGCCAGGGGCTGACAAGGTGTGTTCTCATGTGCTTCCAACATATTATGAAAAGGTTCTTTCCCTAGAGGGTTTGTGGGGCACTGAACAGGCTCCCGAGAGAAAGGTCACAGCCCCAAGGCTGCCAGAGCTCCAGGAGGGTTTGGACAACGCTCCCAAGGACACATAGGGTGGGATTGTTGGGGTGTCTGTACAGGGCCGGGAATCGGACTTGATAATCCCTGTGGGCCCTTTCCAGCTCAGGATGTTCTATGGTTCTGTGTTTCCAGTGTGCAGTGCCGTTCTTTGGCAGGAAAGGCCAGCAGAGCCGCGGTCCGCGCTGACACCAGCTGCCTTTGCGGCCCTTTCCTGGGGCCCCCAGCGCTTTTGGTACCTGTCAGCGTTTAGCCCAAAAAAGCACTGGGAAGGTTGGGCCTCTTCCCTCCCCCGTTCAGGCCGTGCCGGGGCGGTGCCGCTGCCCAGCTCCGTGCTCGGTGCCGGGCCATGCCGGGCGATGCGAGGCAATGCCGGGTCCCGGGGCCGTACGGAGCCGTGCGGGGCCGTGCCGGGTCCCGAGTNGGTGTCCCCGGGGGTCGCCGGTGCCAGCAGGAGGGTGTGTGGGTGGCGGCCGCACCTGTGCCCTGCCCAGCATGGTCAGTGCTGGCGGGCTGCTGTCCGGGATGCTGCGGGGGTTTGCTGTCCGGACCGTGGCGCGCCGGACGAGGAGCTGATCCCGGCAGTGACCTCGGGTCCCCGCCCTGTCGCACCTGCCCGAGCCCGCAGGTGTCTCTTTGCTCCTCCATCCTCCCGGGTCGGGTACGGCCGTGAACTCGCCGGGAGCTCTGCCAGGTCCTCGGGAGCAGGAGGCAAAGCCCCGGGAGATGCAGGGTGCCCGCTCAGTGCAGGTGGCCTTGGCCAGCAGGAGCTCGGGTATGGGGCAGAACCGCGCAGGATTCTGTCCCTAGGGAGGCAGGGCAGGACTCGGTGACATCGTTCTGCCTGGCTTTTAAGGAGTTGGCCCTATGCTGTCCTTAGGGACTATTGATGAATTGACATGGTTCTGTTTATGGGCTCCTATGGTGCTGATTCAAGGCTGTAGATACACGACAGGCAGAAATTGTCATCGTTTCTCCCTCCTGAAGGGACACGTGTGCTGTGTAAAACTTTTGTGTTTGTCGTTAATGCATGGTTTTATAGTCAGGTCTTCCCAGCTGAGGAATAAACAGCTTGATAGTGGTGCTTTGTGCTGAGGACAGTGCTGGTGTGGTGTGCTGTGGCAGCATGTTGGGAGCTGGAGGCCAAGGAGTGATGTCTGAAATTATGCATCTCTGAGACAGCAGGTGCTTGTGCTTCCAGTGGGGTGGTTGGTGTTTTGAGGAGTAAGATTTCAGTTCCTGACTGTAGGAAGGAAACACTGGTGCCAGTTCCTGATGGTGGATGTAGTTCCTGATGTTCCTGATAGTAGTGTTCCTCTCTGCCTTTGGAACTCTCTGTCCCAGCTATTAATGCCAAACCTGCCATGGAATATAATGAACCTCCCTTGCCTGAGGTATGAGCATGAAGGAGAGGGTAGAAACCTCCAACTTTTGGGTTACAGTGTAAGTGCTTTTGGCACACATAGGGATGTAAGGCAGAAGTGGAGTGTTACCAGAAACTATAATTTGGAAATTCTTGAATGACCATAATCACATACTGATGTGTAGCCTTAAGGGATTTGTGTGTGTGGCTTTTCCTCTTTTGTTTGTGTCCATAGGAGCCTTCAAGATTTGACTGTATGAATTAAAAAAAAAATCACAGACAGAGACTGTTTTGTGCTGCTCCATTTCTTTCTTGATACTTGGTGTCACACACACACCAGGATGTTCCAGCCAGGCTTGGCCACAATTCTTGAAGTGTTTAAATGCTTAGGTTTAAATTTCTGGGGAGACAGGGTGTTTGGTTAAGATAATTCTTTTGTTCAGATCACAGAAAACACAGCACTGCCTCACCCATACTGCAACAAATCTGGGACAATCATTCAGCAAGGAGCTAGTTTGTGGTTATTTCTTCCATGTGAAAAGGAAAGAGAGGAAGGGCATTTCAGTGTAGCCAACGTTGCCTCTTGTAGTGCCTTGCTTTTGAAAAAAGGAAGTTTGAACCATGACTTTAGAGGTTCTGCATGTCTTGATCATTATCATTTCTCAAGCTAAAATTAAAAAAAAAAAGGTAAGAATGTGCATTTCACAGTTCCCTGTGGTGGCCAAATGTAAAGCCAGCCATGTCTCCAAAGAGAAGGTTCCCACGGACTCAGCTGAGCAAGCAGAGCTGACACTCACAGCTGGTGAGGTGGGGAGGAAGTGAGTGGGCTCAGCATGCTCAGCTCCTGCCCTGGGCACGCTGTCATGGGTGGAAGGGAGGGACTCCAGGGCCAGTGACCCACAGGAGGGTTCATCCTGCTCCAGAGGATAGCAGAGCTTTACCCTGCTCCTCCCTGTGAGAAGGTTCCAAGGTGCAGAGCATGTTGTGACAGAACCAGTGGGCACGTGTGACAGTCCTTTTTGTGGAACAAGGGGAGCTGTTGTCTTGCAGACAAATTAGGCTTTAGGAAGGGCAGAAGGAATGGGGAGAGTCTAGACAGGAAACACTTACAGCATAGGTCTGGATTTCAGCAAGGGATGTAAGAATTTTCTAGGAAATATTTCTGTGGAAGAGCTCCGTAACCTGATCAACGTCCAACATCCCCAGTGAAATAGCAAAAGAAACTTCATGAACTGCCTTGGCCAGGTTTAATGTTACACAAATATTCCAGGTGAGCAATACATGCAGATGAATTTGCTTCTCTTGCCATGACAGTTGGTCATCTCTTCCTGCCTTCTAAAAGGCACCAGCACAGCAGGAGTCCCAGCAGGTCTGAAGACTGAGAGCAGGGGAGGGAGAGATGGAAAGAAAAGTCCCAAGGAGTGATGCCTGTAGAAGAACAGCTGGCCAGATGTTCCCAGGTGTTTTGGAGATGAAGCACCACTGAGGCACTCTTTAGTCTTTGAGATATGGGAGGAGCTGGAACTGCTGGCTCCACAGAAAACATTCCTACATTTAGAAGAACACTTGTTATCTTTGTGGTTTTTATAAACCTCTAAACATTTTTAAGTGGACTTGGATAATATTTGCATAGTGAAAGTGAAGGAGGTTTTTGCTTGCAGTAGTCCAGAGTAAATCCTACTTCATCTGTGACCTTAATGCAAAGGTCAAGTGCACCAAAAAATGCTTTTCCTGGTGTGTCATTGCCTGGAGAAATCCACCAGCAGTGGTTCTGTTGTTTTGAAGGGCATATGTAAGTAAGCCAGGTCATGGAAGTTTCTCCTCAGACACTGCTTGGCAAACTCCTATATGATTCTGAAAATAGGATGTGGAGAATGCAGATTGAGCTGGCAGCTGGCACCTCCCAGTCAGATGGGATTCAGGCTCCATAAAGACTGGGATAGCAATCCCAGTGATCTGAGCACGAGAGAAGTATCTGTCAGAAATAAGTGGCTCTGAAAGGATGGTACAAAGTGTTCTGCTGAGGTGGAAGTAATTGTACAGGTATGAGAGGGTGAAAAATGGGGAGCAGGAGCAGGTTGGCAGGAAAGCCCATGAGTGTCAGAGTAGGTTAAATGACAAGTGTATCAGACATGTGCCATCTGCTTTGAATGATCTGTTTTGCTGATCTGTGGAAATCCATAAACACACACAGCATGTGTGCCTTGGTTTGTGTGGGGCCTCACTGGGCTGTTGTGTCCTGTTGCAGTGTTTTTTTGGGATAGGTGTACCTGACAGGAGAGGGGAGCCAGAACAGCCTGATGTGAACAGGCAGAGGGGTACAGAAATACTGAATATTGGTGCTTCTTAGTTGCAGGAAAGGAGAGGCAAGTATGACAGCTCACTGGAAATCTAAAGATCTGGGGCTAGAGAGAAGGGAGTGAGTGGTTCCCCTCCTCTGGGGATCAGAGGTGCAGCTGGAAGCACAGGGAGCTGCTCCACTGCAGGTTGGGGATGCCCGGTGGAGGTTCTCTGTGTGGAACTGGTCCTGCCCGGGCCCTGCTGGGCTGCCTGGCTGTGTAATGCTTTTGGCACTTCTGGTGAGCAATCCCCTGCCAAAGTGTGGGATGTCTCGTGCAGCTGACCTCAGCTATGAACTGTAATCAATTGATGATAACCACAGTTAACTTAGTGAGTTTTGGTATTAGCTCCTGGCCTGCTCACATGCTGATGAGCATGTTTTTATGAAATTAGCTTGTTCTGTGGTGTAACAGGCCACAGTATGAACTTTCCTCTTTTTAATCTTTTTTTCTTCCTTTTAAGGGTGTATCTTTGACCTTCTGTTGTTAGGCTTGGGAAGGAGTCACAGCTCAGGAAGGATGATAATTGAGGGGAAGTGTGAGTGTATGTGGATGTAGCTGTGTGCTGATTCTGTTACTGAGCCAATGACCCATGGCCATGCCAAGGGGATGCAGTTTGACTTTGCTGAATACAGATCTTCCCTGTCAGGCACCCCCAGAACACTCACCTGAAGAGCCCAGAACTTCCCTCAGTGTCTGGAGAGCCGTTAGGGCTGTGATGTGTTCTGGGGCTTTTCAAGCTCCCACATGCCATGGCCCATGCATGGAATTCCTGTGGTGGATTTGGGGTGGGGAGGGGAAGATGATTCACGTGTTCCTGGTTGTCTCCAATGCTTGGTAATTAATGGCAGCCTTTAATGAGATGAGATAAATATGGTCATGGATATGCAATTGTGTTTTTCTGATTGGAAATAAAATCTCAGCCCGGAAATGGGTCATCAGCATGTCATGTTCTCAGCAGTGACGTGGTGCAGCTCCAGCAGCTGCCAGTGGCAGAAAGCACCTGAGGATTAGGAGGCCTGCAACTTGCTGAAAAGTTTATTCCAAACTGTACCTGGCCTTTGTAGGAGGAAAATGTGGGAGCAGGACTGGCTTTCTGCTTGGCTGCACTCATCCCTTGGGTTGGATTTTGTTGAACTGCTCTGTGCCCTCTTTGAGGGTGCTGGTGATGTGTGAAATTCTGCTCAGGGCACTTGGCATGGAAACAGGTTCTCTGGGAAGTGAGGGGCAGTGCCAGGGAGATACCTGCTGGAGACTGCCACTCCCATCACCTTGCAAACTGAGGGTGGTGAAGGATGGGAAGGAGGGCAGAAAGTGGAGAGAGAACTGTCAGAGCATTCAGATACTTGAAAATTGGCCTCTTTTAGTGCTGTTGCTCTAAGAGGATCTTCTTGGACTTGTGCTCTTCCCAGAAATCCCTCCCAGTTCTGCTTCATGTGATGATTCACTTACTTGTTTTCTGCTTCCAAGCTGCTCTTGGGTAAACGTGTCGTTTTCCAAGCCCTG
Source organism: Illadopsis cleaveri (assembly GCA_013399915.1). NCBI lineage: Eukaryota > Metazoa > Chordata > Aves > Passeriformes > Timaliidae > Illadopsis > Illadopsis cleaveri. The sequence goes on from VXBB01023476.1 coordinate 179,326, forward strand.
CCAAGGTTGGCTGTGTCCTGCTGTTTGTGTAACCTGTGCCTCGAGAGCCTCCAGAGCCTGGCCCAAGTGTCCCATCCCCACTGCTACAGAGGTGAATGGCAGTGGGGAAGGAGCAATTGCAGAGCACTGACCTGCTGGAACTCAGGGCTGGGTACGAGTGTGTGGTTGGACATGACAAATGTAGAGAAGTGATTGCTGCAGTCTGTGCTTTTGGTGGTTCATTCCAGGGAAGGAAACAGCCCTTCCCTCCCTTGTTTTCAGGCCAGGGAGGTATTGACACTGTGTTCTGAATGTAAGGGGCTGTTTTCAGGAATTTTATCTCTGCTTTTTTAATACCTTTTGTCTACAAACAGTGTATTAATGAAAGTTCTGCTGCAGTATGTGCCCTGGGTGATTTCCTGAGGAGCAGTGGGGCTGTGCCTGTGCTGGGTGACAGAAATGCTGTGTGGCAGACCAGAACAGCACAGTGCAGCTGAGGCCTCCTGCCAGGGACACGTGTGCTGTGACGAGAGGGAGGCTGGGAGTGATGTGCTGCCTTGTTCTTTGGGGACAGTGGTGGGAGGAGTGTGGAAGAGGACTTGCTTTTCCCTTGGGATGCCTTTTTGAGTGCTGACCCAAGGTGGTGATGTGTGTCAGCCTGCCAGGGATGGGAAGAGGAGGGCAAAGCATCTGAAGGAGCCTGAATGTCACTGCAGCCTGGTGCTTTTTGGGGAACCCTTGGCATTTAAAGCCTGTGTGGGGGCTCCTGCCCATTTTCCAAAGGATGGAGCAGGCCTCTCATGGAGGCTTTGAGCTCGCAGTGCTGTCCTGCAGCTTAGAGAAGCCAAAGGCCCTTTGGAGATGGAGTGTCAGTTTTGGTGTGCTCAGAGGGGTTGGTTTTAACTGGATGCAGCATCTCAGTCTCACTTGAGAGATTTTGGAGGATCTTGGGCACCAAACACTCGCTCACCTGCCCCAGATGTGGTGACAATTTCTGGAGACACACAGTGAGGATAACTGTTCCCCTCCCCCTACCTTTGCTGGGAAGCTCAGACTCCTCTGATGAACTCATTGATTCCTTTGCCATGAGCCAGGAAAACTCTTTCTCTGGGTACTGTCTGTGATGTGGGTTGGCCATCCTCCTCCTTCCTGGGAGAGCGGCTCCGAGCCAGGCACCAGCAGATGCCACTGCTGATGGGAAAAGCAATTTGCATGCACAATTTATTGTTGTTTACATAGATAATGTAACAGTTGCTTGCAAAAACTGATAAAAGGAGCTTGGACTGTGGACTTGTTTGGTTCAGGGGATCTGTCTGATATTGCATATGCAAATAATATATAAAAGGATCTGTGATGGCTGCTTTGTTGCAGGGCTTTGTCTCATCTCAGCTGTTTTGATGAGGCCCTTGAGAGCTCTCTAAGAGCATAATGAACAGTAGCACCAGCCTGAGGTCAGGAGTTTGGCTGTGCTGTGCCATGGGGAAGTGCAGGAGCTGCTGGAGCTCTTTGAGAGGCAGCACGGGGCAGTTGTGCAGCTTTGCAGCCCAGGACATTTGGTTTGACACTGGGTATCCGTGAGTGAGTCCTTGCTGTGCTGACCTGCTTTAAATGCTGATTGCTGCTGATGAAGAGTGGTAGTGTGCGAAATGGGTACTGGTAAGACAGTATGTGGAATGTCAGAATTTCAGTTTGAAACTTTCTGGAAAGATCTGTGTTTTCCCTGGCCCCTTGCAAGGCAATCCAGGTGTGCCTTGCTCTGAGGTTTGCTCTGAGCTCCTCTGTGTGTGGACTTTTTCTGAAGTAGTGTTTTCTTCCTTGTGCTCCCTTGATTGCTTTGTTCCTTTAGCCAGTGTTTCTGTTCTGCTCTCCAGGTTTCCAGGACATTTCCCTGCTCACCTCCTACGAAGTTGTAACTCCACAGAGATTGGGAAGAGAGCGACGAGAGGCTTCCAACAGCTCCTTGATACAGGTACTGGGCAGTCTTAGACATATCTTCAGTTTAGTGTCTGCTTCCAAATAAAGTCCACCCCAAACTGACCTGAAATGCCCACGGGATGCTGCTGGATTCACGTGGCAGCAGGGAAATGTCTGTCCTTGCAGAGAGCATCACCTCTGGCACTGCTGGCAGCTGAGGTACACAAGTACCTCCCTCCTCCAGAGGTCGTGAGTTGCTTCAGTGCAATTTTGGTCTGGGTGTAAAACTTGAGTCATATTCAGATTAAAAATGATGTTGTCCTTTTTTTGGCTCTGACTTGGAACTTTTCTGTGGACGTTTTAAAAGGACAGAATAAGGAAACCACAGTTCTGTTTCAAAACCATTTCCTTCATGTGATTTTTCCCATCACACAGGAAGGGATGCTGGGTTCTGGAGGCAGGGACAGTTATAAAATAAATTTCAGGCTCGTCCACCTATTTTGGTTTCAAAGAATGTTTTCTTCATTAACATGAGTAAAATGCACCTTTCTTTATATTCAGGACCAGGTGTCATATGCTGTTGAGATTGAGGGAAAGGAATACACGATTCATCTAGAAAAGAACAAGTAAGTGAGGAATTTCTTTAAGTTATTAAATTACTCAAACTGTTGTGTCCAGATGACAAGCTGGCAGGTAGCACATGAGTTTGGAATCCTGGGGTTCTGTGTGGGAAGTGCAGGTACATCCCAGCTCTGCAAAATGGGAAGAGATTGAGTTCTAGTGTCCTGGCCATCAGCCAGAGATGTTTTTTATTCCTCCAGCCCTGGGGAACCCCCTTCAGAGCAGGAAGCTGCAGATTACTCCGAGGAGACCCAGGGAATCTGCAACTCTTCCTATTCACAGATAAAAATAAACAAGCTGAACTGTATTTCAAGTAAATGTTTTCACAGTAGTCTGGATCTTGTTTATTGTTTTAGTTTTGTGTTTTTTCCTGTCTCAGTAGCACCAGGACACTAATAAATGAGGAAACTGACTTTCTCTCCAAGGTCTGAATGCTGAGTCCTCACTGATACACTCGCTGTCTGTCTGGAGTTCAGGGGCCACTTGCAGCACCAGCACATGGTCAGTTACCAGGCACTGCTGCTGCAAACTGCTGTTGTGATAGAGACACAACTGTGCAAGCCCTTGGGGAGCTCCAGCTGCCACTTGCCAAGGCCCTGACCCTCAGAAATGTGGGAATTTAGCTGCACCACATCAATGGAATTACCAGGATGGTGCAGCAGTCTGAGCCGTGGGAGACTTTCCCAAGGCACTTCCTCCTTCAGCTGGGGAGGAGAAGGCATATGCAGCAGACTGAGGGCTAGATTTTTTTTTTTCCTGCTTGGAAACAGGCTTTTAGCACAATTTAATGGATTTTGCTGCTTGTTCTATGCTCTGAGGTGAGGTGGTTTGTTTGATTTCATTAGCTGTTCTACCATTCTGGTCTCTTGAATTTTGCTGTGAAAATATACAATTTCTGTGTTGATTTTGGAGGGGTTTCCTTTTTAATGTTTCCTTATTTAATTTGAAATTTACCTCTTTGTTGCACTTTTGATTAGGGCCATCTGACTGCTCCAATGTCACAGTCATTTCATGAAATTCCTCTTGTATTCCTTCTCCCCTTTCATTGCAGAGAACTGCTGCCCGAAGATTTCACAGTTTATACCTATGACAAGGAGGGAAAGTTGCAATTGGAATATCCAGATGTCCAGGTAGGATTTCCTTCTATTAATACCCTCACTGAAGGTGACTGGAACAGAGCATCTGTGGGATGGGGGAGTCAGGGTTACAAAAAGATAGTTGTATTTTCTGCTGGGCCACCTTCAGTACCCACTGCCCTGTTCCTGGAGAGAATCCTTAATTTTGGATGAGGATCTGAGCAGTAAAAGACCTGTGTTTTCTGGCGTGGAGCTGGTTGCTGTCTCATTAAAAGCTGCTCCTCTGTACAAGGCTGTGCTGCTCTCAGCTGTTGGTGTCTCATTGCTGGGCTGGTGCTGTCCCTGTCTCACAGCCCAGTGCAGGGCTGGTGTCACTTCTGGCCTCTGCCTGCCTTCCTGCAGGGCAGCACTGGGTGCTCTGGGGGCTGAACAGGCAGCTTTGCTTTTGCTTTTGCACACAATGAGCTTCCAGATTAGTCCCTGAGCCCCAGAGAACTGTCAGCCACTGGCCCATCCATTCAGCAGGGCTGGCTGTAGGAACCAACACCCTCTGTGGGTGGGCAGGTGGTGTGATAGTCCTGACACGTGGGAACTGCTGGAAGGGATGGATGGGGCCAAGTCTGGAGGACCTTTGAGAGGGATGTGGTCTGTGTAGTGTTGGGTTATTCCATGGAAAGCATGTTTGCAGGCTGCCTGACGTGTTGCCTTTGGAAATGTAGAATTAAAAGCAGGTTGTGTGATACAAAATGCATGAGAGCTTTCCTAATGGCTTCACTCTTAGGGATCAGTGTTGTTCCTTTGAAAGGGAAGTATTAGTCATACATGATTCATAGGATCTTGTTCTTGAAAATAGAGCACCTGAGTCAAGTGACTATTTGCTTCCTAGTTAAAAGGGCTTGGTTAGAGGAAAAGTGCTTTTTCAGCATTAGGTCACAGAGGTCACGCTGGCCCTGAATGATTAGGACAAGCTCTCTGTGCTTTTTGCATTCCTTGCTGAGCAACAGGTGACAGAATCTGTATTATAAACCCCTATATCCATGTCTAAAAATGCCCTTGCCAGAGAAAATGGAGTGTGTTTGCCCCATGCTACCCCTTGTCTAGTTTCCAAGACATGTGTGCCCAGAGTACACAGTGGAAGTGTCCCATCTGTCAGGGCTGCACTGGGCAGCCTGAAAGCTCTGCTTGGACAGCAGGTGTTGTCCCTCCTCCTGCTACACAGAGGTGACAGACAAGCCAGAACTTTCTGCCAGAAGGCTGGAGAGTAATTTGGCCCAAATCTGCAGGGAGGGGCAGGCCTCCAAATATTTGTGGCAGGGTGGAGGACAGAACAGGAGAGGGATAGCCTGGGTCAAGTTAAGAAATCCAGCTGTGGTAAATTTAACTTAATACATTTTGTGTTCTTGAGTTGTAATCACTGCTGGTCAGTGGCAGATCAGGGATTGCCCTGGATGTGCAGGCATGCCTGAAACATGTGTGTAATGCACCCTTGTTCTTCTGTCCAGGATCACTGCCATTATCAGGGATTCGTGGAGGGGACCCTGGATTCCCTGGTGGCTGTCAGCACTTGCTCAGGGCTCAGGTAGCACAACTCATCCTTTGTGTCCTGGCTGTCCCACTGTGGCTGCTGAACCCAAAACCCAGTTCTGCTGCTTTTAACTGGGCCTCAGGCAGCCAGGGAGTCACTGGCTGCACTGAGCTGCCTTGGTGCTGTTGTCCTGTGGCATCTTGGATTCAAGGAGTTCACAGATATTTGAAGTTATTAGTGCAGTTTTTTACCAGAGTGTTGTAAGTTGGTTTTGATGCATATTTGACTTATTTTTTCAACTTGCACAGATAGTCATGACAACTGTACTTATTGCAGAAATGGAATGGTGAACACTGGTCTCCAAATTTCAAAAAATTGGCCCTAAACCTTGTGCACCCCAAGTTTGATGGCATTGTTTTCTACTTGGGCTAACTGCCATATATTCTGTGCCACTGATTTTTGCAGGGCCGTGCCAGGCACCAGAGTGGCAATAGTGTATTTGAACTAAAGCATTTCTGCTTAAGAGCTGTGATGTAATTCCTGGGGCATTGCAGAGCCTTACAGGGGTTTTTAATTTACTGCATTTGTAAGGCCCTACTCCATGAAAGGCTGCTGCCAGGCCTGCAGTGAAGTGTGCTGGTTCACAAGAGCTGAGGTGTAGGCAGGCTTTGGTTCTCCAGGAATAACTGTTCCTTTGTTCAGCTGTAAAAATTCTGGGTAACTGTCCTCTGTGCTCGGTGCCAGATTTCTCACACACTGCCGTGTTTTAGGGGTTTGGTGACAGTGGGGAATGTCACCTATGGAATTGAGCCCATGGATCCCTCTTCTGGCTCTAAGCACATTTTATATCGACTGGATAATGTGAAGAAAGAGCCCACAACGTGTGGAGTTGCCACTGAAGGCCAGGAAAAGGAACCTGCAGAGGGAAGTCTCCACCCCAGTATGACCCAGCTGCTGCGGGTAAGTCCTCCCCAGTCCCACTTAAGGGCTTTTGTGAGTTCATTTAAGAGTGTGGAAGCAGCTTATCAGATTTCCTGGGACTTAGCACATACCTAAAGGTTTATGGTTTGGGGGGTTTCTGCACTACTGTACAACTCAGTTTCTTCCCCAAAGCAGCCACAGTCTCCTCCTGCTTCTGCACATGGCACTCAGGGTGGGGCAGCTGATTAGAATATTCCTGGGCTTTTGGGGGGGACTTTCAAGGGCAGGAACATGGCCCTCATGGAGAGGCTTGTTAACAAAATACTGCATCAGGAGCCAGGATAATATTGTCATGTTTATTCCTTCCTCCTCACCATCACAGCAGCAGTTTGGTGTGAAGTCCCCCTTGTCCTTCAAGGACTGTGTACAGGAACAAGATTGAAATGAAAGCACAGAATGAAAAATGTTGTGTTTCACTTCAAGATCATTGGCATTTGCTTGTAGAATCTTTCTGCCCCTTTATGAAAGGGTGTGCTGACTTTCCAAAGCAACCTGTGCAGATGTCCCTTGCTTTTGAAACAAGGGGAGTCTTTGTGCAGCTGAGTTTTACTGTAAAACACAGAGACTGTCATTGCATTGGATTACACTGCTTGGGTTTGGCACTGTGTGCTTTGGGTGTGTCCCAAACCACTGGTGGTATCAAGTGAAATATGACAATGTCATGAGGGGGGTTTTTTTTGTTTACACTTGAATTTATAAATCTGAAGTTGTCTAAAACATTTTTTTTCCCCAGAGAAAGAGGGCAGTCCTGCACCAGACAAGATACGTGGAGCTGTTCATAGTTGTGGATAAAGAAAAGGTGGGAGTTCTGTGTGGCTTTCCTTTTTCTTTCTCCTCAGGAGGAGGCCTGGAAAGCCCTCAGGCTTCATTACTCCCAAACGGATGGTTGAAAAACACTTGACCATTTAGCCAAGTTGTGCAAATATGCTACCCTGGAAGTGGATAAATGTGTGCAATGCAATCCTCCTCAGAAAAGGAGTCAGCCATCAGACAGGGAGAGGTTCTGTTAGCAAGGAATCTCACAATGTAAGGAAAGCACATGGTAAAAACTGCCTTTGCTGTTGTCTTTGGAATGTTGAACTTCTGAGCAGTAACAGTGAAGATGTTGGTGTCTTGGTTGGCATCTTCTTGGAGATTTGGAGTCAGGCAAAAATGTTCTGTTCCTTTTTCTAACTGTTGTCTCTATCTCTTCATGAGGTTAAGATTCTTTGTCTTGCAGTTTGAAGATTTTGGGAAGAGTGAAACCGAAGTCAGAGAACATATGGTGCAGCTGGCAAACTTCCTTGACAGTGTGAGTAGGAGGGATGCTGTGTTCTGCAGTCCTGCTGCTTTTTATGCATGTCCACCTTGGGCTGTGTTCTGGTACCACTTTGGGGAGTGCATCCCCATGGAAGCTTTTCCACCTCTAAATTCATCTGCACTTATAACCTTGAGAATTAGTTTAGGAAACTCTTCCAACCTGTCCTACATCCAGTGAGTGACTGGACAGATTGTTGCAATTATTGCAATTTTTGTGTCTGTGTAAAGGGTAGAGAAAAAGCATGTCTGTAACTCCACTACTTCACATGATATTTGTCAGAATTGAGACTTTTTTTTATTTCTGTTTGATATTGTCTTACAATGTAGCCAGTGTGGCATTTAAGCATTGATCCTGTAGCTAATGAAGGTCTAAACCACAGGGAAGATGCATTCTAGTGGTTCCAATTGTGTACTAGATGTGAAAAAAAAAATCACACCCACGCAGAAAAGATGGATACTTGCAATAAGGTCTGTAACACCAGGCCTTGTTTTTGTCTGAAGATATTAATAAATATTTCTCCTCCTTCTTCTCCCCAGATGTACGTTATGTTGAACATCCGCATCGTGCTGGTTGGTCTGGAGATCTGGAAGCACCAGAACATCATCAGCACAGACGGGGGGGCTGGGGATGTTCTGGCCAACTTCGTGCAGTGGAGAGAGAAGAACCTCGTTCTGCGGCGGAGACACGACAGCGCCCAGTTTGTCCTGTGAGTGCCACCTCCTTCCTTGATCCCAGCAAGGCTGTTCTGTTCCTGCCTGCTCAGCCCAGCTGTAGTGCCTGTGCTCTTTATATGGTGTGGAAGAGGCTGACTTTCTCTGTAAACACTTGTCTTTAATTGACAGAGTAAAGGAATCTTGAGCAGACAGCAAAAGCTCAACTGCTGCCATTTGTGCTTGCAGTGCTCAAATGCTCACAGTAGCAGTGCTCCTGTGTCAGCCTTGGGAAGCTGGAGCAGCAGGATTTGTGCCCCACAAGCAGGAATGGTGTGCTGATATGGCCTCTGTGTGTGTCTGTACAGACAGATGATGGCCTTTCCTTTCTCTTCATGACTGCAGGAAGAAGGGTTTTGGTGGCACAGCTGGGATGGCCTATGTGGGAACAGTGTGCTCCAAGAGCCATGCAGGAGGCATTAACGTGGTGAGTGTTCATTCTTCAGTGGTCTCTGAATGTGATTGAGATCAGAGTTTGCACTCTGAAAGTCTTCCTGGAAGCACAGAGTCTTTCATAACAAAGCTGAAGTGGCTTAGTAGGGCTGTTACGTTGTCCCCAACAATTTCTGACACTTCCAGGATATCTGGATCACAACTTCTCTGTAGTCTTCTGCTCAGCTTCTCCTCTGCTCAGTGCAGCACTCACTCTGCTCGCTTTCTCAGAGAGGATTTGTCTGTGTCATTTTAAGCGTCTCTGCCTCAAAAGTATGTGGGAGCTATGGGTGTTCTCAGATCTGTCCTGTGCTGTCTGACCTGCAGCTGTGACCTCCCTGAGCAGTGCTGGTTGACTGCATGTTTTATATGGAACTGCAGAGCCTTAATGAACCAAGCTGCTGGTCTCAGATAACTGGCAATCCCAGAAATCTGATTTCTTTGGACCAGTGACAGAAGTGCTGGAATTTGCACATTTCAGGAGAATTGGGCTGGTGTGGAGTGGAGAGTTCCAGTTTTTGTGTTAATGTTGCAGCTGCTCTGGAAAGTGGAGGTTGTTGGGTAGTGTCCCAGAGAGGTTTCTCTGAGGGCTCTTATTGCTAAGCAAATTCCATGCACTTGGTTGGAAATCCAGCACTGTTGATCTGAGAATCCTGATAATGTAGAGACAGAATGGCAAAGGGACCTCCTTAGCACATAAGTAAACATTGACTTTGTCAAAATAAGCTCTCTGCTAACTGCCTTCTGTGTCACTCCTATGCAGTTTGGAAGGATCAGTATCCAGATGTTTGCATCCATCATGGCTCACGAGCTCGGCCATAACCTGGGGATGAACCATGATGATGAACGAGTCTGTCACTGTGGGGCAAGCAGCTGCATTATGAGCTCTGGAGCATCGTAAGTAGCTGACCAAGGGAAGGCAAAGGAGGCTTAAAATGCCCCATCCACATGCTTTGTTTTTATGGATTACTTTCACCTTCAAATTCCCCTTGCAGAGAGTCCTGTTGTGCTTGTAATGGGGAAAGGGAAGGTCCCCCTTTTTCTGCAAGGGGATACTGGCTTGGCTTAGTGTAAAGCTCAGCTCATTTTCTCCATTGCAGGGGATCAAGGAACTTCAGCAGTTGCAGTGCAGAAGACTTTGAGAAGTTGACACTCAACAAAGGTGGGAGCTGCCTGCTCAATGTTCCGAGGCCTGATGAGACCTACAGTGTCCCGTACTGCGGGAACAAGCTGGTGGATGCTGGGGAGGAGTGTGACTGTGGCTCACCAAAGGTTTGCAGCTGTGTTTTCCCCGTGGTACCAGGGCAATCTTGTGCCCCTCGCTCAGAGGGGACTGTCTGTAACAGAGGGGAAGATTTTGTGACATTCACAGCCCTTGTGTCCTCAGGAATGTGAAAGTGATCCGTGCTGCGAGCCGGGAACTTGCAGGCTCCGATCAGGTGCTGAATGTGCTTATGGTGACTGCTGCAAAAACTGCCAGGTAGGAGACTCTGGTGCTGTTAGGAAGTTGACAAAAGGAGAGCATTGTCTTAGTCAGTGCATCTGTGAGAGGGAGTTGCCCTGCGTGTCCATGGCCCCACGAGGGCTTCAGATCAGGCCCGTGTTTGGGGCATATCGTGGGTCAGGTGCAGTGCCAGGCTCTGCTCTGAGGTTCCTGTTTCCTGATGCAGTTTTCCCTCCCCTCTCTCCTCAGCTCCTCCCCGGGGGCACTGAGTGTCGGGCAAGCACCAACGAGTGTGACCTCCCCGAGTACTGCAACGGCACCTCCCAGTTCTGCCAGCCAGACTTCACGGTGCAGAACGGGCACCCCTGCCACAACCAGGAGGCCTATTGCTACAACGGCGTCTGCCAGTACTATGATGCACAGTGCCAGGATATCTTTGGCCCCAGTAAGGGAGAGCACAGTGTTACAATCTTGCTAAGAGATGTAATGAAGGAATACACTAAGTTTGTTTAAAATATAATTATTTGCTTTTCTGTAACAAAGAGCAGCTGGCTTTGGCAGAGGATTGGAAGCAGTGGTGGTAATGGCTTAGCATAACGGTCATGCATTCTTCCTGTGTTACACTTAGTTCTGTGCTGGGGATTCAAGCAATAATTTTGTTGCACTTATCATTTCTGGTACAGTGGGATTTCTGCTCTATAGGGCTGTAAAGAAATATCAAATGCTAGAATTGACTTGGGTTAAGTAACTGTTTTTCTCCATTTTTAAACTTGGAACCTTGTAATTCTGACATTGTAACCTCTTTAGTGTTTCGATTAAGTTCCTCACCTCTTTGCTCCATGGCAAATACTTGCTGTAGCACAGTCGTTGCTCTGGGTGCAGGAGATCCTGTGTGGGATGTTTCTGTGCCTGGGTAACGTGGCTCCTCTCTCTGGGGATGGGCTGTTGTTTGCAGAAGCCAAAGCAGCCCCCAACATTTGCTTTACTGAAGTGAATTCCAAGGGGGACAGATTTGGCAACTGTGGTTTCCATGGCCATGACTACAAGAAATGTTCCAGCTGGTGAGTTGAGCCCAGTGCCTTGGGAAGTTCTGAAATACATGGCTGGGAATGTGCATTTGGGTGCTGTAGTGTCAATTTGGGATGCTGTAGTGGGTGCACAGGGCAGGGATGCAGGGCTGAGGAGAGCTGTTCTACATCTCCTGTCAAGCACTGTGCTCTTCCTAAGTGTTCACATAGGGGAAGATGAGAAGCAAATCATCCTGTTTTCCTTAATGTAGAGATTCCAACAGCTTACAGAAGGAAGGGATACACTACTCTTGCAGCACTGGAATGAAGCCCAGTTCAGTTTTATTTGTCAAGTTGCCTCAATTTTGTTTTCAAGTAGCATCTTTCAGTAGAAAGGAAAGATCGTATCAAACACATGGTAGTCTCACTCTCAGAATAAATTCAAGTGTCACTACAGCGTTCCTGTGTTGCTGTTGTAGGAATGCCATGTGTGGGAAGCTGCAGTGTGAAAATGTGAAAGCCATGCCTGTGTTTGGAATCAAGCCTGCTATTATCCAAACCCCCATCAGAGGCATGCAGTCCACATGCTGGGGGGTGGATTTCCAGCTGGGCTCTGATGTCCCAGACCCAGGAATGGTCAATGAAGGCACCAAGTGTGGTAATGGAAAGGTAATTAAACATTTTAAAATTATATCCTAATGTAATAATTTGGGGTATTCATAGGTATAAATTTTTCAGCTGCATTGTTTAATGAGTAGTTATGACCATTATTTTATGATGGTTGTAGTTAATGTAAAACTAAATGAGTCCATTGATTCCCCCCACTGCCCAGTACTGCACTGCATGTGCTTCAAACATTTAATGAGCCTTTCATTTGTAGGTGAAGCGAAAGAAATTGAGTTTGTTGAGAGCCAGAATCTTTGCTCTGTCAATGAGCAGGAAGAGCCAGGCCCACACAAATGCCTTGAAGACAACTTTCAATTAAAATCCAACTAGACTAAAGAGTGCAGAAGTTTAGCCCTAGCAGAGGAATGTGCATTCCACATGTCCTTACTGGGCACAATTTAATTGCTGTTCCTTTACATTCAGACTGGAGACAAAAGGCTCCAGTGCCAGCTCAGCCCCATGCTGAGAGGCCTTTTGTGGAACAGAGTTTCTGCAGAGTTTGGAATTATCAGTGAGAGTGTGTGGGGCTTTGTGGCAGCAGGGACAGCGTGGCTGTGGAGCCCTGAGCTAGGAGCAGGGATCTGGGCAGGGAAGGGGGCACTGAAATGCCATCATCCCTCATCTGTGTGCATCTCTGTTCCCCAGATCTGCAGGCACTTCCAGTGTGTGAGTGCCTCCGTCCTGAACTACGACTGTGATGTGGAGAAGCAGTGCCACGGGCATGGGGTAAGCAGGGAAGAGAGGCAGAAAGTTTTAAAATGGTGATTAGGAACTTTATTTTTCTGTTTTGTCAACCTGTAAAACTCTATAAAATGCCTGTAGGCAAGAGAATCTGTAGCAGTGTCATTAAAAATCTTTGACAAAACTCTCTGCCAGGCAAGAATTCCCAGTTCCAGTATTACTAATGAAATTTGACTCTGCATCTCACAAAGAAAAAAAAAAAATCAAGCAAAAGCCATGGTGTGTAAGCTTTTGGGATAGCTAATCCTTGGAAGCTCTTCCTGAACAGGGCTGTGTGTGCTCAGTCATGTGAAATCTTGGGATGCCTGGCCAAGGACTGTTTGGAGTTGGCTAGGGAGTTACTGGGTAAAATGCTCCAGGCTGAGCAATAGGAGGGACAGAACAGGTCATGGCTGCTGCACGCAGATTTAAATGCATAGAAATGGAAGTTACTGAGTATTTGTGTTTTGGAACACAGGTGTGCAACAACAACAGGAACTGCCACTGTGAAGCAGGCTGGGCCCCCCCGTTCTGTGACTCCAAAGGCTACGGGGGCAGCGTGGACAGTGGCCCCCCATACAATGGCAAGTGGCTCTGAGGGCTGGGGCTGCCTGGGGCTGGGGCTGGGTGCTCAGAGCAGCCCACGTGTTGGTGAGCTTTGGTGGATGGCTCTGCACTGGGTTCCACTGGCAAAGAATTCTGGCAGAGGTTTTCTGCTCAAGGTGTTGCACTTCTCTCTCAGGTTGCTGGGGAGGGATCTGTAAGGATCTGGGCTGGTTTAGTTCAGGTGATTTCTGCCACCTTGGAACAAAGATCCTCTTGGACTTCTCTATATCCAGGCTGGGAAGGGAAGCCCCAGTGAAGGGAAGCATGATTCCTGCACAAGAAAAAGCAAACTGACTGAGCTGTGTCCATGTGGAGTATATAGAGATCAGATTGGTGTAACTTCTGTGGGCTGCAAGGATGACCTTAAAGACTGGTTTTTATAAGCTGGTGTGGTTTTGGTAAAGCTAGGCACTGTGATGCAATAACAGGCAGGAGAAACACACTGGAGCTCGGGCAGATCCCTCAAATCATCAGACAGGAAAAGAGAAAGGCTGTTTTAGTACAGCCTGCAGGGGAGAAATTGCTGCCTATAAAAATGTCAAGATTAAGAACCCAAGTTCTTTGTCTACAGCAAATAGTGGCTGGAGAAGAGGTAGATTTAACATCAGACCAAAAGGCAGAAGCTCTGTTTTCCTCTCTTGTAAGACCTTTAGTAATGAAACATTACAGTCATGAAAAACAAGGATTGATCTCCTAATTTAATGTGCTACTGCAGCCCAGAGCATCAGCTCTAGAAGATAAACAGAAAGGATCTATTTGGGCCTATATCTGACTGGATTCTTTCAGGTTTTTTCTATGCAAAATGGAAAACAGTTCTAGAACCATTCCTACCAAATATTCACTGCTATTCTGAGTCAGGTGGTGGTAACACCACGTGAGGCTTATTTCTCCTCCCTGGTTTTGTCCCCCCAGACAAAGACACGTCACTGCGCAATGGGCTGCTGGTGTTCTTCTTCCTGGTGCTCCCACTGCTCATAGCTGCTGCTCTGGCCTTTGCAAAGAGGGACAGGCTGAAGAGAGGCTTCAGGAGGTGGATGTCCCGCTGCCATTCGTGAGTGCCTCCTCCTCCCTGCCTTCTCCTCTGCCCTTGAATGGGCTGTGGATGTTTGTTTACACGAGTCAGTGCCAAAGTGTGGAGGCATCTCCCAGTCCCAGGGTGTCAGGTGAAGGCCCCTGCCTCCAATGGCACATGTAGCTGGCCTCTGGCAATGACAGAAAAGATATATTCATCCCAAATCAAAAGAGCAGAGAGTTTTCTCTTTACTGTTTTGTTTGTTCTTGTGCATTAGTGATAGGGGTTTATATTTTTGGGTCCCATCTTTTAATGAAGTGACAAAGGGAAGCTGCCAGAGTCTTGAACAGAAAAAGGGTTGTTGTTTATTGGATTTGTGGTAAATATTATCTTTCTCACACTTGATAGGTGCTAAGATAGTATAAATCCAGCTGCCAGGTTCACAGTGCCTGCACAGTCATTGTGTCTGGGTTCTGTGCTCACACAGTCCATGTCCATGGGATTTCAGGTCACGTCAGTCACCTCCTCCTCGGCCAGACCTTGTGCCCAGGGACCAGCAGAGAGGCTTCTCCCACGGCATGCCTTATGCTCCAAGAGCTGTACCCATGGTAAGAATCATCTACTTTCCCTTACTCTACTTGTTACTCTCAAGAGATGAAGGCAATTACTGTAATTTTTGCCCTAATAAAAGCTTTAAAGTTACTTCTTCATTTCTGAAAATTATGTTCCCAGACTGCTGTGGCTTCTTCCTACTGAGTTTCTCAGAGGAAAGAGCAGCTCTGACACTGCTAGGCTGATTTACAAGTGGTTGTGAACATCACTTATTTAGTGACACAAACATTTTGAGTTCCTACGTGCAATTCATGAACATTTTCTTTATTTTTTCTTTGTAGGATATGCATCCAAATACTTTTCCTGTCCCAGCTTACCCAGTTAGCCAGCACCCTCAGCAGGCTTTCCACCAGCCCTACTACTCCCCACCGCAGTACCCGGTGCAGCAGCCACAGAGGGTGCCCAGCAGGTCAGTGGAGTTACTGCAGGTGCCCATTGGCAGGGCACTGATGGGATTTCTTGTCCTGGCCTTCACTCCTGGGGTGCTCCAGGGTGCTGTGTGCAAGCAGGGCTGACTTTTCACTGGGAGAAGTTTGTCCTTCAGTTCACCCTGAAAGGCAGTGCATTCATCCTGCTGTGGGTGATGAACGAGGCTCAGAGCGCTGCTGTGGGGGCACATTAGCCCAGCAGGTGGATGAAAGGCCTGTTAAAATAGTCTGTTTAAAAGCAAATTACTCAAAAATCTGTCATTGGGCTGATTTGTGAATGTTATGGCCAAGTGCAAAACCATTTCTCTTAACTTTGAACAGAAAGTTTTCCTTTATTTTTCATCTTACTTTTTACTTGTAAGATGCAGTGCTGTGCTGTGACACACACAGACCCAGGAAGTGCCAGTGACTGAGTGGGAGCATCCTAATGCAGCTCATGTTGGTGGGGCACTTGGGCCAGGGGGGGGAATTTTGGGAGAAAAGGTGAGTTTTAACAAATCCCAGAGGATTACAGGCTGTTGAAGGCACAGTCATGGCACGTTCAGAATGAGTCCTGGTGAGGAGGCTGAGGGTGGGAGCAGTGGTGTGGTGGCTGGGGAGGGCACGGTGGGGCTGGAGGGGCTGTGGGACTGACTGCTCCTCCTCTGTCCCCTTGCAGGCCCCCGCCCCCGCAGCAGAAGGTTGTACCTCAGGGGCCGCCGCCTCCACAGCAGAAATGTTTACCTCAGGGACAGTACTTCCCCTCCCGACCGGCACCTCTGCCTCCCAAGTAGCTTCGGGCTTCCGCGGGGCCTTTGTGCGAGCTGACCTGTCGGCTGCCACAGCTGAAATTGCAGTTCCCCTTCTGGCATCCCGTGGCAGCGCCGGCAGTCCCTCCCTGCTGCAGCCTGGGACAGGGCAAACCAGAGATCCAAACCAGGAATGTAGAACTTTACACTCAATAAATACCTCGACCAAAGCTGCAGGGACTGAAACACCCGGCCCGGCCCTTGCTCTGCCCGAGCTTTGCCGCTGCAGCCAGGCTGGCAGCAGGAGTGCAGCAGCCTGCAGGGAAATAGTCCTGAAATCCAGCACGTGGGTTTGGGCTTCCCCATTTCTGCCACGAGCCCTGGTAAGGAAATTGTCTGATTTGTTGTTGTCTCTCTGGCTGTGCAGTGAGGAATTGGAGTAACCCGTTTGCAAAGCAAGGAGATCTGGTCAGTTAATTTACAGTTACTCTGCATGGACTGGAAAGTGTTTCCCATGTACACCATGGGATAAATGGAATGAGGTCTCAGAGGACTTTTTCAGGAAGACAGATATATTTTAAACATGTTTATGCATGTATATATGTTTATAGATGCATAATAATGCACTTAAATTCTTAACTCCATGCTGACTGACCCTAAGCTGTGCTATAGGAGCACTGAGTTTAATGCTTTTTAATTAGAGAGTGGCTAAATGAGACTCCTGTACTAATTCCCACTAATACATGGATGGGCAGTGAAGATAAAGGTACGAGAAGACACGGCCATATTCTGGTTTTAAAAAATGGGGTGCTGTTAGGTATTAATTCAGGTCTAAAGACAGCAGCAGTCCCTGCAGGACACTGGGAAGTGGAAAGTGTCTCTGCCTGGACCACCAGAGCTTCTCTGAGCAATTTAAATGGGAACCTGGTGACTGATGCACCCGTTCTTTTAACACCCAAACCCTGGTAGTGTCAGTCAGGATGCTTCTGTGTCAGACTAGGCTGCCCTCTGCTCCTGCACCATGGGCTAGACTGGATTTTGGAACTCCTCCTGAGCAGAGGTGCTCACCGTCCACTGTGCTGGGAGAGGGAGCTGTAGATCCTGATCCCGTGGTGCCGTGGGTAAGAGCTGGATGTCATGGTCACAAATAGAAATCTATTGCACAACTTGCTAAAAGTGAGGTTCTATTGCACAAACTTGCTAAAAGTGAGAGAAGTGCTGAAGAGTGTGCTGGGCTGTTCACTCTGCTCGCCACAAGCACAGCTCAATCTGTAAAACCCCCTAATATTGCCAAAAATAATCTTTTCCTCTGTATATACATACATAAATATATATATAGTGTGTGCAGTAATAAAATACTTGAACTCCTGTGGTTTCCCATAAACTTAGACTAAGATTTATAACACTATTAAAATCTGTAAAATGTCACCTAGAATTTCACCAACTGTACTGGTGGGGGGGGGTCTCCTTTTTGTTCCAAGATAATCAATTACTTCTTAATTGTGTTGCTGTGTCCCACTCTGCCTGAGCGGGCTGTCTGTCTGTCTGTCTGTCTGTCACCCTGAGCTCTGCAGCTGGATGCAGCCCATCTCCAGCCCTGGTCAGAGGGTGGGGAAAGAGGAGGGGATCCAGGGAATGAAGTCATCCAGAGAGATGTACTTAACTGTGTGTGACACGCTGTGTGTGTGAACTAAACTATGCTGAAAACGGTGCCTTTACTAGACAAAGAGTTTTTGTACTCCCAGCGTGCACGTTGGAGCAGCCGCGGTTGCGGAGGGCAGGGACGTGTGGTTTTAGAAGCGATCCCATGGACAGGAAATAGCTCCAGTGTTTGGTGTTGAATACTGAAGATGACTACTGACTTTCTTTTGTAAAGTGTTGGGATACCTGTCCCCGGGCAGGCCCGGAGCTGGCGGGGCTGTGGTCAGCAGCACGTTCACCTCCGGGGCCGGCCCCGCGCTGGGCTCTGGCCAAAGGGCTGCTCCCGACCCCTTTGTACAGACCCAACAAGCAATAAAGATGCCAGTTTTGTACAAGTCTCTGCCTCGGCCTCTGCTTTGAGGGAGGGAGGGACGGAGGGAGGGACGGAGGGAGGGGCTGTTACCTGTGGGGCA
>VXBB01023476.1:214194-315706 GCA_013399915.1 Illadopsis cleaveri
GGGAGCCACCCCCGCCCCCCGCCCCGCGCCGCCTGGGGACACTGTTTCCCGCCGGAACCATTTTGCAGAGGCGCATGCCCACGGATCCGGCGTCTCCACATGGTTCGGACTGAAAACAGTTTCTAAGTGGATATAACATTTTTAATGGTCTTTTCAACATGAAAATCGGAATTGAAAGGTAATTCTTCCATCTTTCGTGGGTAGAGGGAACAGAAACGGCCCTGCAGACACAGGAGCTAGTGACCAAGAGGTCTCTGGAGCCCGCGGCAGCTGCGGTCCCTTCGGCAGATTGTCATTTTTTTAAACTAATTTCTAATAAAACACCATGTAGGTGACGATTTTGTTCCTGCCCACATAATATCTTCCCCTGCCCACGAAAACTGCCCCAATTCGTCCCCTTTGGATAGAAAAGGCATTTTGTATCTTTAGTCTGACTTTGTTTTCTACGCTATAGCAATAAAGTTCACATTTTCATTTTATCCTGTTTTATCCCGTTTGCGCCTGTTCAGTCCTTTTTTGAACTCTCACTCTGCCCGATACTCCGCGGCGTATCTGCGTAATTACGCGAGTGTGACGCGCCGCGGCGCGTATTATTCACGTCGTATTTTGCAGGATTTTTTTTGCTGTCTCCCGCGCTATTCTACGCGGTTTGCGTCGTCGTATTTAAACGTCGTATTATTCAAACGTCGTATTATTCAAACGTCGTATTACTCAAACGTCGTATTATTTAAACGTCGTATTATTTAAACGTCGTATTATTTCCGCGTCGTAT
Organism: Illadopsis cleaveri; assembly: GCA_013399915.1. Lineage (NCBI taxonomy): Eukaryota > Metazoa > Chordata > Aves > Passeriformes > Timaliidae > Illadopsis > Illadopsis cleaveri. Next base: position 214,967 of record VXBB01023476.1, read on the forward strand.
TTCCACGGGTCTTCAGACCGTGCTCTGCTTCTCGCACACAGTCTATTTCCCGGCTCTCTGCCCTTCCCCGCGGCTCCTGGCCGTGCTCTCCCACATTCGGGATCGCGTCTCCCACATCTCCGGTTCTGACCGTGCACTCCCCACCGTTCTTGTTTTCCCCAGGTCTCAGTGGCCGCAATGCATTTTTCGGTCCCTGCTCACCCCCCGCACGGCGCCTTCCCGGGAGCTCTCTTTGTTTCTGAGTTCGTTTCTGAGGTAGTTTCTGTGTTTGTGTTTGTCTCTCTGTTTGTTTCTGTGTTTGTTTCTGTGTTTGTTTCTATCCCCGTGCTCTCCCCGCTCGGGTCCCGCTCCCCGCCCGGTTCTTTGTGTATTTTGTGCCGTCCCGGGACCGGCCGCAGCCCGAGCCTTTCCTACTTTGTGTGTTCGCTGCTTGAATTCAATTCACTGCGGGCTGCTCGCTCGTGACTTTGTGTATTCGGTCTCCCGAGTCCCGTCTCGGCTTGGGTCGCCTCCTTTTTCGCGGCTCGGGTCATCAGGTAGTGGAATAAGTCAGCCGAGACTCCATTTTCCTCATGCGGGAAAAACCAATTCTTTATTCACGTCACTTATTTTATACAGTTTTCACAGACCTCGTGAAACGCCCATTGGCTGGGAGTTTTCTTACTACTTTATTTATTGGTCAGAAGGTGATTTGTGTGTNTATTTATTGGTTAGAAGGTGATTTGTGTGTTCATGCTAAGATTCAGGCTGTTTACATTTTTCCTTTATGAGTTCTCCCAGAACAGACCTTATTGTTCACACCAATGCACTTATTTTTCAGCCCAAGGATGGGTTGTTGTGTTTCACACCAAGACTGTTTTCATAGTTTATTTAACTACACTTAGAAGAGATGACAGGGCAGCTATTAATTTAATAGAGCAGGCCTGATTTTATGAGGCATTTCTTTTGTAATTCTTCCACCTGTCACAACAGGGAGCAGCAGGGGAAAACATTTCTGACAAAGCCCAGATCCTCCCTGGGTACTGGGAGCAGAGTGACAGCCAGCCCGTGCCAGGGCCAGCCCCATGCAGATCTCCCCCAGGGCAGCCCCTGAGCTGGGCCTGGCTGCTCCCCATGGCCCTGCCTGGCCCCAGGTGCAGGATTGGGCTCACCTGGCCCCACCCAGCTGGGCTCAGTGGGCAGAGCCGTGTGCCAAGGGCGGCGCTGAAGCTTTCTTTATAATGCCAGGTGCCCGTGTTGCCCTTTCCAGCGAGGCAGCACACCCAGATTCCTTGGAATTGGCATCTTTAGGGAGATGGGGCCATATGGCTCTGTTTTGCCTCCCCAGGTTTTGCTGGCACAGCCAGCACAGGCAGGATTCACACCCAATCAGTGTCTTGGTGCAAAAATAGCCCTGGCAGTGCCTCTTCTGCACTGCCAGAAGAGAGTCAAGGTCCTTTGAAATGAGGTGTTGTTCCCACAAGGGCAAAAACAAGCTCAGCACACTGTAGCTTGAATTATTAAACTCTTGCTAAATTGTATTTTGTGCTCTTTTTTTGAATATAGCCCTAAAACTGGGGCTTCAGAGATGACTTCAGTAAACAACCCAGGGGAACGTGTCAGCACCTTTAAATCTTTGCCTGGCAGCGCTCCTTCCACTTGATCTTCATTTCTGAATAGCTGCTGCATATTTCATGTAGGAAATATTTCATCCCGATGATTGTCTTGGTCTATTACATTTCAGACCATTTCAGGAAAGCAGCAAACTTGGACCAGGGGAAAAATCCCTCCCATCTAAATGAGAAACACAGCCAGGACTGGAGGGAGCTGGGGCAGGCTGGCCCTGCAGGGCACAGGGGCTCCTGTGTGACATATTTATGTGCTGTAAATGCCCAAACCCCGCTGGGCAGCAGCGATGCCGGTGCCAGGAAGGGGCACGGGACCCCCAGCAGGTGAGTTTTCTTCCTTCTGCAAAATCCCTTCCCTCCCCGTGCCACCGGGGTCAGGAGCAGGTCCTCAGGAGCAAGGAGGATGGATTTGTGTCACCTCAGAAGGGAAAAGGGGAGATGGGAAATCAGAGAGGTGTCAGAGGGCTCTGGAGAGCCCAGGGCACTGGAGGGCACACTCCCCTTCCTGTGGTGAACAAGGAAGGTGCCTAAGAAACTGCAGAGAAGGAGTCAGCCCACTGTGTTCCCAGGCCACCAAACCACAGCACGGGCTCCCCATGCCTGAGTTCCCATGCTCTGTCACAGCCAGCTCATAAATAATCAGCTGCAGCTCCTTTAGAAGTGAATTCAGTGAGGATCCTGCCACTCTGGAAGCACCCAGTGAACCACAGTGAGGCACAGGCCTTTCCTGTGTGCTCTCCTGGCAGGCTGACACAGCTGCTGCAAGAGAGCTTTGATTTCTCTCTGTTTTCAAACCACTGCTGTCTAACATTGATCACAAGACACAGACATCTAAGGTCTCAGGTGCATTCTGACTGGAAGCACGTGGCATTTAAATAATTTATGCCTGTGCCTAAAAATGGCACAATGTGTTTGAGGATAACCATGTGCTTGGCATTCATGCTGCATCCTGCCAGTGGGAACTGTGCTGCTACAGGCTGCCAACCTGAGGCCCCACTCTGTCCTGAAGGGTTTGTTTTGGGGGAGCCCAGAATGTGTGGGGTGAGTCCAGCCACAGCCACCCATCACCTCTCCTGAGCAGCAATGTCCAGGCTCTGCTGCTGTCTGTCAGACCCCAGCTGGAACATGCTGAGCACAGGAACAGGCAGGGTTAAGGCCATTTCTGCAGCTCTGTAACAGAATTAATGTTATTTCAGCAAGAGAAAACCAGCAAAAGAGCAGAGTCCCCTCCCTCTTTTAGAGGTGCTGCCCCCCAGACCTCAGCTCTGGGTACCTCTCCACAGTGAGGCTGGGGTGTGCAGCCTGCCCAGGATCCACGTGACTGGGAATGGGATTTTGCACCAACTCCCTGAGCCCAGCAGTATCTGCTGGGTCAGCTGGGACTGACGCCTGCCAGGGAGTGGATGGAAAAACAGCAGAGATGTCACAGCCCTTGTCCACATCCAGAGCAGCAGCTCCAGCCCCAAATCGGTGCCACCCAGACAGAAATCTCCCTTATCTCTGCAGCCAGGCCCTGTCCCTGCAGCACTGAGGCACATGTTTCCATTGTGGAGCTGCCACTCACAGCTGCCCAGCAGCCCAGCAGCTCTTCCAGTCACATTTGGAGTGTCCACCTGACTCCTTGCTTTTGTTAAGCAGAGATTTTCCCCATGATACCCAATGGTCAGACCTGTGTGATGGAGAAGCCTGGTGCATGCCCAGGGTGGCAGGAGGAGGCACACCTGGGCACACCCTTGAGGCACCAAACCTCAGCAGCCCTGGGACCAACCCGCAGGAGGTGACCAGCCCTGCCTGCCAGGCTCCCTGGGCCGTGCCCAGCCCGTCATCCCACCCACACTCTTGGCTCAGACTTTCCATCCCTCTCAATCGCTTTGGCCTCTGGGTCTCACCCAGGTCACCATCCACTGAGACAAATCTGTGCCAAAGTTCCTGAGCTGCCCGTGGGCCCTGGCAGCCCTTTCCTGGTGCTGGGCTGCCAGCCCCTCCACAGGAATTCCCACAGCCCCCAGGCAGACTCAGCCAAGTGCTTTGCTGCTTTTGTCCCCATGAATATTTGAAATCGAACAGGAACACAAACATTTGGATTCTAGACACTGCCCAATTCCAGCCTTATTTATCATATTTGGCTCTGCTCCTGGAGCTGGGGCCAGAAGAGGCTCTGAATGATTTAAGTGATTTAACATGCTGTGCATAGATCAATCTCACTCTCCCCTCCAGCCACAGGTTTCCCTTTGTGGTTTGCTGCACACTTATTATATCCATCAATATCTAAGTAATTAAAATCCCCCATTATCTGGGTCCTGGCTCCCTTACAAGCTCCTCATAAACTATAAACTCGTTCATGATCAACCTCCCTAAAGTGTCTGGGAGTTTGCAGCCCCATCTCAGAGTCCCCAGGCTGTTACATTTGTGAAGGTCCCACTGGAGCCACGGCCAATTCTAGTCTGAGCCATGGTTGCTGTTCCTCTCCCTGTGTTCCTGGTCTGTGCCAGGACTGCTCATTTCTATCCCCATCTTTCTCCACTCACTGCTGAGGGGAGAACTCAACTCCTGCTTCACTTGTGCTGCTGCAGCAGAGCTTTGGACCTGCTGCATTCCTGGGAGCACCCAGGGGCTCCTGGGCTCCCAAATTTGCCCTGCAGAGCCAATTGCTGTACCTTGCAAAGGCAGCAAGTCCCCAGTGCTGTCACACCTGTGGCCCAAATGTCCTTGCACTGTGATCAGGGACCGTCCCAGGGCTTTCCTGACTTCCTTGTCACCTGGCTGGGCTCTGTTCCTGCACACCTCGGCCACAGGTCTCTAAGCAATTCATTAGTAACAACCAGGTTTGCCTTCTAATCCCCCATTGGGAGGGATGTGAGAGCACAGAAAATCTCCTTCACCTTCTTTCTGGTGCTGCCACTTGCCCCAGACCTGAGGCTGTGCCCAGAGCACCGTGTCCCTCTCAGCTTGGCACAGGGTGAGGCTTATCTGTACCTGGGGAAGGGCTCACCTCTGCAGTGACTGCAGGCCAGATATGATTACAGGCCATGACTCAAGCCAAAAAGTGCTAATTACAGCTTGGGGGAGGAGAGGGGAGCTGCTAAATTACACCTAATATGGAGAGGGATTGGGGAACAGATTGAGAAGCCACCACTGCAAAGAGGATGGCACAGGGCTGGGAGATGGTAGAGGCTTCATTATCAGATAAAGGATGCCAAGAGGGACCTTTGGGAAGGGGTTTTATTTCCCTAAAATCCTAAAAGTCTGGCCAGTGTTTGTAAAACCTTGCACTATTACAGCTGTTGGTAAATAAAGAAACCAGAGACCCAAACATTGGCACTAGAATGAAAACAGCTTATTATGGGGTGAACAAAGGGTGGGATCAAGATACAGACAGGTCCTGACAAAGGTGTCACCATTTCTCTGCTGGCCAGGGTGCCCAGTCAGGCTGGGAGCAGGGTTTAACCAGTGCCTGCATGGTGGCACGTCACTGGTGCCACACAGACGGTGTGCCACGGCCTCCTGAACGCCTGTTTGCCAATTCATCACCACAGCCCACAGCTGCCAGACCTGGTAAACAAGGGCAAACACAGATACTGGTGTCCCAGCAGGCACAGTGAACCCGTGAGGCAATCACCACCCGGCATCCCAGGAGCTCTAGTCAATCCCATTTCTTAGAAAAGAGAAAAAAAAAGGAAAAGAGACAAGGCACTGCTATTATTGCAGTAAGAGGCTGTGTCATGCTGGGCTCTGCAGCTAAATATATTTGGTGTTTACTGTAAGCAAGGACAGTGGGAAGCCTTCCGAAACGGCACGGGGGCTGCTCCCGTTTTGTTCAGCTATCAATCACGCCTGGCTTGAGCCATTTTTATCCTGACACAAATGGAAAATATTTTCCTGGTTTAATTTCTACTGATCAAAGATACTTCCTCAAGAGAGAGGAGCCCCACAGCCCCAGGGGGGGAAGAAGTCCCCGAGGAAACTATTTGTCTGAGGGGACATGGGACACAGCTCCCCCACGAGCAGATGGGGCACGTCAGGACACCACCCTGAGAGTCAGGACACAGCCCCACAAGTCAGGACACCATCCCACCATCCCAGGGGCAGTTGGCCAGGCTATTATTCCTTTCTCTTCCCCAATTAATTTGCCAAACAAGAAACTTACTGTTTACCACGTGCCTGCCAGACAGTGCTGGCAGCACCTTGACACTGCCCCACGGTGTGTGGATCCCCTTTGCTGCACCAGCATCCTCTTCCCCAGCTGCTGCCGTGATCAGAGAGGCCTGCAGAGGGGCAGAGTTTTGGGGTCAGATATCTGTTTACTTTCTCTGTAAGATTTCCCTAAACAGCATTGGAAAATGCTCCTTCCACAAAGCTCATTGTGGCCGGAACTGACTCAGCTTTCTGCACAGAGGGTCCTGGCCATGAGCTCACTGGCCTCAGCAACTTGACGTCACCCTCAGCACTGTTTACTGACAGACCACATATTTTATTTCCATTTGTGCCCATCAGAGTGGTGTCAGCAGGGCTCCCCTTGTGTCCCCTGACCCTGCAACCCCCTGGCTCCCTCAGTCTCACACAGACCCTTGTGATGGCAGATTCTCTCCACAAGGCAGACACAAAGTCAAATTGGATTTATTTCTCCCAGGCAGATGCCAACAACTCCAGAACACAAACTGCTGGCTGGGCTTCTGCTTTGACCCCGAACCACTGAGGGCTCAGAGCCACAGTGGGAGCCACCAGAGCCCAGGCTCACCATCAGCACTTTGCTGCTCAGCCAGACCCTGCCAGAGGGACTGCAAAGCACTGCTTGCTATACACAGCATCACCCTCTCCCCTTCCCTCCCCTCCCACACAGAACTAAAATCTACTGGCAGCTCTAAACTGGTTCTTTTTTTGTCTGAACTGGTGCATAAATAACCCAACAGACAGCCTGAAGCCCCCGCACACTGACACCTGACAGCGAGTCAAGGCAGATCTGGAGAACAAAGACAAGGCTCCCATGTAAACAAGGCATCAGTCACTGAGACTGTGGTTGTGGGGAAACATCTAGAAGGCAATTCTGCCAGAGTTAAATACGTCTGAGAGCAGGGGCTGTCAGTAGGCTGCTACTCAGTGTCGAGGTCACAGCACTTGGGCTGGTGGCTCTGACTGGGGCCAGGACACAAGGGGAAGCACTCTGTGCTGTCCAGAGCTGGTCTGTGCTCCACAGATGATTCAGGGCTCGTGGGAGCCTGTCTGCTCCAGTTCTGCCTGGCTCAGACCTGCTCTGGTGCCTGAAACTGCCAGCCTTGCCTGTCCCAGAGATAGGCTTTACAGCCCTGCTGCTGCTCTTTGAGCAGAGCTGACGTGTGCAGCTGATGGCAGTTTTCTGGGGAAAACAACCATCAAAGTTCAGTTACCTGCCATAACCCACAAGCAGCCAGGGTGGCCCTGGGGACAGCGAGAGCCCAGGCACAAACCTCTGTGACACCCACGGAGCAGCTCCCAGCCCCTACAGCAGCAGGGGCACAGCCAGCCCCAGCTGAACTGGGGAGGATCTGCAGCAGGGCCTCAGCATGCAGAAGGTACTCCCAAATACCCAGATGCAGCCCACAGCCCCTGTGGCTCAGGCATGACCACAGGGATGGGAAGGGGATCACAGAAATTGCTTTTCTAGCAGCTACAAAGTGAAGTTGCTGGGCCACCAGAGACAGTGGTAGGAGCCAAACACCATCTGTTCTCTCCCAGGAACTCTTTTGTTAGTGGAGAGATGAGCTACAAGGCTGACAACTCTGCAGTGCCAAGCTCATCTCCCAGACGATCAGCACGGCACTGACTCCCTGATAAATCTCCACGGATGCAGCTTTGCTGTTTCCCTCCTTCCCTTCCCAGTTTTCTTCTCCCAGTGTTACTCAGCTGCACACACCCAAACCTCAGCTGCTCCTCTCCAAAACACAGCCAGGTCAGGAGCTCCCTCTGCCACGTCCCACTTTGCTTTGACACAAAATTAAGGACACTGAAAACTAAATTCTGCTCAAGACGCCTGTCCCTCTGACCCTGGCTCAGCTGTTTCAACATGCAGCCAGTGTTTGCCAGCCTGGACCACTTGCACAGAGGCCACCCAGGCTTTCCCTTGTGCCTGGCCCCAGACAGACCCACGAGTTTAGCCTTTGGTGTCCCCCTGCCTGGCCCAGGATCTCCTCTGCACCACCACAGCCCTCCCCAGGTACCCTGGTCACCCTGAGGATGCCCCAGAGCCCCAGGCTGCCCCACCGCTGGCATTGCCATCGCCCTGTGCCACCCTCAGCACCGCTCCCATCCCTCTGGAGCACAGCCACGGGGGGTTTGGGAGCCACGGGGGCACCGCAGACCCCCAGGAGCCGGAGCAGCACAAAGGCACGTCCTGTCTGCCACCGCTCCTGCAGCAGAGGAAGCGGCTCCAGAGAGATTAGAGCCCCGAGGAGCGGGGCACTGGGGCGCCGGTACGTGTGCTGGGGACACGCGAGCCGGGCGGTGACAATGACCCGGGCCAGCCCTCGGCCCAGCCCCGCGGCAGGATTTCCCGTGAGCCCGTCCCCTCGGCGGCAGACAATGAGTGTCTGACAGCTGGAGACGGCTCTGCCCTCGCCCCTCTCCAGCCACGGGTCCTCGGGACCTTCAGGAAGATCAAACAGGAAACTGGGCAGAGAAAGAAAGGGGTTGTTCGTGCTCGAAAGTCCAAACTTTCATTCCTGACCTGGGAGCAAGACGCTGAAGTCAGGATATTCAAATACTTCCCCTGGATCCCATGGGAATAGCAGGACATGGTGAGCGGGGTGGCACGAGTGACAGGCTGGTGCCACCTCAGGGGGCTGGTCCTGCTGGCACGTGCTCCCACCTGATGGAATTGTCCCACCTGAACTCCTGCCCTGCCCACAGCCGTGGGCACTGTTTGCCTGCATGCCCACAGACACGGCTCTTCTCTTTGTGACCATGCTCTGGCTGGCAGCCTGCCACTGTATTCCAGGAGTGATCTCCCATGACATGTGGGGAGCACCACAGCCAGAGTTTCTCTTTGCAGGATGGATTTTGGAAGTCTCAAGCACCAAGAGAATCCACCTGTGGCTTCCTCACACAGTGAGCCTTTGCCTCCCTAGGCCCTCCAGTCCCCTGTGGCAGCAAGCATCCACACCAGATGTGTTCTCAGTTCTGCTTTGCTGTGTGCAGGGCTTCTTCCAAGGGGCTCTGCCTGGTAAAAGTGCCAGAAGTTTCTGTTTCTCTTCTGTTTCTTACCAGACGTGATTTACTCACTGTAACTGGCTATCCGTTATGTCCTGCTGCGTTATTAACTTGGTGATCGTACACTTAGCAGAGAATTTATGAGAAATGAGGAGACATTCATTATCAGCAACACCACAGGCTTTACTCTTATATGGTCTCCCTGCAGGGAGCAATGCTCAGCTCAGCCAGGGCTCACCCAGCTCCAGCCATTCCCTGGGCCAGAGCAGGACAGGGCTGCTCTGCACAGCTCTGGGGCTGCAGCCCCCTCACTTAGGCTGCTCCTTATTTTTTGCCCTATTAAAATATTTTCTGATGGAATTTAACTGGCTTAACTGTGCAATCATGCCTTCTGTTGTCTGAAAACCAGTATGTTTTTCCTGTTTTCAGGCAGGGAGCTGTGTGAGGCTTGTCTGAGAGGTATCTGTGCTTCCCAGCAACTGAACTGCAACAGAAATGCCCTTAAAATACCCTCCTTTTCCTGAACCTCTGACCTGGGGACAAACATCCCCTCCTTCCTGTACCTCTGAACTGGGGACAAGTACCTGCCCTGTCTCTGACCTGGGACCACAGGAGAAGTCACAAGGAACAGAGATGGCCAAGTTAAGCTCTTGGGGTTTGTGAGCAAAGGGTAGAGTGTCCTGCCGTGAGATTTGGACAAGTGTTCCCAGATGTTCTATTAAAGAAACGACAACCACAGGAAAACCCAAGCAACAGCCAAACAAACAGAAATCTCAGGTGGAGTCCCAGAGGCACACACACATGTCCCAGTGGAAAAAGGCTGTAGGCAGGTTGGAGCCAGGGCAGGCACTGCCATTCGCACGACCTGGATGTCTGACAACCTCCCAGGAATTTGGATTCCAAGAGCAACACAATGAACCAGGTCCTCCTTGACCTTAGAGCCATGCCACAGCTGTCTCCAGAGAACTCCATCTCGGAAACATCTCCATCTCATAAACCTTTCCCAGCAGACAGTGGCATTTCTGGCTGCTGGGAAGGGCTGAGGTTCCCAGCTGTGAAGGCTGTGAGGAGCCAGATTTCCAGACCACTTAAGCCAGGGAAAGGATGGGAAGAGCAGAGATGGCTGGAGGCTCCTGGACATTTCCCATTCTTAGGTTTTCACTGAAAGGTCACTTAGGTTTGACCTGAAGACAAAGCAAGTATCTATATCTCTATATCATCTACATCTATCTATCTGCAGAGCAGAGAAAGAATCAGAGGATATTCTGAGTCTCAGTTTCTGAATGTCCCATGCCTGGCTGGGAAGTTCTGGGCAGCACTGATGCTCCATGGGGGCTGCTGCATCCTCTGATCCCCAACGGGTGTTACAGCCCGTGCAGGCTTTGGCAGCAGCGAGTGGAGGAAAGCTATGCAAAACATGCCCCAGGGAACTGCCAGGCATCCCGGATTACCTTCTTTGGAGTGGTTTTGGAGGTTACATTAAGGCAGAGCAAGTTCTCTCCAAGAGTTTGTGGCTGTCCCAGCCTCCCTCCACCTCCTGCCCCGGGGCTGACAGCTCCCTGCCCAGCCCGGGGGCTTTCCTGGCAGCACAACCCCGAGCACCCCGAGCCCGTCGTGCCGGGAGAGGCAGAGCACAATTAGAGCTGTGGCTGTGCCTCTCTGCAGACGGTGGGGAAGGGAATTAATCCTCCCATTAACGGGTGAAATGGAGCGTTTGCATCTCACAAAGCAATTACACAATAATAGCAGGAGAACGATGATAGAAATCACATCTTCTCTGAAGTTGCTCTCCAATCCAACACATGAATAATTCCTCCTAGGCAGTACTGGGAAAGCAGTATTAAAAGACCCATATAAACAAAAATTACTGGAAAAAAACAGACGAGGCATGCTTCATCGCCCCGTCAGAGCCAAGCACAACTAAATTTATACAAAGTGGGCAGAGAAGCTTGAAGGGGCAAAGACATTTGTTACTGCTCTGTGCGGGATGAGCTCACAAGGAACACGTGCTTGATCTTGGCAGATTTCTGATGTCTTACTCCTAAAGCATCAGCTTTAGTCTCGGTTTCCATGGCAGATACTTTTCTGAGCTTGTATCTTCCACAGATATTGCTAATTTATGCTGTCAGCCACATCTCTGCAAATACCTGCAGAGAGATTCCATGTGCAGTGGGAGTGGTGAAAACAAGGCGCACGTGAAGCTGCCTCAGCTCCTGTTTTTGACCAGGGCACACGAACGGGTTTGTTTTCTTCAGCCACAAGATCTTGGCTGATCTTCTGGCACTGAATTTTGCCCCAAGTACCCGGACACTGTGTTATCTGTCCTGTGAAGCAAAGCACTTTCAGCTTTTCATCCAGACACGTGTTCCAGGCAGATTTTCCCCCTAGTGCTCAGGGCAGCTCTGAGCAGGAAGGGTTGGGCAGCACCTGTGGCCCTGCTTCCTTCTGCTCCTCTATCACGTTTCATGTTAGCAGAGCCTATAAACCATGAGATCTTTCCCAGGCAGAAATGTGGCCACACCAAAAACTGTCCTATTTTCAGGGTGGATTTATCAGCCCTGCAAATGTTGAGCAAGCAGCTGATGAATTGGCCTCACCAATTTTGGAAGACCATGGGAAGGTGAGAGGCTGCATGTCTGGCTGATGGAAGAAGAATCCCAGGGATTTGGAAAGCTGTTGTTTATATAGTGAAGCACAAGACATCCAGCACATACAAAAGAAATTGTGAAAAACTTGTAAAAAGTAACTCACACAATGTCAGAACCACAGGAAGCAATGGCATGTGCAAAGCACATGCTGGAGCAAAGTCCTGGCAGCAGTGGGGAAACCCACGCCCTGGCAGGACACGGTGACTGCAGGGTTCAGGGCTGGTTCAGCATGTGCCCAGCAGCACCAGTGGGTGAGAGCCAATTCCCAGGTAGGAAAGTGGCCAGACACTGAAACAGACCACTCCCTCTCCCAAGGACAGAGGCCTGGCAAGTCCTGCAAGTTGATCTGAGCTGGGATGGAGCTGGGCTTATCAGTGGTTCTGGGGCCCGGGCTGTGCTCACACTTCACCTGGTGAGCAACAACTCACAGGTAATTCTCTTCTCAGTTCTGAGCCAGCACAAACACCTACACATGGGCTTCAGGTGTGTTCACCTCATCACTGGCTCCTGCTGGCTGCTGCAGAGGGTGTATGGCTCAGACATATCCCCTCCCTCTACCCAAACAAACTGAAGTTTTAAAGGGAATATGGAATAAAAAGCACCTAGGTGATGTTTCTTTGGATGTGTTCTTCAGTGTGGTAATTTCTGCAGCTCTCTGGTAAACAAGGGAAACCCCTGGTCCAAGTGGGGACAGAGGCTGTTCCTAGAGTCCTTCAGCAAGGGTGAGTAACAGGGTCAGCACCAACAGTAAACAAGCTTCTAGTTTTCCAAACAGAGCCTCTGCAGCATCCGGCTGCTTTAAAACATTAACCAAAATACACTTATCTCTGCCTCCTGCCCTTAACTGACTTTTGAACCCACAGCTATTCTGGGCCATGTTTGATTGTGCTCAGTAACACCAGGGGTCTAAGCCCAGCAGGAGCACCCGTGGTCAGAGCCCTGTCCAGTGTGTCCCGAGTGAGAAGGGACCCAAAAGGGTCACTGAGCCCAGCTCCCTGCTCCTACAGCAGCCAAAACTAATCCATATGAGTAAGAGAGAGTCATCCCAGCCCAAGGGCTTGTCATTGACCAAGGGTGGTGTGGAGAGCACAGACTCTTTTGGAGCAGAGGTGAGTTTTCTTTCCAGCACTTATGAGCATGAAATTTAAGCAAAAGGACACTGGAGGCAGGAGCAGGGCAGGAGTTTTGTTGCTCCCCCTGAGACCATTGCCACGTGCAGCTGGGCCCTGACAGTATAACACCCAGGGAAGTCACCTCAGAGGATGTTAAGGATCACCTGCCTTGGGGGTGGCGCCTGTGAGTTAGAAACTGCAGCTCCGTGTTCACTAAAGATGAATTGCATCTGCTAGGAGGCAGCAGAAAGGAACCCATGCCCAGACACGAGCAGGTTCGCAGTGTTTGCAATGGAGACAGAGCCAAGTTCTTGACTGCTTGCACAGGCTCCAGCCTCTTGCTAGCATTGCCACAGTTCTCACCTGGAGTTTTCCCTGTTTATGATGTGATACATGGTGCACACAGTGCTTCTCACGAGCAGCAAGGCCAGGAGCGGAGTTTGGGCTGTGCTGGCTCAGTCCCACAGCGATGGTCGAAGCTGTTCTGTGGTGGGTCAAAAAAAGCCATTTCCGTTGCAGGAGCAGAGGGAGCTTTTCATCTCGTCCGCATGACAGGAAAGTTGGCAACTTAGATGTTAAACTTGCCTGTGGCTGTTGGGTGTTGACATCATCGTGATCTCACCACTGTAACCGGAGCCCGCCAGCTTTTCCTCCAGCCTGCCTTTAAATACCAGTCCTGGAGCCAGCACAGCACCGTTCCTCCAGCTGGAGCCCTGGGCCACATAGATGAAAACAAAGCCAAGCTCCAGCACTCCAGCCATGTCCACGTCCCTGCGAGTCAGCCCCTCGGTGCACGGCTACCGCTTCGACACGGCCCTGCGCAAGAAAGCCGCGGCCAACATCTTCGAAAGCATCAACGAGGCGTCCCTGCAGAAACTCTTCAAAAACTCCGGAGACAAGAAGGCGGAGGAGAGAGCCAAGATAATCCTCGCCACCGACCAGGACATGGAGGAAAAAACGAGAGCGCTAATGGCACTGAAGCAGAGGAGAAAAGACAAGCTGCTCCAGTTTCTGACATTTCGGAAATACTCCATTAAAGTTCACTGAACTGGCGGAGGGAGCAGAGATGGAGAACATTTTGTGACGGGACCGTTTGTGCCCTCCCAGCGCACTCAGCATGCCCCGCTGCCCCGTGGGGTCCCGGCACCGGCCGCAGCCTGCGAGCTGAGCATCGCCGCGGGCAGCAGCACCGGGGCCCACGGCAGCGCCGGTGCGGACACCAGGATCGGTGCCCGTGGCACATGGGTCCCCAGGGCACATGGGTGACCGTGGCACATCGGTGTGGACAGCGCTCCGGCGGCCGGAGGCTCGCAGAGAGACGGCAGCTCCCGGCGGGAGGCAGAGCAGCTCCTCCGGGCAGCCGCGGGACCGAGCCGGGGGAAACTCACGCGATTCTGTGTGGGCTGTGACTCGGGACCCTCTGATGGACTTGGTGCTCACGGACTTGACCCTTTGGTCGAGGGCGCTTTGCCTTTTCAGCCTCGTTTCCTTAACGCCTGAGCCCGTGCAGAGCTGTGGCTGCAGACCGAGCGGCGGCTGGTCACGGTCACTGTGCGTTTGTTAAATGCACCCAAAGCACCGCGTGGTGCAGCAAGTTCAGCCGTCCGGGAAGGCATTTGCTCCAGAGACACTCTGCACAACTGTACCTTTCCTCCCCAAGCTCTGTGTGTGCAGTAAAAGTCGTTTGCACAGAAGCAATAATAATGACAGATTTCCCTGAATTTACTGTGAAGTTCCCTAATATTGTGTTCACTTACCACTAACACTAAAAATCTAAATATAATAAATACAGTTCTTCTCTGTGTAGGTTACAGTCACTATTAGTTATTTACTTCATGGCAACATTTTATGACAATGTTATTATTATATCGACTATAATTTATTGCATACAGTGATGTGAAAACTAATAAATTATGAAGTAAATATAAATTATCTTGTCTGAAATGCTCAGTTCTCCTGGGGTGGTGGGGTTAGACTTTTTTTGTCATTTCATAGACACCTGGTTTAGGAGCAGACTACCTGCCCCTCTCCCTCACTCCCCAAGTATGACTTTGGCAGGCCATGCTCAGGATGTGGAGCAGCCCCATTATCCCACCTGGCAGCACCAGCCTGCCCCACAGTTGCTATGGCAACCGTGACATTCCCCAGAAAGGCCTCCCCAAATTTACTGTTAATCAGCTCCAACGTCACTTTCCTCTCTGTAGTAAAGGAGAATAACATCATCTGCAATGAGGAAAGAAGGGTGTAGAAAGTGTTGGTTTGGGGCCAGGGTGGGCAGCATGGCTCGTCAGCCTTTGACATCTCTGCAGAGCAGAGAAAGAACTGGGGCTTGGCTTCTCATCACCCAAAGAAACAGAACTAAGTTATGAAGCCTTGGCAGCAGAATTGGACTGTTTTTCTGCAGGTTGTGCTGTACTATCATGATAGATGATGCTAAAAGTACTCAAAAATAGCAAAGACTGGTTATTTATAAGTCTGTCCTCTAATAACCTGATGGTTTAGATAAAAACATTCCCATGACTCTGCTTAGAGCAACAAAGATAAAGCAGCTTGGAAGAGTGATAGCCCAGCTACAGTTTTTCTGCCTACAGTAAGAACTCCAAATTGCCAATAAGTCAGGGAGACTGGAAATAATCTTTTAAGTCACCTAATAGAAGGGGCAATAATAATTATTTATAGCTGGAGTGGGATGCATGGTGATTTCCCCTCCCAAGAAGACCAGAGAGTAAACTGTTTTGGGATTAACCTCTTTGAAAGCGCTTCCAAAGGCTTTTCAGAACTGTCCTTGCTCAGAAAAAATCTGTCTCAGAGCAGATTCCTCAGAAAAAATCTGTCTCAGAGCAGATTCCTCAGAAAAAATCGGTCTCAGAGCAGATTCCTCAGAAAAAATCGGTCTCAGAGCAGGTTTTCCAGAATTCCACCCTTTCCAGAGAAGTGTCCTACACTGGCTGCAGCTGCTGCCCATTCCTGACACATCCCAAACCATCACAACACAAACTGTGACCCAACACAATCCATCCACAGCGACACAAACCGCCTCAAACGGGCTGTTTCCAGAAAAGGCCAAACAGGGCCATTCAGTGCCTGCCCACAGCCCAGCCCTGCTCTGCCCAGTCTCTCTGGGCCCTGGGGATACCCCACAGCTCCTCCTGCTTTGGAGGGTGCTCCCATCAGAGCAGCACCAGTGACCAACACTCACAACAGAAGCCCCCAGGGAGCCTCCAAGCCCACCTGCCCCTGGGGCGTGTTACCTGCCAGGACCCGACCAGCCTGCTGCTGAGGAGAACACTCCCAGGGACCTGCTCAGCTCTTCCCATCCTGCTGCTTCCCTGGCCCTGCTGCTGGGCTTTTCTCCCTACTCCCCTGGACCACTGAGGTGTCCACCCTGCACCCCCCGTACCAGGGCCAAGGCTGCATTTGGCAGAGCCTTGTCACCCTCTGGGCCCCTAAAGCCAAACCCAGCTCCCCAGTGCCAGCAGTGACCTGGGCAGCCTGGGCTATCCTTTGCCAACAGCCTTTCCTTGAAAGAAGGAAGCAAATCTGCCAGAGGCCATGCTTGTGGCAGACTGAAATCAACAGCCACTGAAGTGGTTGCTGCTGGCATGTCCTAGGATTGCCCAGACAGTACTGTTCACAGCATTTGCATAACATTATTGATAACATCCGCTGACTTGGGGATTTTATAGTCCCTCTTGTCTCATTATATTGAAATTACGAGCCCAAGTGGTATCCCTGATAAATAAAGGCCACTTAGTAAGAAGTCATTTGATTATTGGATATTTACAGTGAAAAAAGGCAATTTTTCCTTACTTGTAGCCTGTCTGCAGCTTTGGCAGGTTTGTGCTCCAGGAACGTGTCTTACAGCGGGCTCAACAAAAACTACAATGAATTCTCCTGGAGCATGGGCCAGAGAGAGTTTGACATACAAATGTCCAACCACCCCAGGGCCCCTGCACACATTGTGCTGCTGCTCTGCTTATCTCCAGGGCTGCACCTGCACGGCTGAGAGCACCTGGACCCATCCCCGGGGATTTGGGGTTTGTGGCAGCCCATGTGTCAGGAAGGGCACCAAGCCAAGCACTGCCAGTGAGGGTGCCCAGGCTGTGCAGAGAGGTGTGGGAGGGCAGGTCACCCATCAGTGCTGTCACCTGTCAGTGCCATCACCCAGCTGTGCTGTCAACCCCAGTGCTGTCACCTCTCAGTGCTGTCACCCCCCAGTGCCGTCACCTCTCAGTGCTGTCTGTCACCCCTCAGTGTTGTCTGTCACCGTCAGTGCTCTCTGTCACCCCTCAGTGCTGTCTGTCACCGTCAGTGCTGTCTGTCACCCCTCAGTGCCACCACCCGGCGGTGCCAGCCCTTCCTGCCGCCCGGGGCCGCAGACTCGGCGCCTGTGGCCGGCGCACGCCGCGCTCCAGCCCGAGCGGGGCCCATTGTCAGCCTCCCCACACAACAAACAAAGGAAAAGGCTGTTCAAGGAATTTCCTCCCTCCAGGAGCCGGGCGTTTCCATTAATTCTTCTCCATGAGTCAGGCTGGCTGTACTGGGTGTCCCCTGCCCCGGCATCCTGAGGAACATGAATCTGAGCAGCTAATTTTATCCACCTTGTCTGACACCCTGCTCAGCAGCCGTGCTGGGAGGGTGCTGGTGGTTCCCCACTATCACTGCTGGCTGGGGAGAACCCACGGAAAGGCAGGACAGAACCTAAGGAGAAGACTTTTGGCAGAAGCTCTGGCTTAACAGACTGGGGAAGGTGGGAAGCAACTCACAAGGTGCTGGAAAGAGAAAGCCCAGAACAAAGAGAGTATTCAGTGACAGCAGACCAACAGAGGCTCTATCCTCTGCCCCCTCATCAAACACCCATCCCTAAATCTCCAAAAAATGGAGAGTTGCTTTTGCAACCCTCTTGTCCATGAAAAGATGGGGTTGGAACAAGTAACAGCCTGGCTCAGCCTGAGCACAATGTTCAGGGGGAGATGAGGATGTTGCCCAGTGTCTGAACACCCAGTACTGTGACCTTCAGCTTCTGGTGAAATCCAGCACACAAGGCATGAGCAGAGTCCAGAGCAGAGCTGTGCCAGCCCTCACCCGGCCGTGTCTGTGTGTGGGGAGACAGGGTGCTCCAGTCAACAGCAACACCTCCCTGGCAGCTTCCCTTCCACACCATGGAGCAACAGGCAAGTTAAAAATTAACTGCTGAGCTGAGCTTCTGCTCTGCCTCACCCAGAGGGACAGACTCAAACCAGAACAAACCAGATCAACAGCCTGGGTGCCCCGGGCAGCCCAGCTCGGCACTGGCACAGGGGGTGCCTCGTGCTTGTGAAAACAGCCACGCATGAAGCATATTTCATCTGCAGCTGCCGAGGGAAACCTCTGCTCTAAAGCAGGTTAAATGTGAGTGACAAGCTGTAAAGCGTGAGATTTGTGGATGTGTCAGTGTGGTTTCCACAGAAAAGAGCTGGTCTGGGGTTTCTAAGCACAAATGCCTCACATGCAGCAAAATGATGCTCCAGTGCACTTTGAAGGGACAGACAAGGCTATTTATGAGAAGAAAAGCCTTTAAAATACTGCAGGCAACAGGAGATGGCACAGTTACCATTTATCTTTGCTAAAAACCAAAAGTTGGGCCGTGACCAGAATCTTAATGCACAACCCTGAAAAACCCCCTTATTCCCACTGAGCTGCCCCCTGAATTGGTGCCTGTGGCACGGCACGAGCATGCTCTGCCGTGGGAAGCTGTGACATTTTCTGCTTCACGGCTCCCAGCTGGGGGCCCCGGCAGTGAATCAGAGCTCAGGCAGCCGGCACCTCCCGGACTGCGGCTCCTCTGTGCGCCCACGCGAACGGAGCATCACCGGGAAAATCATCGGGACAATCATCAGCTGGGGCTCCGCACCGTGTCCTGCCTCCTCCTCCGCGGAAAACCCGCTTCTTTCCAGTGACTGAGCCCTGCCCCAGGCCCGGGCCGGGTCACTGATTCATTCCACAGCCATCATTTCCCAAAATCCGCCCGGGAACAGCGCGGAGCGGCTCCCGGCTCTGCCCGCCAGCTGTGCCGCGCTGCCCCTGCGGAGCCCTGCCTGCTCCCTCCGTCCCCCGAATCCTCCTGCCCCATCAGGCTGCAACTGGCCCTGGGGGCCGGGACCCATCACTCCGGGGGAAGGAACTCCCAGGGGTAGCAGGCAGCTGTGTGAAAGCTGCTGCTCTCGCACATCACCAGAAAATTCTGCTTTTAAGACACTCATGCACATAAAGAAGTGAATTTCTTTGCAAAGTAAAGATGGTTTAATGCCTCAAGGAATTAGAGAAAAATCTGGCTAAAAGTACTTTCTCCACCTGCTGTTGTTTCTGCTTGGACCATAATGGAAAGGGAAGAGAAAACTGCCATATTGTGCTTCCCAGACTGGCTGTATTCCAGCTGGGATCTGTTTAAAATTCACCTGCCATCCCAAATGCTGAAAATATTCCAATCCAGACACAGTTTTTCTCCCTCTCTTCCTGAACGGTAAAGTACAAGACACAGTTTTTCATTTAGAAATCTGCTTGGGAGCCATCAGACCTTTTCCTTCCACAAGACTTTCTGGGAGGCTCTGATTTGCACCCTCACCCTGGTACCATTTTCTGAGCCAGTCTGCAGGATGGCAGCACAGGCTGCCAGAGAGGACAAGGACAAATGCACAACTCTAAGGCAATTTGAAACCTTGAGCAGCGTGCAGTCCATGGAAAAATTCCAGGTGACTTGAAGGATTTTATACAGAAGTGAAAAACCTTCAATAGATTATGCAGAAAGTGCTGCCAAACATATGCTGGTTTTATCCTGATTCAAACAATGAACTTCTTCCTGAACACTGAATGTTTCAGCTACAATAAAAGCATGCAAAACTATGTCATGAGGTTGGAGAGACATTTACCAAAGGCAAACACCTGAGCCCACGCCGAGGGGCTGCCTGAGGGGTCTGTGACCAGGGCACCCCAGTGTGTGAACCCCTCTGAGTTTACTGTGCTCAATCCCTGCCCGTGTCCCCTTGGACCAAGGCTCAGCAAACTCCCCCAGTGCACTGCCAGGCACGTCCCCTGACTCCCAGGAGAGCTTGTGACATAAACCCTTACACACTTGATTGCAGAGCTCACAGTTTGCCATAAGCAAATAAATTAGGTATAATTTAATATTTGATTGTAAGATTTACTGTTCTACCCTTTACAGCTTCACAGGTGGATACCCAGTAATTGAGCAAAAGGAAGAGCCCCATTAATCCTCAGCAGCATGGACAGGGCTGGGGAAACCTTCCACCACCTCCAGCCTGAGCCCAGTCCCTGCTGGGGAAGATGAGGAAGCTCCTCCTGGTTTTAGGGGGGCAGTTATTGCTCTTTGCCTGCAGCTCATGCCCGGAGCCACACACGGGGCAGAGCAGAGCTCAGAGTCTCCCCACAGAATCCAGTGTGGTTTGGCACAAAACTCAGCAATGACCTGAGTGAAATTCAGCTTTGCTGTGACTTTGAAACCCTTCCATTTTGAATAATGAAACCTAATTTTTATGAGATATTAAAGCTCACTCACAACCTGAACTTGAAGCAGTGCTCCAATATATTTTAGCAACTTCCCAGTGCTGGATTGCATCACACCCTTGTGAAAGCTGGAGGCTGGGGCTCACCTCCCTTCTTGCTTTCAGCTGTGTAGAGAAGGTTTTCCCTACTATAACATTAAAAATATCATCCTTTTGTGTAGAGTTTTAGATCAAGTGCTCCTCAAAGTTCTCTAATCATGTTGTCTGTTGCAACACTGTTCTCTGCAATCTGTTGTTTAGTCAGCATGTTTGGGTCCTTCTCCAGGACGGGTTCAAACACAGTCTGATTCCTCAAAGTCCCACCCTGTAGGAATTACATTTGCAGTGTGAGCTCTTCCCACACAGCTGCAGATAAAAGTATGCAGGTGTCAGTGCCAGGGAAAAGCTATTAAAAGAACTCCATTTTGGACTCTTTTTTTGGGGTTTGGCTAGTTCAAGTATTGAGTCCCAAATGCTGTCCCCTGTCACTTTGTGCCAACTCTTAGTTTAACCTTGAGCTGTGGCAGGGATGTTTATCAGAAACCTCTCACTTCAACCAACCAAACAAGTCTTTTTAGAAGGTAATGCCCTCACCCTGCTGCAGACTGAGCTCTGACCAACAAATTATCTTCATCTGCGGAAAACATCACCATGGCTGGCCTGGCCTTAGCCTCACACACCCCTCAGACAGGCAAATCCCACTCACCTGAGCAGGGTTTCAGGTTAAACATCACCCCAGTGCTGGGAGCTGCAGAGCATGGCAAAGGATTGCCAGCAATTCCACATTTCAACATCATTTATATAACTTTTCCCTGACTTAGTAAAGCAGGAGATTGAGCAGGAGCTGTTAGCCAGAGAGATCCACTGCTGGGACATGGGTCTCTCAGACTCTGGGACCTCAGCACCCACTCTCCACTCATTTCCTCTTTGAATTATTTTTCAAGCCACTGTAAACACAATCAAAACAGCCACCAAATTAAACCTTTACCCTTTTAAAAGAGATACTTGAAATGGTAAATTATTTGTGAATGAATAGTGCATTATGTTGCTGTCCAAGACTGTTGCAGCACATTTAGACCATGGAAAGGTGCCACAAAAGCCCTGCTGGCTTTCTACCCCCCCAGCTCTTAGAAGAAACAGGGACCACTAGATTACTTCATGGGGGGTTAGCCTTCTTTTGATACTTAAAAAATGATTTAGGGATAAATCTTGCTTTGAAAAGTAAATACTATTTCCCCCTTGATTTGCACAAGGCTCAGCAGGGCTGGGTGATGCTTGAGAGTTCCCCCCTTCCTTCCTCTTAAACAGTTTTATCTTTTGTTTTGTGATATACACACATATATATGCTAATTTATTTTTAAATTTTGTTTTATGTTTCTAACAAAACCAAGCTGTAAACAGCACTTTGGCAGCTTGTGCTGGTGCCGCCCTCCTGTGGCTGGAGAACAAATCAAGTTGGAACAAAACCAGCTTTAAAATCTGATGAAATGTCACTGAGTCACCAAACAGATAACACCCGGTAACACCAGGGTAAGGTGGGCACGAACAGCCTGCACACACCAACTGGTCCCTGTAACTCCCACCGAGGGCTACTGGCTCTGTTCACTTCATCCAGGCCAAAAAGTTCTCCAAGACAGAAGGTTTGGGATAAATGCTTCACCCCAGTGACTCACCAGCTTCCACCCCGTGTTCCAGGTTTCCCCTGTGTGTTATGGCAACAGCAAATGTAACACATTTTGTGGGATGTCCCAGATGCTAAACCCCCCTTCCTAAAGCAACACTCAGGAGAGACCAGGCACACCGTGGAAAAGCATCAGCACCTGATCCCAGCCATGGGCAGAGCCCACCCAGCTCCAGCAGGGCCTGGGGGTGATGCACAGCCCCACCAGCCCCTGTGCCAGAAGGGGTCCAGAAGGGAACACCAGCAGGGAAAAGGTGCTGCTGCCACACCCAGACGTGGGGCCAAGGCCACGGCGCTGGTGACGCAGCTCCTTGTCTGCAGAACGGGAAATGCAGGTGGAGGCCACAGGGAGGAACAAGTGACAGCAGGGCCAGGGCAGGAGGAGGCTGTGAGCCCACAGCTGGCAGCCACCAGCACCTGCCCCTCCACCGTGCCAGGGCCCTGCGATCACTGCACCAGCACATGTGGAACAAAAGCCGTGTGCCACAGAACCTGTGTCCTACAGAACCCGAGTGTCACAGAGCCCGAGTGCCACAGCACCCCAGTGCCAGAGATTTGGCTCCTCTGTCTCATGTAACAGCCAAAAATCGCACAGCAGAAAAGTCGTGACTGACGAGGGCAGTGACGCAGGTGTATTGTGACTCTAAAAAAGCCAAGTTTACAGGAAACTGCTCAATCAATCAACAACCCAGCACAGGAGTCTCCTCTCTGCATTCTTGAGAAACACCCAGAGCCAACATTCTGACAATGAGCTGCTCCTTGTCAACGTGCTGCACCAACCTCGGCAGCCCACACTGCCCAGAGCAGCAAAATCACACCAACAACTGCCCAAAAATGTGCTTGCTCCTCTGTGTTATAAACTGCAAGGGACTCCCACTGCACCAACAAAGCCCTGGGCGAATTCAGAATTAAAGCATCCTTAATTCACTTCAAGGGATGTGTCAAAACCTCCCTTAATTGTGATAAATCCCATTCCTTCATCTGAGAAGGTGACATTTCATGGCAAATAGTCCCAAAAAATTGAGTGGATTAAGGAAGAGTTTCCTGTTTTGTAAGTGATTTCCTGTGATGACAAAGCCCAGCATGGGAGCAGTTGGCTGCATGGCTGGTGCTCAGGTTTTTTAGGTCTTTGTTGTTCCCAGGCAGATGGAATTTGTCAGAAGCAACTAATCAGGGACACTGAGACCTAGTTCCATTTACAGGGATAAAATCTCAGTTTGAGGAGTCATTAGAAACCTGCCTCTCAAGCATGCTGCCTGCTAAGTCACAGACCATTTCCCATGCAAACCATTTCCATGGAGCCGGCAGGATGACCGGGAGGGGAGCAGTGGGAGCCGCACTCAGGGCCATTAACCCGAGTCTGTCCCTGCTCCCGGAGCCCGGAGGAGCTCATCGCCTCGGCAGCAGAGGGGTGTGGCACTCGGGTGTGCCAAAAGGAGAAAAGGGACTTGACCTTTAAACCGTGCAGCCGGTGCCCCTCAGCTCCTCCAGTCTGGGGTCAAGTTGAAAATCCCCTTTCTTCCTTAGGGAGGGGACAAAACCCCCAGGACCCCCACAAGCACCCAGCAACCAAAATGACCTTCCAAGCCAGCAGAGCCTTTGGTGCCTCTGTGCAATGCTGCTACAGTGGGATCACACTGGGATCGCTCCTGCCCTCCCTAAGGGATCAGGGGATCTGCCCCTGCCACGCTCCAGCTGGGGGGGCTGCCAGGCTCTAAGGGGCTGCCAGGCTCTAAGGGGCTGCCAGGCTCTAAGGGGCTGCCAGTCCACACATGGCTGCCTTCAGGGAGCATTTTTTGAGCTGTGATAGGTGGAATTGGAAACAGGAAAGTGCTGAGCCAGCTGGGAACAAGCTGTTCGCCTGCCCCTGAGTGCATCCCTCCCAGCAATGTTTTAACTCCAGCCCAAACTGCCAAGAAAAGGAGTTCCTTGATCAGCAGAGCCTTGAGGAAGGGCAGCTCCCGTTCCTGCCTGCCGTGGCAGGGTGTCCCTGTGGCTGCACTATCTCTGGCCACCACCCTTCCTTCCCCTGCAGCCCTCATGCTCGTGGCCACACTTGTGCCAGCCGTGCAAAAATCCCTCCCCGTGCCCTCACAAGGGCCAGCACACGCCAAATCTGCCAGATCTGCTGCAGCTCTTGGTCTCCCCAGGAAGAGGGGCTGCTTTGGTGGACCACTGAATGTCCCACAAGAGATGCAAATTTCCCTGACATCTGCCCTTCCAGAAAACTTGGCCTTCAAGCATTCCAGTGCATTCCAGACCGAGGATTGATCTCCCCCAACTGTGCTTTGCCATTTCTCTGATGCTTTGCCATTATCCCCTCTGTAGCACCCTGCAAATTCTGCCTTGTACCAAAAGCCATTTATGTCAAATTGAATTAAAAGGAAGTAGTGAAAAACTAAAAACTCTGTATCTAATCCTGCCACCTGGAAAATCAGCAGAGAAATATAATTTTGTGGTCTTTCAAATTAAATCAGATTCTGGGCACTCTGCTGTTGGATTTATCCAAAGCTGAGTGGAATAGCTCTGCTCAACCAAGACTAGGCTTAGGCATGTTCAGTTCATGGCAAAGTAGTTCCAGTTCAGAGATACTGCTTTTAATTGTATCCTCACGCTATTTTAAATTTCTATAATTTGCCTCAGTCATTCTCCATTAATGAGGTCTCAGCAGGAGGTGGCCTTTAATGGCAGAGCAGCTCATGCTGCCACCGAGGGGAGGTCGGGGACCTGCAGGGGGTCACAAAGTCTGTGTTTTGTGCAGCCTTTCCCTTCCCCGGAGCCCCCAGCAGGGCTGAGCCCGCCGTGGATGCAGCTCCCACCCCGCTCCAGCCGGGGGCTCGCACCGCAGGAGCAGCTCTGCCCCTGGCACTGCTCGGGTTTCCACTTCTGCTGGGGACGTGTGACTGCCCTTGCTGGTTTTGCTGGGTCCCCTGTGCTCTGAACTCTCTCCTGGCTGCTGCTCTCCTGTGCTGGCCATGCCCAGGAGCAGTCACTCCCACCTGGCTTTGATGTTTTGTATTAAACTGATCTGCACATCATTTGGTGTCTCCCTGTTCTCCTTTCAGCATATCAAGTAGAACCACAAGTCTCTCTGTACTTTGCTTTATTCTATTTTTTTTCCCTGACTGCTTTTCACAGGCAAAGTCCAGAATGTCACATCTGATCTTCCCTCCTTTTCCTACAGCTTTTCTGAGGAAGCTTAGACCAGTCCATTGGAAGTAGCAAGAGTGACTGCAAGTGTGATGGTGCTGAGCCCTCGCCCAGGGCTCCTCCCTGAAGCCTCAGTGTTTGAGGTCAGAACTCTCTGGGAGCTCCAGCTCCATCCAGCACCCGGCTCCTGCAGCCAGGGACAGAACCTGTCACCACAGACCCGTGTGAGCCTGAGTGCTCTCCAGTGAACTGCTGCTGTTTCCTGAAGGAATTATAGACTGGAATACAGTAATTATGGGCTGGATTCATCCCTCCTTAACTACCCTTCTCTGCAGAGAAATAACAAAGCTGGATGCAGAAAACTTACCTGTGGCTGCCGAGATTTCAGAGTGAGACTTTTCAAGTTTTACATTTAACGAGGTAAAGGATGATGAAATGTTTCTCTTCTTTTCCTGGCCTTGGAAGGAGAAGAGCTGCTCACATTCCACCAGGGCTCCGGCTGTGCTGACCTCTGCAGGCAGTGAAGCGAGGCTACAAAGGTGACATCAGTGACAACAGCTATTTTTATAGACAAACAGAAATGACATCCTTTTCATCTCTTCAAATGAAAAACCCCAAACAAGTAAGAGTAAACACGAACAAGGTCGTTCATTCTGAGAAGCTTTTCTAGTATCAAGAGATATGATCGTGCACAATATGGTGTTTTGGTTTGGTTTCTCTCTTGTTTTCCTAATTTACAACGTGTTTTAGCATCTCTGAAAAACATCCCTCAGGCTGCCAATGGCAACAGGACCTGGAGTGGTGATTTAACACGAGAGAATATGTTCTCTTACCCCATTTTCTCACACTCTTCCCTTTTTGCTGTGATGTCATTAAAGGCCTTAAAAGCAGGTGCAGAGGCTGGATCTCCATCCTCTCCCTCTGGTGGTGGCCGCGGAGTTGTCCTGTCACAGACCAGGGCTGTCCCTCAGCAGCATCTGCCTCTTGTGGCGCCTCCCAGAGATCCAGTCTGTCCTGGGCACCGGGCTGCGAGTGCTCCGGGGAGCTGGCCCTGCCAAGGAGGAGGAAGAGAAGGATGAGGAGGGGGTTGTCTCCCCGGGAAGCATTGCACAAGTCCTGTGCTCACCTGAAGGCATTTTGCATTTGGGGACAGTGACATTCACAGCATGGGCACGCTGATGCCACCCCAGTGGGCACTCACTGCAGTTCTAGAGATTGAACAACCATCATCATAACGAGCCTAAAGCCAAGGCTGTGCAAAAGCCAGCAACAATCCCTGCCAAGCAGCACAGCTGTACGGGCACAGGGGAGCAGAGCTGCTGGGAGAGCAGCAGGGCTCAAATGGATCATGGTAGGCGGGGAAGGGGAGGCTGAAAGCTGCTCCTTTGACCCAAATCTGGCACTTTTCCATGTGCAGGGAAGGCAGTTTGCACTGCTGTTCCAGAAGAAGATTAATTTATTGCTCCGCTCTGGGCAGGTGTTGATGGATTGTTTGTGGAGCTGCAGAATTTCCCCAGACCTGAGATGAAATCAAATCTCCAGGAAATGTTTCACTCCTGATATACAGGGCTATCTAGAAAAGGCAGGAGTGTGGCTTTGCCTGCAATCATCTGCAGCAGTTTGTTTCCCTTAAAGAGACTCGAGAGTGCAGTGAGAGGCGTTTTCAAGGATCCAAAGGAGAGGGCAGGATCTGAACTCTCTCCATGGCATTGTGTGCAGTTACTGGCAGGAGGGAGGGAGGCAATACAGCTACAAAGACAGAGAGGTTACAGGAAGTTATCCAAAGCCAGCAGACAAACCCATCTCTGCCTGGGTTTGGGGGAGATGTGGGAACTGCCACGCCTGGGGGCAGGACTGAGGCCACTCACCAACCAGGCACTGCTGGGCACATTCCCTTGGACTGGGACAGGGACCCAGAGAGGAGGAGCAATCTCTGCCTGCAGTGAGCACAGCAGCAGGAACAGCTCCATCCGTGACCTGCTTTTCATTTTCCCCATCCCTCTCCCATCCCCACGGGCACACGCCTGGGCATGGGCAGGGTGGGTGCACAGAGCAGCTCTTGGCAATATCAATCTCACCTGTCTTTAGCTCCACAGTCTGAAAGCCAGACTCCACAACACTGCCACTTGGAGAATTTCTTACATGTCATCTAGTTTTAGTGCTATTCTATTTCATTTGCTACCTTACCTCAATAATTTCTTTAGCACTCATTCAGTTTGCATTTCTCTCTCTTTTCATTTTCATCTGTTCCTGATATTTTATTTTTCCAATAAACTAAGTAATTTAATGGCCTTAATCCCAAATCTCCTATTTAGAGCATGGATGTGGAGGCTGCAGAGAGAAGTCCCAATTTAAATCTGTCAGTCAAACACAACTTAATCTATCATCTGCTTTATATCTAAAACTGCTGCACGGGAAGGAAACCATGACTGGGATTCAGTTCAACATTAAAATATTCAGCTTTACACCTTTCTAATGCCTGCTCTTCTTATGCACAGGCTGTTAAAAATGGGAAAGTTCTACAGGTCTTGACAAAGTCACCACAGTTTAAGTCCAGAGGTGATTGCAGAGCCTTTGAAGGGCCCAAGGCCACAGCCCCGGTGCCATCACCATGGCACGGGCACTGCTGTGCAGCTGTGATGCTTTTCTATTGTTTTTCTATTTCTGGACCTCTAAAAGAAGTCAAGGGAATTAAAGATGCTGAAGATAACTGCTCCTCTTTGTTACCTCTCCTGCCTGCTGTCAGACAGGCTGCAGATTTCCCAGGGGCTGTGGCTCAGGGCTGAAGCACAGTCCCAGGCACATTTAGGCTGGGCAGAGCTGAGGAGCTCTGAGTGAGGACACTGAACAGGGAATTTCCTCCCTGTGCTTTCTGTGGCTCCATCTCCTCTGCTGGTTCTGTAGTGGACAGTGTTCACCTGCAATGATCAGCCCTGGGACGTGCAGCCCCTGCAGATCCCCAGGAGCCCAGCAGAAAGGCACCTCACTCCCCTCAGCTGCAGCAGGTAATTAATCACCCGCCCTGCTCGGGGCCAGCGCTATCAGGCAGAAGCAGAAAATGTTCAACAAGACTGGCAGCATGAGAAAAGAGCTCCTGAAATCAATCATGCGAGACAGCAGCTAATTACCAGACATCCTGCCTTCCCAGTCCCTGCTCCCCTGTCCTGGGGTGCTGCAGACATGGGAAGGGTTTTTCAGTGGCCTGAGCCCCTTGGCTGGACAGGCTGCTGTGTCCCTCCACGTGGCCAAGACTCCTCCACAGCATTTGGATTGGCACTTGAGTCTGATTCACTTTGTCTCCATTTCACTGGGATCAGGACCTGTACAAACAAACCCTTGTGTCTTGTTCCAGGGCTGGGATCAGAGGCTGGGGAGCAGCTCGTGGTGTGAGCACTCACTGTCCTGAATCTTCAAGTACTGAACAACTGTGCTCCCACAGCATAATGGGTTGTGTTAGATGCCATTCTTCATGGATCATTGAGGAACTTTCATCCAAGTTTCACCACCAGCTGGATGCTGAGTGGTGCCTGGGGGGTCCCTGCACCTGCAGAGCTGCAGCAGAGCAGTGCAGGGCACATTCACAAAGACACTGCAGGTGCCAGAGCTCCAGAGCCTCAGAACTGGAGATGTGTCACCTCTGCTCATCTGGGTGTGTCTCGGGGTAAATCTGCAACACTGAACCAAGCAATTTCTCCTCTTGGAAGTCCTCCTGGGCTGTTTGTTTATTTGTGTCTGGTCCATTGCTGATGGCTCCGTGGCAGAAGCTCAGACCCAGCTCTACCAAAGTCCAGAGAAATCACTGCAATTCTGCCCTGAGCTGGAGCATCCAAAAGCTGCCACAGGCAATATATTCAGGGCTGCAGCAAACAGCCTGACAGCTGGGTGCAGCAACCATTTAGCAGATAACCACATTTTATTCTGACCCTTATTTCATCCTGCAGCAATTAGCCAGGAAAAAAGGGCCTCATCACACTGTCATTTTAGCCTCGTGTTCCAGCATGTTTAGGGAGGCAGAACCCAGACATACCTTCTGGATCCTGAGTGAAAACACCATTGGTGTCTGCTAGTTCACATCCGTTTTCACAAGTACAGCATGAGGGAAAAGCTCCTGCTGGCTTTGGCCACCTTAGAGGATGATTTTGAACAAACCTGAAGCAATCCAGCGAGCCCTGCTAGGAGGCAGCTGCACTCTTGGCAGTGCAGTGCAGCCACCCTGCCCTGGGGATGAGCCCCCCACCAGCACACAGACATTTATTGCATGTTAGGTCCTTCCCTTTGCTCCACCTTAATCTAAAAACATAAATTTGATGTCCATATTCTAGCTTTCTGAAATGATATCTTCCCCATAAATATCTTCTCAATAGTCCCAACCCCAAGCCCAGCTCTAATAAAAGTGCTCTTTATGGTTATTAGACCAGTGAGATGTCCCTGGATTGAACAATTACCTTCAAATATCTGTCCAGAACTGGCTGGGAGTGGAAATCAGCTTCTTCCTCCCCAGGTACAAATCCATAATGAGGATTTATTTCTGAGGCAGTGGAAGTGAGGTAATCCCTCTCCTTCTTGAGGTGAGATAAGGAGAAAGGAAAAAAAAAAAAAGAAAAAAGAAATAGCACAAGTTAATAGCAAAGCATCTGAAAAAGCAAATGATTTGCAGGAGGCAGGGGCAGGAGGTCAATGGCATAGAACAGCTTTGAGTAATAAGGGAGAAATGATGGATTTGCCTAATGCTGACCTGTGTGGGCTGGCACAGGCTGGGGCCCTTCCCTGTGTTCAGCCTGCTCAGAGCTCCTGAAGCACCTGGGAGCACACAGCCAGAACTGCCAGCCCCTCAGTTATTCTTGATTGCTCTAACACCTACCAAAAAGAAATCAAATCCTGGAATCACCTGCTGAAGCACTGAGGAGCCATGTGCTGTTCCTGGCAGCTGACAGACAAATGCTCAGGACAGACAGACAGACAGACAGCCCTGGGCCTGGGATGAGTTGGGGTTACTCTGGAACAGGATAAATCTGTGGGGATGGCCTTTTCTGCTTGTTTTGTTTCAGTAAAACTCTTTACTATAATAACCCTATTTCTGTAAAGAACATACAATTGCCATGAAATGAAGCAGATGAGGAGAAATTGTATCATTGTGGAAACCAAACTGATGCCCAGTCTCTGCCTCAGCAAAGCCACAGCAGATCTGTATTGCCCCACGCAAGGGTAGTGACCTGAGAAACTGTACAAATTATGATAAAGGTGTGTATTGATGGAGAAAAACCACCTTGGCTCTCTCCTGGGATTCACACTCCAGGCTTGGCTTTGCTCTCTGCCAAGCCCCAGCAGCTCGGGAGCAGAATTTGTTGATGCTACAGAAAGTAAAGTCATGCAGAGCAGTCAATGGGAAATAATGGATATCAATTACACAGCTGGAACTGCCGAATGGATCAGGTTTTATCACTCTTTACTCTTGTGGCCTTCTTAATAAAACCATTGGGAGACATGTCATATCCTTTATAGCAATATGTTTCAATGTTTTATTTCCTATGGAGGAGCAACTGGCCACTTTACAAAGTGCTACTTGGAGCCTCCCACAGCCTCATGAAGGAATCAAAATTGGTGTGAGATGAACAATGAGCTCTTTGTTCTCTGATTCAGGGACCAGTTTGCCATAAGATTCAGATATTGCTGCTGAAAATCAGATGGATTCCTTACCTTCTGCTTCAATCCTGTTTGGAACACAGGGGCAGCTTGTGAAGCATGTGGGAGCCTTACAGTGAGGTGCTCAAAGCTCAGGTCACCTAGAAGAAAATCACACATTGAGGAGAACCTACATTTTTGTGGCAGTCAGAAAACAGCATCAGCCTGCCGGGGTGTGAGATTTTCCCGCCCTGCAAGTGCAGGGAAAGAGCAGACAAATCACTCAAATGAAGGTAAAAAATTATATTGAACAGGGGTACAAACCCCCTCATCTTTATCTATCACTTGCAGTCTTTTATCTGCATTTTTATTTAACCAGCACTAGAAGCAGAAATGCAGCCTTCTTCCATGGCACCTTCCCTATGGTAAATCTAATTAAACAGCCATTAAAATGTGTCTTAGCTCGATTGTATCAAGGTGACCTGGAGCTCCTGCTAAATGTTAGCAGCAGCATTCCCCACAAACTGGCATCCAAGAGGGAACAGGCAGTACTGTTTCTCCTGATGTGGCCTTTAGATGAATGTGGTTATTAAAGTGCTTTGTGTACAACAGATTTCCAAATAAATGAGTCTAATTTTCTGGCAGCTGAAGTACTCTGTGTGCCCCTCCAGTGCTCCCAGCCAAGGCTGGCATCCCAGTGAGCATCCTGGCTGGACTCTGGCTCTGCAGCACTCCGAGCAGGATGCCAGCAGCCATGGGGGCTGGCACACGTGGGCAGAAATGCACAGGCAGCATCACTAAAAGCCTGCCCAGAGCAAAAGTGCTAAAATGTCACAAAGGAGAGGAGAGAGGGCAGAGCCTTACCTGCACCAGCCAGAGCACCTTCCACCTCTGTGGGAGGACCCTCCACCTGCAGACAACAAGGTTGATTGTTTCCTAGCCCAAGTAAACACCTGGCTAGGAGTTTAAATATCTTTAAATCCCTAAGTCTCAATTCAGATTAAAATCTGGAAACATTTCCTTGATTTACACTGGCCTGACCTGCAGTGTCAGAACCACACACAGTTCATATTCATGATGCAAAACTCTGTAGACTAAATTCCACCTCTCTCCTCACAACTAGACCTGCTAATGCCCAACAAAGAAATATCTGTTTTATAACAATTTGTCATGCTCAGGTTAATGATAGCAAAATGCTAATGATGAGACTGAAAATTGAGAACAGTGTCTGTTGATTACTGCAGGGTTTTATCATGCACCCTAAGAAGGATCATTATGCTAAAGAAAGTGTTCACCAGGTACTAAATCAGACAGATCTGCAGCGAAAAAACTATTTCCTTTGGTTGTTACCTTATGTTTGACTCCACAAATTTATTCCTTTAACTGCAGCTACAGTTAAAAATAGGAAATATCCCACCAAGCTGCAAACTAGCTGAACAGGTGGGAAATGTCTCACTTCCCCCTTGCACATGTCAGCAGCCACAGTTTGGGCACTGTGGCTACACGAGTGTAGAAATCTCCCCCCACGCTGTGTGCAGGGGCTTGGAGAAGCTGGAGACACGGGAGTGATGAATTCCCAGGTGCAGTGATAAAGGAATGAACTTTAAATAAGTTTAAAACCGAAATAGAACAAGGGGAGATGGAGGCAGGCAGTGGCACAGAGCTCTGGTTCCCCAGGTTTGGGCAGCCCTGGGAAGGCACAGACCCCAGGTCTGCTCGGGCCACCTGGACAGTGGTCACAGATTAAACCCTGGCTCAGCCCAGGGGATGACAAACATGCTTCAACAGATGACAATGTGCTCCAAGCTCATCCTGATTTGGGAGCAGCTTTCCACAGTCACTGTGAGCCTTTGGAGAATCCTGGCCAATGCCCTTCCCAATGTCACCCTGTCTCCAGAGGATTAACTGTGCCATTCAGCATTACTGGGGCAGAGCTGGGGCTTCTGGCTGATGACAGCAGCTCACAGGTTTGCTTCTAAGAGCAGCACCATGTGCCTGTGGCACTGAGTCTCATCTGGGCAACTTTTAAAATTCTGTTTTTATTTTCAGATCTTTGTTGTTCTGTCTTGGTTTGCATTTGAATTTCTGATTAAAACATGTTTTTTTAATGAATCTTTCAGCTATTATGATACATCTCTGCTGACTAGGGAAGGCACAGTAAAACTAATTAAATGCCACCCAGGAACTCTACTCTGCCATTTACAGAAACACATTAAACCATGAGGAATGGCTCTTTCAGAACCATTGCAAGGGGTGCACAACCAGCTGGATTTTCCCATGATGGACAGTCTGGTACCAGGGCAGACAGGAGGGAGCAGGCTTGTGGGCAAAGGCCAGCACAGCATGGCACCCTGCTTGGCAGGGGGGAGAGGACATGGACCTGCAGGGGCTGGTTTGGAGCAAAGGTGCAGCGAGGGAAAGGGATGATGTACACAGCAGAAAAAGGGGTGCTGTACAGGAGGGAAGGGGTGATGTACAGGAGGGAAGGGGTGATGTACAGGAGGGAAGGGGATGATGTACAGGAGGGAAGGGGTGATGTACAGGAGGGAAGGGGATGATGTACATGAGGGAAGGGGTGATGTACACGAGGGAAGGGGTGATGTACACAGTCCAGGGTCACTGCCTGCTCAGCTCCAGCACAGTGTGGGGTTCACAGCCTGTCCCTGCAGGGTGACAGCCCGATGCCAGGCTGGGCACAGCACTGCTCTACCCACCCCCTTCACCTGGGGCATGTCCCAGGCTGCTCCCACCAAACCCCTTTGTCACTGCCACCAGGAACACTGAGAGGAAGAAGAGCAAAGGCAAGAGAAGGGCCGACATGGAGGATCATGCTTGGAAGGGACATGGGATATAAAGGAGCAGTTCTGTGCAGAAATCTACTGTCACAGGGGGTAATGAATTAAATGAAGTGGAAAGCGTGGCATGAACGGGAGATTTGCTGTAGTGACTAATGTAATTAACCTCTATTGAAATAATTAAGCCTCCTAATTTGTGCTGCATGAGCAGTACAACCACAAGGGCAGGTGTGGGCAGCCCCCACCACGCCGAGGGGCTTGGGATCTCCTCTGCTCTGTGGAGCTGCTTGGCTTACCTGCACATAAACCCCACAGGTGCAGGAAGAAAAAGTTGTGATCACAAATATCCCACAAACTGCTATGGCCCATTCCTCTTGGACTTGACCTGCCTCCTCATAAACTGTGACATTTTTTCTTCCTTCAGCACAAGATTGCTTTATGCCAGTCAGAGAAGCAGGGTTTGTTGTCTCTAGTTATTAATTTACTTTTATTGACTGCAGTGCCTTTCCTGGTTTTATTACCCAATAGCTCACACCAGCAGAACAGCTTTTCTTTTAGGTTACACATAAACGTTTGACTTTCCCAAGTGAGCACCAAGGAGAGGCAAAACCACTGCGGCTCGTGCTGGGTGCATCTGCTGCTCTGACCCCTGCTAACCCCAGGGACACCTTCCACCAGACCATGTCTCTCACAGCCCCATCGAACCAGCAAAAATGCTGATCCCTTTTCCCCCGTTGTCACTGCTCAAGGCATATGATGAAAAAGCACAAGATTTAGATTGATTTTTTTTTTTCTGTCCTAAAAATATGCTCTGAAACGCTTCCATTGTCCATGTGCTGCTCCCTGCGATAAGGCACATTTTCCCTCTGTAGCAATTATTTTGAACACCACTATTAGGCTGGCTGTGAAAACCCCAGAGCACCAGAGAAGGTTCTGGGGATATTAAACCACCAGGTTCCCTGCTGCTGATGGACACGTCCTGCTGCGGCGCAGCGCTCGGCCAGCCTCTGCTGCAGCCGGGACAGCAGGGAGCTGCACAGATTGTTTGGGGTTTTTTTGAGAAAACAGACAGCTGAAATGAGTCCTCCACTCAAACAACTATTTGTGCTAAAGCTAAAAAAAATAAAAATAAAAGTAGCTCTGGTGCTTAGCTGGCATGGAAGCCCAAGAGAAGAAATTCCCTGCTTTGCCGGAGCTGTCAGGAATGGCCAGTGCAAGGTGATGGCTCAGAGGGGCAGCTCAGCAGGGACAAGATGCCTGGGAGCTCTGTCCCACTTCCCAGCACATTTAGGGATGTGCAGGACCCAGCTGGGAGCAGCAGCTCTGGGGCAGAGCAGACCCTGGTGACGGCCCAGCGGTGTGTGGGGCTGTGCCAAGGCTGGGTGACCATCGGGCTGCTGCCAAATTAACAAGAGGCAGCATCAATTCTAATTCACTGCATCCCTGTCAGCAGTGCTGAGTGACACACTGCTCTCTAAATTAGATTATAGCTATTTCACCACTGAAGATAATTGGGGGACGTGTCATCAGTCTTACATCAAGTACAGCATGTATTTTGTCTTTCAGTCATATTTACTTTAACTTCACAAAAGGATTAAATGAAGTTTACAGTGACATGCAACTGTTGTGAGAAGGTGAGAACTCAGCTGAGGAAAAGAAAGAGAAAAAAACCCCACAAATAGGAAAAAAATACCTCAGCAGTGTCTTATCCTCCCTTTCTCACTCAGCTCTAGATGATTTTCCCAATTCTGCTCAAGACCACAGAGGAATTCCTAAGAAGATGTTCAGGAGAAATACCCCCAGAAGTGCCCCAGTCCATGTGTAGGAAGCAGAGGATGCAGTGCAGCCCTGGGCACAGGGGGGCACAAGGCACTGTCCTGCTCCCCCAGGCTGACAGAACCCCCCTGCCCCACCCCACAGTGGTGCAGGAGCTGACAGGGCCCAGGTGGGTCCCTCTGTGTCTCAGGGCTCTTTGCACGTACCTGGCCATCAACACTCACTGGTAGTGGGGTGCAGCTTGTGGGAGAAAACCTCTCCTGTGGAGGAGATGCTCACCTTTGGGACAGCCATCCATTGCTCAGCTGTGCAGGCAGCATCTTCCCCCACCTCTTTTTGGTTCTTTTTTTTCCGATTCTGAAGCTGGGACAACTCTTTTCCATCAGGCAGTCTGTGTTTCGACAGGTGAAGGAGCAGAGCAGAGAGATCCAGGTACAGCAAAGCACTGGCCAGCAGTTCTTGGTCCTGCACCTCCAGCAGCTGCTGAAGGACAAGGCAGGGGCATGAGGAATTCCTGGTGGGTGCCCAGCCCAGCATCTCCATCTGCTGGCATTCAAAGCCCAGGACAATTACTGATTGTGATCACTAATTTGTGGGTCTGTGCTGCAGCACGAAGGTGTGTACAGCAAAAGGTGTGAGGAGTTGTCCTTCAGCCCTCCAGACTAACAGGTACAGCTTGGAAATACACCCTTGAATGCTTCTCCAGAGCCCCCAGCTTTGCTCTTGAAAGAGGCAGAGCTGAAGATGTTAAAGGTTTGTTCATTTGTTTGGGGGTTCATTCCTCTGGAAGACTGACAGGCTCCCACAGAGTGTTTATATGAATCCATTGAGTCTCTACATTTAATTACACTTGACTGAGTGCATTAACACAACCATGAATTTTTAAAAGCTATCAGTTTTATTCTGTTTGACTCCAAACCTGACAATGTGAGTTGCTTTCCAGCATATCCTTTCCTCCAAGCCCTTTTCCCAGGTGTCTGCAGCTTCTGAACCTGAGGAGACACTCCCCAACACTTCCAGCAAAGCTACACCACCAGCAGGAAAACACCAATTCCAGCCCACAGGCCCTGTGGAGGATAATGCATGTGCTCTGAGTCATGGCAGGAAAGGCTAATTATGAGGGGAAAACACATTAACAAGACTGAAGTGGCTGAAAGATGAGCCCCTTGCGCTGGGTCAGCAGCACTTTCCCTCTCTAAACCAGTGGCTCCATTAGAAATGGCCTCCATCCAGAAATAGATGAATTTAATTCTCAGCTGCTGATGCAGAGCATGGGACAACACCCAACTCCCCCCAGAAAGCCCAGATCACCTGCACACCCAGGGGACCCCAGAGGAAAGCACCCACCTACCACAAACACCTGGATTGGCTTAAAACTGAGTTTGGAGCAGAGTCTCACCAGTTTGTGTCCCAGCCAAGCCCTTGGACAACGATGCTGGAGACGTTTAACCAACCTGGCTGTGCCTGTATCATTTGCTGCTCTCTGGCTCACTCACACCTATCATTTTTCTGCTGTTTGTTACCAGTGACTATTCACATATTTCCTTTCTGTAAGGGCAAAGCAGAGTGTTAATAATGTTTGGATTCCCTTCACAAACACTTCAGGCATGAATAAGTAGGTGCCACCAAAAGCTGCAAAGCAGCATTTCACAGGGAACAATGTGCAGGTGCTGCCACATTTGGGGCAGTTGTGCAGCATTAAACCCCATTAATTGCATAGAAATAATGAAGCAGAGGGACACCAATGCACAATCAGAGATGTGAGTCCCAGTTCCCACACTGGGACATATCTGCCTGCACAGACTGTCCTCACACAACACTTGACAGTCGGTTTCTGCCAGAACTCGTGCTGACTCTGCGAGGTCTGGGGTCTTAACACAAGTCACAGGACATCAGTTCACTCTTCCACAAAGTCTTTCTGCCATAAGACATAACAGGACGGAACTGAAAAGATTCCACTGCCTCTGACCGGCTTTTTTTTGTTTAAGATTTTTTTTAAACACCCTCCTACTTAACACACAACCCTGGCTGTAGAGCCCCTTGCTCTACACACGTGAGGAGGCTGTAGAGCAGAGTGCTGGGAGCATTTATTTATAACAACTCCTTCTATGTGTTCAGGAGGGCACACAGGGAATACCAGGGATAAATACAAATTTTTGTGATGGTGAACAACAGACTGGCAGCCCACAATGAGAAGTCAGTTATCAGACACTGCAGGAGGAACTGCTCTGGTTGTCAGTCTCTATTTTTTATTCCTCCACCTTGCAGGGTGTGGGTCCCTTAAGGTTTTCATTTAGGTCTTGAAGGCAGAGCACTGCCACAGAAGGCAGCACACTTCCAACTTAAATGCATCTCTTCTGAGATAATTTTGTTTACTACACAAAAATATAAACCATCTCAGAAAGCTGCTCTGGATGACTTTAAGGGTTTTTTACCTGTAAAGCAGGTTTCTTGGAAGGACTTCACTATGTGGATGAAAGACTGTTTCATCCACCTATAATTTGGAATTTATCCCTTGCTTGCCCCGTGGAGAACTAGCAGATTTCCAAAAAGTGAACAGCTTAAATGCTACTGACAACACAAACGCAATAATTTAATTTCAATAAGCTGCCAATTTAAAAAATGAAGTGGCATGAAGTACAGCAGGAGGGGAGTCTGGCATCAGCAGGGTGGACAGGGAGATTTTCCTGTTAACTGGAGTCCTTCCCACAGCCTGGAGAGAGGTGGCATCTTGTGTTATTTTTAATCTGCTCCAACACATTATTTAAATGCTGTGAACTTTAGGTAAAACAGGAATATCTTATAAACATTAGAAAAACATGCAAAAGGCGGCTGCTGCAGGCAGATGAAACCATATTCTGGAGATTAACAGCACCTGAACTTTTGAAAAACTGCACTCAGAATGGCCATCGAGCAGCTTTTTCAGGCTGCACTGCCTTGTACCTTGTTTTCTGCTGCCTGAGCGGCCAAGTCAGGCTTTAAATAGGCGTTTAATCGGTTGGTAAATGGGGCAGTTTATTACCTACCTGCAATTCTGCCTTTCACCTGCACTGCAGCAAAGCAGCGCTTACAGACACCTCCTGCAGCAATTCCCGGGAGAACGGGGCAGCTGAGGGACCACCCTGGACACCTTCCCTCGTTCTCATTAACTTGGGACTTCTCCACATTGCTGCAGAATCACCCGGAGGGATGTCCCATCCCATCACAGGGTTTGCCCACACTCCAGTTTGGCTGATCCACACAGGAAACCCCCGCGGCTCTGGGAGAATCTCTCCGAAGCAAAGGGAAGCTCCCCAACCCA
The DNA here is from genome assembly GCA_013399915.1 of Illadopsis cleaveri. NCBI lineage: Eukaryota > Metazoa > Chordata > Aves > Passeriformes > Timaliidae > Illadopsis > Illadopsis cleaveri. The sequence continues at coordinate 253,382 of VXBB01023476.1, forward strand.
ACCTCCAGGTCCCACCACTGTGGGACACAGCCACATCCTCCTGCCCTCCATCCTCCCTGCTGCTGATGACAAGGGCATTGGCAGCGCCTGGAGAACGGGCAGCTGCTCTCCAAACTGGATTTTCATCACGAAAATGTGGTTAATTAACACAGGAGGTTTAATTAGCTGATATTTCCAAGGAGCTCTGAGAGCCTGGGGTGAAAGGCTCCAGATAACTGGGAGATGTTCCTGCACTGGGCCAGCAGAGGTTCATCACCATGGGCTCCCCACACTGCTCTCCCCTCCCCAGGGCAGAGATCTCCCCTCCCGTTTTCCTGCTCAGCCCTGGCTCCTGCTCCCAAAGCCATCTCCCTGCAGGGAGGGTGCCCAGCCCCACAGACAGCAGGGACAGGGCTGGGGAGGACCAGGCTGAGGGGCTCAGTGGTGTGGGAGCTCCAGGGGTGCTGGGGACGCTGACACGGGCCACCAGCCTTGGCTCTCTGGTAACTGATCTCCAGGCTGGTTTGGGTTGGATTTTTGTGCTGCCATTGGTATGTGCTGAAGCCACGGGGAGCTTTTAAGGCAAAGTCACCCAGTTTATCTCATGATGGGAAGCGTTTGTTCCTCCCCCGCTTCCCCTCACTCCCAGCTCCCACCCAGATGGGCTTCGCCTCAGCCCACTCGTCTGTTAAGGAGGCACCGGGCTTGGCAAGAGGAAAACAAAACACAGCAGCTTTCCACACAGCAGGGGAGAGGCACTTGGAGCCAAGGGGGAACAGGGAGGGTGAGTTCGAATGGATTGAAGGGGCACAGAGCGAAACAGGCTGCAGAAACTCGTTTTGCTGTGTGGACAAGTTTTACACTGTAGATTTACAGATTTGGATGCCTAAAAACCAGTAAACATTAATGTTGCTTTCTCACACTCCGGCTCACCTCAGCAAAAAAGCAGCTGCTACTTTTTTTTGAGTAGAAGCTTTCCTGCCTCTGCTGAAGCACTGTCCCCGAGTCCACACACAGCAGAGACATGACCCCTGGGCAGGGAATATTGCTGGGAATCCACTTGAGTGAAAACCCAAACATCAGTGAAATAAACATGCCAATAGCAGGACCCCCTGCTGCTGCAGAGCAATAAGCAATGTGTGTTAGCAAACAGACACTGACAGAGGGAAAACAAACGAGATGATTTCCTAAACATTAAAGACATCTCAGCAAAGCACTTTAACTAGAAAGAGACAGACACGGAGAACCGGCTGCAAGGACAGTCTGAAACCTGCAGGTTTGCCATTTGAGATACTTCTCCTGCCAAATGCATGTGCAGACAGACACAGACCTTTCCAGCTCATTCTGTCACCTGTTTGTCACCCAGGGAGCACAGCAATACCTGTGAACTGAGTTACTGCCACTGCAACCCTGTAAATCTGCTGCATCACCCTCACCTGGCCTGTCACACAAATCCCACCAGTTCAATCTACTGCAAGGGATTACCAGCAGGGAACTGGGCTGCAGGGAGGTGTGGATGCTCCAGCCCAGCAGTGCCCACCTCACAGCCTGGTCCCAGCAGAGCAGGAGTCCAGCCTGCTCCACAGCTCACAGAGGCACTCACAGCACGGGCCAACCTGCAGCAGCCAGATGAGCCAGGACCTGCTATTTTACCTCTGCTGCAGTGGGATTTCCTGAGCCATTCCCCAATTCCTCCTGAATTCACTCCAGGTGTTGTCACCAGCACTCTCCTGACTGAGCCCCAGTGCCTGGCTGCAGTTCTGTGCAGTGACTTATGGTGAGGACAGACAAGAAATAACTCCACACAGGAGTTTCCAGAGGGCAGATTCTCTGTCTTTCTAGCAAAAGCCCAGCAGAATTGCCTGTGCCAACTGGAGCCTCCAAGTGCCTGGCAGGCACTCTGTGCTGCCCATTCAGGGGGATAAGCCAGTTAATGAGCATTTCTTTGTACAGTCGTGACCAACGTGGTACCCCCTGGGAGTGCTGTGTTCTCACTCCTGGGTGAAAGCAGGGACTGACTTCACAAGGCCACCACACACAACAGTTCTGGCAGAGATTTTGGCTGGTTTGGATTGTAAATGCCATTGCAGCTATTACAGCAGTGTTAAACATGCAAAATAATTTTCACAGTTTTAAAGCAGGAGCTGCTGGGGTGGCTCGTGTGAGTGGTTTGTGCTGCACACCTGAGCCACCTGTGCTCTGCAATGTCACTGTCCCAGGCTGGGACACTCTGTGGTGGCTGCACTCACACAAATGGTGCACTGTCACCCAGCACAGCCACGCAGGGCAAGAAAAGCCCCCCAAGAGGCAGGGGGAGGACCCTGCTCTGCCCCTACATCCATTGCAGCTGGCAGAAACTGCTCTGCAGCCCAGACAGTCTCTGCTAGACAACAGGAACAGGAAAGTTATGAGCTGATGAGCAGGAGACCACTAAGTATCCCCAAAGTCTGCTATTTTTGGCTGAGGCATGGTTCAACTCTAGCACAGACAGCACATAAAACCCAGCACATTTTGCACTCTGGATTCATTCTCTGGCTAATGTTTCCTCTACACAAGTCACCCAAGCTAGTATGCAGGAGGCCAAGAAAAATGAGGAGAGGTTTGTGGGGAGAAGGGCCAGGAGATATTTAATCTCCCAGACTGACAGTCTGATCCACCTGCAGCCCTCAGGGTGCCCTGCTGGGCTGTGAGGCTCAGCACTGGCACAGCCACAGCCACGTCATCCATGCTCTGTCACAGGAATAAATCCTCCCAAGGGGCCAAATGACTTAACAAGCCTTGGGTCCTTCTCAGCAGGGAAGGGGAGGGACGTGCTCTGGGGACCAGCATCATCCCCAGGGGCTCTGCTGAAGCTGCTGCCAGCGTATTGCTCAGCAGGAAGGAGACAGCAGTACCCTGGTGACACATTGAGGGGCAGAGGAGCCACAGAGCATCCCTCTGCAAACTGTATATATTCTTTAACTGCCTGTTTAATTAAATAGAATGCTTGTGTTTTATATTAAATTCACACAGCAGCTGATTATTTAAAACACACACATTGAATCTCGCCAACAGGGAATGGCTCCAGAGCTGTTCTCTGGATTGACTTCCAAGTGAAAATTCTGCTTAATGTCTCTGAGGCCTTTCCAAATGCCCCTCCCGGGAGAGGAGGTGTTGCTAGGCAGAGAAATGGGTCTGAACCGTTGGGTTTGAATTTAAAATATTACTTTATTACTCACCGTGATGATACTGAGGCAGCTGGCAGAGGTGGCAGGGCCGGGTGGGCTGTCAGCACGGTGCTCTCAGTGCTGAGAGGGTGATGGAGTATTTCCTGAGCTCCATTTGCTGCTCCCAGCACTGCTGTCCCATGTCCCCTGGCAGGGACACGCTGCCCTGGGCTCTGCTCTGGCCAGCCCTGGGCAGGTCCTGCTGCAGCCACTGCTCCCACAGACCAGGGGATTTGGGCTCCTGCCCTAAGGGGAACCCTCAGAGAGGAGCAGGTGGGAGAGGGAAAGACTGCTGTGACCCAGACAAGGACTCTGTTGTGCCAGAGCCTCTTTGAGAGGAACAGGGTTTGGCTGGGGGAAAAGAGATGCCACTGAAATAAATCCTCAAAAACCCCAAATTAATCCAACTATATAGCACGGCTTAAAATAATTTATTTTTAACATTCCTTTTGCAATGCACGTCTGTGTTTGTGCTTGCTTTAGAACTGGCACAGACAGAAATAGCCTGTTCTCAGAACAGAAATCACCACGTTGGGCATTTTCACATACAAGTGCACGACGCTGAATGGCAACAGAGGGTTGAACGAGCCCCCAAACACAACCCTCAACATGTGCAATTACAGCTGGCAACTGGCAGTTCCAGCTTTCTATCCAATGCAGAACAAAAAATTTATTTCAACCCCTGTGAAATTAGTTGATGATTGTAACACTATTTAAACCTCCCAAATTTGAAATCATAAATTAAGTTTATACTGCTTAATTTTACAGAGACTTACTACCTTTCCCCCCACACTAATTTGTTGCCATAATTACATTAAATTGAAGCTGAATTTTTTTCTAGTCTAGATTTAGCTGGAAGCTTTTTGTTCCTATTCCAGATCCAAAGAAGAATCTGTTGCCCTAAAGCCCATCTGGTCTCTGAATCTATTGGATACTCTAATTTCACTATAAACCTTATTATCCTATAGCCTTAGATCCTCACTACCACAACACTGATATTAAATTACACAGAACTAATTACAAGGGTAAAATAACCACCTGAGCTGTGCCAGGGACAGGCTGCAGATGGGGTATCCAGAGAGGAAAACAACCTTTGGGCACAAGAGCAGGGACTGATTTTGCCTTCCTGTTTCCAGAGCCTGTGGGCACTTACTGGTCAGTGCCTCAGGACAAGAGAGCAGGGGAAGGGAATTGTTTGGGTCTTTTATAATCAGCTGTGCCTTTTTACTGATCCATTTTAATGCATCACTGCACTACTGAACTAAATATCTGCATTAGAAAGTGAGTCATGGTGGGAGCAATCGAGACAGCACTCCCCTGGTTTAGAGGTGCCTGATGTGAGCTGGACTCTGGCCAGATCTTTCCAAATTTGCAACTGCCTAAACCTGCAGGAACAGCCCAAGGCATCGCCTGAGCAGCCTGTGCCTCACTTCTGAGGGCAGAATCCACAGTGGTTCCTGTCACAAACAGGGCCCTGCTCCTGGCAGCCCCAGGGGCACAAACTCTGCATCTTTGTGCTGCACAAGGCCAGACACAAAGGCAGCGTCCTCACAGCACCCACGCCAGGGTCCCACTCATCCCTGACACTGCACCATCATGTTTTTGGCACTAGCCAACACCTGTGGAGCTCTGAAAGGCTGGAATCTGGAGAACAGTGCCCTGGTTCCTTACAGCATGTTAATTATTCTTCTGGATCAGCTGCAAACAATGGCCCCAGGGCGGGGCCACCTTTTGCCATTTTACAAGTCAAAACCACTGCACAAGACTGTTGTATTTAGCTCGAGCTGTCACAACAGACACAAAATCCTGTCCTCATCTCTTGTTGAATGATCCTTGTTTTAAGGGGAAAAAAGAAGTTTAATGAATGCATCCATATGAGCCATTAAGAGCAAAATAAATGCAGAGATAAAGGACGATAGAGACAAAGAATGGGCTGTCCTCAGACATGTTTTCTGCCAATGTCATTCTTTACATAATAGATGCAGTTTCTTTCTTTCCTCAGATGGAAAGATGGGCTTGACACCATCTCATCAACAGCAGCTGTAATAACAGCTCCTTGCTATTAATATGCAAATTGAAATGCACACACTGATTAAAAACATGCTAGACAAAGGCTTTTGTCAGAGACCTGCAAGTGGGCGACAGGGCTCAATTAGGGAGCAGTGGCCCACTACAAAATTTTCCATAAGGTCTCACACTTGAGCCCAGTGCAGTAACTTCAGCAGGAACACACTGCAGGGTTAGTGGACATTTGCTCTCTCTCTTGAGCTCTCAAACGTTCAGCCCCCAAAGTGGGTCCTGCTGGTCTCCAGCCCTGGGGATTCCTCACAGCCCCGTGCTGTGGGAGCAGGCTGGCAGCTGGGGAGGTCAATGACCTCAGACAGGTGCAGGAAGCTGCCAGCACAGCCCAGAGGAAGAATCAGACTTCCACATACTTAATTTGAAGATTATGGAAGGTGGTTTTAAAGGTCAGGACTTGCTAATTAAGCTGATGAAATAAGAACTTAACAAAGGAAATGCCACTTACGTACCAGGAGCATTCTTCTCCCATGATTAATCTCTGTATGAAGCTGCATGTCTCAGGGCCAGCCTCATGTTACGCCCTGTTGCCACAGAGCTCCACTGCCTCCACATAAGGAGCCAGATAAAACCACAAATTATTTGTGCTGAGCTATGTGTGAGCATAAAACACCACGGAAGGTCAATGTCCTGCCCCTGAAACACAACCTGACACACACAGCAGAATCTGGAGAGCTGCATTAGTATGGGCTACAAACTCTGATGGAACACATCTAAAACATCACAGTTCCAGTGCTGGCAGTCACGTTTGCAGCTGTCTCCCAGTGCCACCTGTATTCCAGTTAGCACTGACTGTAAAGGGAGTCTGGGAGAGACCCAACCAGACTGACGATAAATTGAGATTTGCTTTCTTTACAGATTATTTTGCACAGAATTTTAAACCCGTAAAACATTTGGCCAGAACAGACAAAATCAAACTGTTACATATAGATGTTCTGCATGAAAAATGCTGAGTGTGTTTATGGGGTTTCTTAATGAAGAAAACTTATGCAAAAGTAACCTAGGGGGATGCAGTGGTTGTACTGAACCATTTTCAAAGGTCTCTAATACATCCTCTCCTACATTTCAGCCTGGGGCCATTGAACCAGGCTTGACATCAGAGATCTGGCGGCACTTCCACAGGGATCACTGACTTACCATGAGGAGATTTGTCTTTTTATGTCTTGCTTTGAAAGCCTAATGAACTTAGGAAAAGCAAGAGATTAAAAGGATTTAGGGACCAAAGCCTGATTGACTGGATCTGGACAATATTGGCAACAAATGGAAATATTGCACTGCTCTGTCACTCCAGGCAGAAGGGGTGTGATGGGGCACCTCACCTGCCTCCCACTCACCTGGGCTGGGCTGTGGGGTGGGATGTGGGAATCCCTTCAGCAGGGCTGACCCTCCTGCTCTGCAGTGCCACAACATCCACCCAGAGCTGCCAGAGTGACACCAGCCCCAGGCCAGGCTGGACACCCAGGGGAGAACAGCCAGCTCAGCACAGGCTGGGAGTGGAGGCTGGGTCCAACCCAGCTCACTGCAGAGCTATCTTCACACCTGCCTGGGGAAAGAAATTGTGTTTGTGCTGTAATTAATTTGCTGCAATTAGCTTGTAGTGATTACTAGAGCACACAGATTTTTGGGTTTGTCTCCTGACAAAAAACGCCTCTGCAGCACCCTGGATGCTGCTTGGGGGAGGGTTCCTTTGGGGAAGGAAGGCTTGGAAAAGTCAGGCCTGAACCCACATGACTGATGTGCCCTATTTCTGTAAATCATTCTCTCTGTAAAGAGGCAGTTTAGCTTCAGGAACACTGGCGGCTTGTGTTATTACCCAAAACACAATAAATGAAACCGCCCCACAGCTATGAAACCCAAGGAGATGTTTACTCATCTGTGAAAAACCCATTCTCCTCCACACATGAAAGGCATCGATGCAAGAGCACAAATTAATCACACACAGCTTCTGCAGTGGCTCTCAGTGTCCCCACAGAGGGAAGGAGGTGATGCTGCAGCGCTTCTGACCCGTCCCTCCACAGCACTGGAGGCTCCAGTTCAGCCCTAGGGGCTGAGGCTCCTGACCAGCAGAGCTCTGGGCAGCAGAACAGTGAAGGTCTCTCCTCCAATTCGCTGCTTCTCTCTGCTCTGCTCAGATGCCCAAGGCAGGCAGAGGGAATGAGCTGGTGCTGGTGCACAGCAGAACTGCCTCAGTGCAGGGAACTCAGTGTCTGTGCTGCCTCCCTGCAGGTGCACAGGTATCCAGCCTTACCTGGGATGGGGTGGGGTGGGGTGGCTCCACCAGTTCAGCCCCTGCCAGGCTCTGCTCCCCCCGTGCAGCTCTCCAGGAGGGCACAGCAGCGTCCAGCCCTGGGCTTGCAGCAAGAGCAATAAAGCAAACGGCTTCTGTTGAGCCTGCAGGAATCCTACCAGCAGGAAAAAGAATTCACACTTTCTTTTCATTGTTCTTTACTCATGGAACCATTTGTTTCTCTAGAAACAAAGAGGGAAGGAAGAAACTCATCCATTACACAATCCCCACGATTCACTGCTGTTGCTCTGTATGTGTTGACACAAACCATGCTGGAGAAGGTGAAGAGAGTGTGTTTATTTCTGATTGAAGACTGATTACATCACTATCATGGATAAAGTAGTAGAATAATCTTATACTCTTGGGAGAAATCTAGGAATAAATATGAAAAAGTAAAATAGTTTGTTTCCACTGTCCCTGAAGATGACTGATGAGTAAGTGCTGTATTTACAGGATAGTTATCATACTCTAGACTCTGTGCTGAATAAATATTGTCTTGAAAGGGTAAAAAAATCCATCGAAATATTTTAACTCACCACAAAATTAAAAAAAAAAAATCCATGTATTTGTCCAAAGCGAAGGTTAGTTACATGTTAATTATTGAATCCACATAGGATCACTGTCCATGAAAACCTCTTGTCCTGCTGACCCGCTCCCCTCCACAGAAGCAGCATTAGTGCCTGTCCTCTTCTCCACTGACAAGCCACTATTGGTTCTTCAGGCTGCAAGAGAGAAACAAAGCCCAAGTCATGCTCCATCCTGGTGTATTTTATGAAAGAAAAACACCACAGCAAATTGGAAAAAGTCTCCTTTCTTTAGGTCCTGAAGTTGAATTTAAGAGCCTCACAAATCCTGCCCAACTCACCTCCTCCATGGCCCAGCACAGCTCAGCTGATAAGGAATTCCTCATTGCAAATGGCATTGGAAAGCTCAAGTTTGTGCTTTGAGCAATTAACCCAGTGCTTGGGTTTTACATAAAAATAATTAATCTGTACACTCAACACCACAACACAGAGCTGTATGGGCCATTCTGGGGCTTTCAAATTATGATCAAAACAGAAGATATCAGAGATATCTTTATTTTCACTTACATTAAAAGGGAAGGGAGACAAGTTAGATCTATAATGAGGGGAAGTATTACATTCTCTTTCTTCACAGGCAGTGTAATTATTCAGCTGCTCCCTTGAACTGAAACTATGACAAATTAAAATGCCTATCAATTCCATCTACCTTTTGTAACTATTCATCTTCTGGAGTTGTTACTGCTCTAAAGGCTTCTTTCTGCATAAGCCACTATATATTACAAAAAGCACACAGAAATGCTGCTATTACCAAGTGTTACTGTAACCACCAAGGTAAGAACAAAATCATTTGGGCATAAAGTGCACAATACAGCTCATTTACTCTAATTTCCAGAAATTTACTGGAAATCCTCTATCAGAGAACTCCTTCATTCTGAGTGAGGATGTGTGGAAGGAGCCCAACCTTCTGGCACCAGGGACAGGGCTGGAAACACCCAGGAGGAACAGAAATACCATTTGGCACTAAATCTGCCCCAAGTGGAGCTGGGCCAGGCAGCCCCCGAGCTCCCCAAGCGTTGGCTGTGCCAGACACTGATCCTGGGACAGGCTTCAGCCACAACAGGCTGTCAATATTTGTTCACACCTTTTAAATAGATGGGAAGAGAGATGTAAACGAAACCCTGGGAAAGGGTGGCATTTCTCCTGGCATGATATTAACAATATTTTGATTAACTCATTCCTGAATAGCCAAGCAGCTTATGTTGATAAATACCCTGTTCCAATTAGACATCTGCGTTCTCAGCCTGAAAATAAAAAAGAAAAGAAAAGAGGAGAGAGCCCACCCAGGCCCAAGCCTGCTGTCTCTGCTCCTCAGCAGGACATCAACCATCTGGGCTTCCACAGGGCACAGCCCAAGGTCAAGGCTGAGCTGTGCAGGAAGGGCTGCAGAGCCACCTCCCCCACCAGACGTGACCATTCTCAACCTCTCAGAATTAATTATGACCATTGAATTGGTTTTACCCCAATGATGGCTGCAGGACTGGGTCCCCTCTCTGCAAAAATCCTGAAATTAACCAGCAAGCCTGAATCTGAAAGGGAAACCCTTACATGTATTAGCATCTATGAAAGTGTAAATGAGTGATTATAAAACCCTGGAATACATTTGTGAGCTCTAGATGTGGCAGAGAGGTCTGGCTGATCAAAGAGACAAAATGGAGGCAAGAAGACAAAATTCTTCTTTATGGAAGTGGGAATCGTTATCCCCACACAGCCAGACTGTTAATTACTAGGGCTGGATCTCAGCCTTCTGTGGCTGCCAGCCTGAGCAGTGGAGCTCAGCTCAGCTCTCCTCAGCTCTCCAGCACATTCTTGGCAGCGTGTGACAGACCCACAGCTGGCCCAGGGGTGACACCTGCCCCCAGTGCGGGGCTGGGCTCTCTGCTCTGCAAAAAGCTCCTCTGCTCCTTCCACCCACACGCCCAGAGGAGGCACCTTACACCCAGCCAGGCCCTCTGGAGAATCTTCCCTAAAGGCAGCTATTTTCTCCAGGCTGTGGTGATGACCCAGCCTGTTCCCAGCCCCTCCCCAGGAAGTGCTTTTTGCCAAGCCCCAGGGTAGCACTCTGCACAAGCGTTGTTTTGACCCCAGACACTGAATCTCCTCTGTCTCCCCTCACAACTATCTGGGACTATAATCCCTGTTGTTTGTTGCAAAACACTTTGAGCAGTGATTTTTCATCTTCGCAGTTTGCATAAAGCAGAAAAGAGGGAAGTTTTGTTTCTGCCAGCCCATGGTGAACAGTGAGGAGTGAGGCTGGCATGTGCCTCCCTGCCAGTCTCTCAGAAGTAACATTCACAACAGGGATTCTGGCTGCTGCTGGTGCCCACCATGGTTCAGCCAAAGTGGGCACTGGCCCCTGCCTGGCACCCTGCCCAGCTCTGCTGCTCTGTGCTTCTTGGGGGGAGGAGGGAAGGAGAGAGGAGATTAAAAAAAAAAACCCATCTATTTCTGGAAAGCAAGTCAAACAATGACTCAATCATCTCTACACAGTTCATAAATCCCTAATTAAAGGTTTAGTGCTCCTCCCCGCTGCAGATGTTCCAGAGTCCACATTCCAAAACTTGCTCCATGCCAGCACGTGCCCACAGCCAGCAGCATCACCCACTGGGGCCTGAGCTGAGCCCTGCACTCCCCACACATCCAATGTGGCATTTAACCTTAATTTTCAAATTATGCTCAAGTACCTGCACCCTGGAGGAAAAAATGGGAGCTGGCAGATATATCTGCATTGTGTACGCTGGAGGGGTAAGCACCAGCTCAGTATTAGCTCCCTCTTCCTGCATCTTTTATTCAACACCAAAATACCAGCCAAGCCACTTCCAGCTTCCTTCCTAAGCCCTATTTCCCCCCTCTTCTGGTCAAACAAATGTAGTGATGTATTTCCAAAACTTAGGCCACTCTGTTTACCAGTCAAACCCTTTGAGAGAAAACTTATCAAACCACCTGCAGTTTTTGTTATCAGAACTCTCAGGAATTCATCAAGGTTACTGAGAAAAACAAGACTGAAATAAGAACCAAGAGCCTGAGAAACTGACTACCAAGAATGCTAAAGTGAGGTAAAGGAAGCACAAGGTGATGATGGACCCTGACCAATTAGTGTCCTGAGAAATGTGTGCCTGCCTGTGGACAAGGCGAGCCTGCCAATGAGATGATGAGTGAACAAGCAGCTTAGAATCTATAACTGTTGCTTAATGTAAACAATAAAGGGACTTCTGTTCAATCATATTGGTTGTGTATTCAGATGTCTCGAATCTCCTGCAAACAAATGCAGCCAGAAGCACCCGGGGTAGCCCCTGAAGTTCCTATGAATGATTTCTCTCTCCTGGCCAGACCACTCAAGGAAGAGCAGCTCAGCTGCAGGGTACAAGATTTGTGTGCTGTCCAGGGAGCCCCAGGAGACCCAGCCCTCCACGGGGCAGTGCCAGGGCCCTGGTGAACACAGCTGCCAAGCTCATGGTGTGTACAGTGAGTTATTTAAGGCAGCTCTAACTGGGGCTCTCAGCGTGCTGCTCTCTGCAGAGCTCTGAAGAACAGTAATAAATAACCACAACACAGCTCATTGCTTATGAAAGTTCTTCTTCTCTCCTGAACTCCTGAAGCAGCTTTTCAGGAAATTCATCTGCCTGGTATTTTTTGGGTGGTATCAGCTTCCATCCTGGAATCACTGTTCCCTGTTTTGCCCTTTGTCCCAAAGCAAAATCCCTGTATCCCTTCAACCCTGCCCTTCACAAACTGCCCCTTTCTTCAGGTTTGTTTAGTCTTTAACTATATGAAGTATGACAGCTACATAAAATGTTTTGTTGCCTTGGCAACTGCAGTCCAGTGGCTTCAGCCTGAGTTACCAGGCAGAGGACAGCCTTGACATTAACCAACAATAATGAGAACAGCAGAAACCAGTGTGGGAACAGTGGCTGAGGAGTGAGTAGGGATGATCCTCACCTGCCCCCAGCGTGGAGCACACCTGGGAGCTGCAGTGACCCAGAGGGACATCACAGCTGTGGAAAGGATGAGGCAAAGGCAAAGGTCTGCATTTCCAAAGTCTCTTTCTTTGTATAGAAGAGGTAATTGCTTGGAAAAGCTAGAGAGACACAAATGTAGCCCTGCCAAAATCAGCTGTTTGTGCTGCCCAGCACATTCCTTTGCCCTGAGAGTGGGCTGAGCCCAGGGCACGTGTGTCATCCGTTACTCCTGCCACAGTGAAAGCACAAATAACTTCCCAAGGTGTTCATTCACAGCACTAGAAATTAAGATTTCTTAATCTCTGCTAATTGCAAGAGACTGCACAACAGAGCAGAAGGTGTGGGGATAACCCAGAGGACCAGGCACCCTTCTGGTGTGGGGAATTGGTGACACATCTTTCTGCACATCTCTATCTCCCATCCATGAGGCTGCTCTGGTTTGAGGCAGACTCCTTTATCCTTCACAATAATACCAACAGCAACCACAGCAGTAATCACACAGACTTGGAAGGACTGGCAAGGGAAGGATAAATGACAGCTCTGGGCCAGGGCAGCATAGCACAGATGCTGTCATTCCAGGTTTCCAAGAGGAAGAGCTCTCAGCTCCATTTTCCAGCAGTGGGAAGTGTGGATCCTGACTGGGTATGGATCCCCACCCTGTCCCAAGTGTCCCCACATAACCTGGCAGGGCAGGGATCCCCTGTCAGGGAGGTGTGCAGAAGAGCAGGAGATGCAGACAGCAAAGGTCACAGATTGCCCCAAAGCACAGCTGGCTCACTCACTCACTTGGCCCCAGCCCACTGCTCCACAACACGCCTGCACTGCCAGGTGTGCTGGATCACTGCATTTGGAACACATTCAAATGCTCCCTGAATAAACAGAATAGAGCTAACATGAATAATACCAGGAACCTGTGACAGTCTGGCATCAGCTGGGGAAGGGCTGGGTTTATCCTTTGCTGGCTTAAGCACAATGAGCCATTAGTGGTCATTGCCAGTTCTGCTCATCCTGCTCACTTTTCAGACTACCCTCAAAGCTACCTGAAGCACTCCAGGTATATCCCTTTATATTCCACTCCTAATCTGGGCAGTTCCAAGTGATTCAGCCTGAAATGGTTCCCACAGCTCACATATAAGTGCATTAAGAGCAATTAGTTGATTAATCTAGTCTCTGGTATCATGTATCTCCATCACTTCATTTTAATAATTTGTAGTAATTGACAGAGCAGACTCCCCCCAGTTCTTATAGCTGGGTAATGCATAATTACTCTAAATCACAGCAAAAACTGTTTCACTGGGAAACACCTAATCCCCTTAGGATCACGGTGTCTCTTCTGAGGTTTCACACATGAAAGAAGCTACAAACTCAGTATCATTATCCACAAGTCAGTGGGACTCCAGCAAGCCCATGTGGGTTCAGCCCTGCATTCCCTGACCTGGAGGTGCCTCTGTGTTTTCAGAGCAACCAGAGCACAGCTGGGGCCTGGAGCACAGCCCCCAGTGCCCCCCAGTGCTGACAGGGAGCTGGAGTGCAAAGCCCTGTCACAGACCATTCCATCTGGGCAGGCACACACTGACTGGAGCCCTGGGAGAAGCACTGTGGTACTCACTTGGCCTGGTGTTTGGAGCCCTTCAGGTGTGCATGGTACTGCTCTATGGAGTTCAGGGTGACGTTGCAGATGTTGCAGGTGTAGCTGCGCTTCAGGCCTGTGGAGAAAACTCAGCGTTAGTGAGCCCTGGGCTGCAGCTGTGCTGCACAGTCAGGGCCAGGGAAGCAGGGGCTGCACCAGGGGAAACACTCTTGTGCCTGGGCTATGGACTATTCAGAGTCAAAACGGCAGCTAGGAAGTACAAATAAGTGAAAATGACTGAAGAAATGGGGAGAAATAGAAAAAAAAAAGAGAAAGCAGTAACCTATGCTCCAAGCAAACTTCTAGTTAATTAGAAGGTACTTGGATCCCACATTTCATTTCCAGTTTCACAGACATTTCTCTTTACAGTGACCCATCTATTTACTTTTCCAGGCCAGGGTATCCAAGCATTAGAGAAACCTAAAGGAATATTTTTATATCTGAGCAGAAGAAAGCCAAGTTCAAAGGCTAATCCCTCCTGAGAGTCTGGTGCATCTCTCCTGTGCCCTCCTCAGGGCATAATCTCTGTGTTCACACCAAGCACTGGAGGCACCATTCATCTGGCACAGCAGCCAGATCACTTAGGAACTCTCTTTTCCCCAGAGAGATCCACTCTCATTTATCCACCGAAGTGAACCAGCCAAGCACAGATGCTGGTCTCCAACAGCCCACACTGGGCAGCCTCTGGCTGAAGGTCAAGGCTGGCAGAGTGCAGGGGCATGGAGCTCACTACCAAAGCCAAAGCAGGAGCTCTCTCACCTCTTGGGTTGTCTCTTGTCTGCAGGACAGACTGTCCCCAGCAGAACTAAGGGCTCTGCTTAAAAACACCAGAGCCATGGGATTCCCAACAGGGACTGCTGTGCTCCTTAGGAACAGTTCTGATGTTCCTCGTAATAATCTCTTCTGGGTTTCTGCAGTATTATTTCTTTGCCAAAATTGTTAAAACAACTCATTTAGAACAAATAAAATGTGGCATTCTCAAATTCAATCAGTCTGTGATCACCATAAATAATTGCACAGGTAATAAACACACTGACTCCACCCCAGCTGGACCTACAGGCTCCCAAAAAATCTCTTGTCTTGTTTTGCACTCTAGACACCAGCTACACCAACAGCCTCACTCTTCTCAAACACTTACTAATATCTCTCACCCAGGAATTTGGCACAACATGAAAATCATCTTTAAATAATATTTCAAAATTATTCAGATGAGTGCTTGAAAACAACAAGCCAGCAACTCCAGAGGTATTTAAGTAGTTTCTGTATTTCTATGTCATGATGTGGCACAGAACAAAAATCAATTTGCAAATGTGCATATAGATTTTCTCCTTACAGAATTTATTCTTGATGGAGCAGTGATGGTTTTACAGTCACGCCCTTTGTCCATCGCTGGCAGCTCCTGTTTCCTTTACTAAACCAACAGGCATCAGAAGCCACATGAACCTGCCAGAATGCAGGTGAAGGAATGGGAAGGGCAGGGCATGGCTGGCATGGTGTGTCAGCAGCCTGAGAACTTGGACCCCACCAGGATCTCCCTATGGCAGAGCAGGACCGGGGAACTAAGAAACAGGTAATACTTTAATTTGAGGTAATAAGGTTCTGCTGCTCAGCCAATTTAGCAGCAAGTTAACAGCAGCCTCAGTGAATCTTAATTACTGGTGTGGGTGGAAACGCCTTCAGCGAATGCAGCTCCTAACTGGGGATGATGATTTTCTCCCTCAGCATGTCAAGGCTACTCACAGTGATGAACCAGGGGGAACCCTGCTCCCCCTCCCTGTGTTCTGTGCAGGGAACTCAGAGCTGGCCCCTGATGCAGCTCTTCCCACAGGCTGGAACATGCAGCCACAGACTGGGCTGGTTCCATGGACTGGGGTGGAGATGGAGAGAGGAAAGTAGCCTCAAATGAAGAGCAGGATGAGACCACAGGCAATAATCACTTCCAGGATATAAAACTTACCAGAATTTGACCTCACTGGAGCTCACTAAAGCTGCTACTTGGCTGAAAAGCATCTCTTAAAACTCCCCAAGCAGTGCACTGGGGCTGGGCTCAGCCCTAAAGGCCACCTGTGATGGGAAGGGTGTCCCAGCCTGAGCAGTCCATGCTGGCTGTATTCACATCCCCTTTTGCATGCTCAAGACACATCAGCATTGCCTCCCCTGCAGCATGACATGTATTCATGTAAAATTGAATGTCCTCCTATCCCCATTAAATAAAATATTAACAAGTCAAGTTATTAATGTCATCCTGCATAAAATGCATTAAAACCCATTCCAGGGGAGTTCTTGTTAAACTGCTTCTTACTAACCACAAGTGACAGCACAGAATGAGAAGTATTTATAAGGCATACAAAGAAATTATGAGCTGAGATGGAAAAGGAAACACAGCTCTCTGCCTGATTCTGGAAGAAAGCATCTGCAGCACCACCAATTTACCTGAGAACACAAAGGCTCCAAGTGACACCATCTCCATGCCCTTGTCCATCTGTACTGCAGAGGCTGCTGAGCTTTATTTTAGGGATTCAGAGCACCTGTTGCAGGGTTTGGCCTGGCCCCAGCTCCAGGCAGAGCCCATCACAAACCACCTGCCAGTGCAGAGCCCACCTGCCTGGGAGGGGGAACTGAGAGCTGGGCCATGGGGGCACCAGACATGAACTAAAATTGCTGAGGTGTGACTTGATGGAGGAAACCTGACATTCCCCCTGGCTGTGGCTGGTGCAGGCTGGGGAGGGTGGGAGCTGTCAGATGGAGCCAGCAGCTGCCTCCAGCTGAGCCATGGCCACTCTGTGCTGCTGAACAGCCACAAGTTGTCAGAGCAGAGCCTGGAATCTGGGCCTTGGTACCCACCAGGCTTTGTCTTCCTATGATACGTGCCAGGGTGCAGGGGCAGCCCGGGGAGGCAGCTCTGCAGGAAGAAAACTCCCCATTCCTTCCTCTTTCAGGGCATGTTCCCATGCTTCCCTGCCCAGCAGGAGCAGCAGGGATTCCAGGTCAGCCACAGAGTGGGGTGGGTCCCAAAGCAGCTCTGTGCCACAGCTGGGAAGCCACACAACTGCTCTGAGAGTGGGCTGGACACTGCACTCTATTCAGCCAAGGAAAAGGAATCTGTGTGCCCTGTGCTGCAGCTTTAACTCGACACAGACTGCAGAAACAATGCTCATTTCTCCTTTTTTGTTTTTCCTCTCCTCATTCTTATTTCTGAGAAGAAAATAAGACTTCAAAATTGCAGAATGAGCACTTGGTGAGAAGAATCAATGTTTTTGTTTCCTATAAATATCAATTGTCCAAAAATATATCTCTATTCTTATTTCTCCAAATATACATTCATATTTATCAATAAATATTTTATTACAGCCATTATCAAAACATCAAAGGCTGCTGAAATGTTGTACTTCAACTGACACTGCCTGTTCCAGGCTCACACAATGCATCAAATGTTCATCTCCCACACTAGTCAAAATAGAATTAATATTTAAGCTGTGATGGGAGAAGCCACCGGGGATGCAAAGGAAGGAGATGACTTTGCAATCCAGGGAAAACTGAGGCAGCAAAGTGTGGAGCAGGGAGAGTATGGGGATGTTGTCCCCACCACAGTCACATCCTGCTGCCACTGTTACCTTGCAGGCAGACATGAATGTTACCTGCCAAGGTGAGGCTGTTTGCTCAGACACAAGCTGGAAATCATTCTGTGTTCAGAGACTGCTTTCAACACCTGTAAAGATCTGCTCTAATCTTGAGCTAAATGCATCCAGGAGAGCATCTCTAGATGGACACAGATGGACAGATGCTCATGACCTAGTTAGAAGTAGTGAAAAAGCTTTCCCAGCTTGGCAGGCTCAGGGAGAGCTCCAATGGTGCTGTGAAGCCCTGGGCACTGCAGACTGACCCCTGGAACAGCACCCTGAGGAGTCCAGGCAGAGCACCACACCTATTCCCATACACCAGGCACACATACAGCCTGGGTACAGCTCTGCTGTCCCCTCTCCTGTCATCCACAGACACTGGCAGGACCACACTGGATCCAGTGCAAACCCCAACCATGCACAGCACCACCGTGAAGGTAAAAACCAGCAGATGAAGAGGCTGTGAAGGTCTCCAATTTCAACTCTCCCAGGAGCTAAATGAATAAAACACTTCCCAGTTGATTTATTTACAGTTAATGACATCCTCAGCCACTCCTGAGCTTGGCACTGTTCAAAGTACTGAGCACTTCCATGTTATTGCCCCAGGTTTTATTCCCACATATTTCCAGCAGTGGGCAGTGACTCAGCCAACATGAATCATTGATGGCACTGTGAGTCACACTAGGTAGCACAGGAGGATCAAGATCACCACTACAAGGTTTATGGGAGATCAAGAAATGCACAATATACTGTATAGTCATTAGTATCTAAAGAAAAATTATTTCATTTAGCAAGGAAGAAAACACCAGGTGTATCAAAACATTATTGAAAAGCCTCACTGGCAAACCAAAGCTCTCCCACATAGCTCTGAATCAAACTTGTCCTTCTTCCTCAGCTGCCTCAGTGAGGTCCCTGTGTGCACATGGGACTGTGGAGACAAAAGGCTCGAGCCTCTCCTGTGCCCACACCTCAGAGTAAACAGGTTCTTGTCAAGATTCAGTCCTGGACACATCCTCAGCTGACACAAACTGCACCTCTCCATCACCAGCTCAGGAGGGCCTGGGGATGCTGGGGGGCTCCAGCTGCTGAGACTGCTGGCCTGGCTGTGGCTCTGTCCTGCTCGAGGGTGGCTCCCAGAGGGGTGCAAGCCCAGGGAACAGTTCCCACAGCGACCCCACAGGTGCCAGAGCCCCTCCCTGTGGGGCCACCATGGATGGACAGACAGACAGATGAAGAAAACCTGCTCTTCCTTCAGCAGGAACACAAAAAACTTGTGTTTAACATCCCTGTGGCAAATGCTCAGCTTCTGTTGCTGCTGCTGACACAGGGCCATCACAGCATTTTACAAACACTAATTAAATCATGGAAGACAGTTGTCCCACTCTCCATCAGGGAGATGTAGGGAGTGCTCTGCCTCCTGTCTGCACTTCTGCATGGGGCTGAGCTGTAACATGCTCTCCTCTCCCCGGGACAGGCCACACTTGCTCAAGGACAGGTGTGTGCACTAATGGAAAGGACTATTTTAGGATGAGGCAAAAGAGATACCTAGGAAACAATTTTGCAAGGATGCTGCTAAAGCTGCAGGCTGACATTCCGGAGCAGGGGATTTTTTTACAGAACTGGGAACCTCGTGAAGCACTAACAGCACCTGGGGCTCCTGCACCACGGGTGCCTGCAGTTGGCAAGGGATCCCACAGGGAGCAGGTCCCTGCTCTCCACCTGCAGCTCTCTCACCTCGCAGCTCCCCCAGGTCCAGGGTCTTCCCCAGCTGTTCCAGGAGGTCGGCCCTGGCCGCGTTCTTCTTGTGCTTTTTGCCGTCGTAGTGCTGCTGCGCCATCAGGGGGTTGTTGAACCAGGCGGTGCAGAGCTGGCAGTACCGGTCCGAGTCCCGGCGCTGCGGCGGCGGCGGCGGCACCGCGGGGGCTCTGTCCGTGTGCGGCGCCTTCAGGGAGCCCAGGGCAGCCTCTGCAAAAGGCAACGTTCAGACATGAGCTCTCCTGCGCTGCCTGAGGAACGTCACACCCTGAGGCAGATCCCACATTAGACACAGGGAATAATTAGCTGCAGTTACAGGGTCCCAGTGGATATTTTGGACGGTGCTGCTTGGAAAGCTACCATTTCTCATTTAAAAAAGCATCATGAAAGGACAGCCCAGGACTGTTCCTCAGCTTTCTGCATTTCACTAACCGGGGAAGGAGGATGCTCTCAGTGCAGTTACACATCTTATCACTGTTCTGACTAAATTTGCTAAACTTATCCTGCTTGAATTGCTACTCTCAGGAAAAAATTGTCAGTGGAGAATAAATACACCGTGCAGAGCCATCTCCTTCTCAGGATAGAGAGACATATTTATCATTATCTCAGGATTCTTTTTTTCAATTTATTTGGTCTCAGAAAGAACAGGAAAAGCCATAGTCATTGCAAACTGTCACAGATGAAAAAAAAAATAGTCAAGTCAGTCCCATCCTTCAAAGTTCTTCACATTCTGAATTATCAGGTACCAGCAACGCACGACCTTAATTTAATTCTATTTTCCTTCAGATTCATCAAAAGCTCGTCCAGGAACACAAACATGACCCCCAAATCATTCCAAAGAAAAGTGAGTGATTAGTCTTTATATAATGGAATGCACTTTGTTCAACAGAGTTTCCCAACTTCACACAATACAAGTCACAAACCCATGGAAAAAAGAGTTTGAAGTAAAATAAGGTTCAGGTAACACTGGAATACAAAAATATACAATGACTAGCACTTAATTATCACACCTCATTCAAAAATTCCCTTTTATGTGGCTTTCCTTTTCTTTTCCAGATGAAATGTCTGCTCTTTGAATAATTAACAGCCTGCTCTTTCCATGGTACTGGAATAGGCACATTTGGAGGTGGCAAGAGGTGTGTGGTGGCTGTCTTTGATCAGGAGATGATCCGGCTGAGCCCTGATGTGCGCACAGGGCAGCAAATGCCAAACCCACCTCAGTGTCTGACACCAGGAACAGCACCACAGGGATATATTTAGACATATAATTATGCCTGGAGCCCACTGTGATTGACTCCATGGCTTGAGAAAGTTAATATTGTTATAAATCTTCTGCTGACCTGCTCAGTAAGGGACACCCTTCAAGGAAATTCTATCTTACATATAACATTACTTACAACCTTATCAATTTCCAGGGGTTTATAACCTTCTATTGTTTTTGATGATGACTGCCAAGGTATCAGAGTTCCAGCAGTGATGACGCTGCCTCTGAAGAGCTGCTCCAGGCAGGGTCAGGCAGGGTCAGGCAGGGTTTGGTTGGATTTTGCTCCTAAAAAAAGTCTTTTGTATGGTTCCAGCAGGAGAGACTTAGCCCAGCCCCTCCAAGGTACATACAGCAGAACTGCCAGTGTGAGCAAAGAGCAAAGCCAGCGGCCAGCACAGTCATTAGGAAGAAAATTAGGGAATTGCAATATTTCCTGTTCAAACTGGAATTACACAGACTTTGCACGTGCTCGACCCATGAAAAGCAAGCACAGCTTGCTTCTTGCAAACGTGTTCCTGCACTCCCCAGGGAGCCTCCCTGCAGGAAGGGGTCCATGCCCAGAGCCCAGCGATGCCACACACACTTAGACAGCCCTGGTGATGCCAGGGGGCCCCAGCCCTCTGCAGCACCCCTGGACAGGGCTGAGTCCAGGGAACCAGACTGAGCTGCAGAGACTTTTGGAGCAATTTCAGCAGCCCAGGAGCTCTGCGACAGATCTGACTTGCTGTTCCACAAGCCCCAGGCTATAAAGTTAAATCTAGCCAATCTTTTGGCCAGCTTTCTCCTTGCTTCTCTGCACGCTGCTGCCGGAGGGGGACCAGGGAGGCTGAAGCTCACGGAGCTGGTGATGTCCACAGGAGTTATATCTCCTGCTCACTAAGGAAACCTGACAGAAGCATCTCTGCTCTCAGCCACCAGCCAGCCCAGCAGCCCCGTGGCTGTGCCTGTGAGCCCCTCTCCATGAGGATGGTGGTTTGTGCTCCCCTAAATGCCATGCAGGAGGGAGGCTGCCGGGGGGACTGGCACTCCTGCTGCAGGGGATGGCACCAGAGCCCCCCATGCCCATCCCAGCCCTGCTTCAAGCCCACGTCCACACCTGGCTGCCACGAGATCGTGGGCTACAGCTCCACAGCAGAGACCCCTGCCTGCATCACACAGGAGCTGCCATGGGCAAGGATTTCCTCTTAGCACTCACAGTACAGAATATTTTCTTTAAAGTCACTTTCCTCAGGTCCCACTGACAACCCCACCAGTTCTAAGGTGTGCTGAGCCCAGCCTGGCAATTAATGAAAACATCCCAAATCTACCAAATTCTCCCAAAGAGAAACAGATGAAAGTTGACTTCTCCACAAATGTGAATTTATCATTTTGATATGCACTACATAACTGCTACAGAACAGTAAATGCCATCATTCCCTGAGCAGCGACATGAAAATTAATAATAAACACTCACAAAACGTCAAAAGTTAAAAATGTTTCTCCATCTAAAACACAAACATAAAAGCTGTGAGTTTGACTATTTCAAGTATTTCAAAATGCTAAATAGCTCATGACAGTCTGCCTTACGTTCCCTTTCGCTGTGGGAGGGAAGTGAGAAAGTCTTACTTTGCTGCAAGAGGCAAAATACAAAGTTAGAAACACTTTAGCACTCTGGCAATGAACTAATGTTTGACTTCTTTCTCACATCCAAAGCTTTTTATTCCAAACTGTATTTAAATGGCACCCAACTTTTTGCATTGGCACACTCCAGAAACTCAGCATGAAGATGAGAAAGTAAGTGAGCCACAACAGGGGGGGCACTGAGAAACTCAGTTCTCTTCAGAAGAAATCCCAGAAATCTAGGACTAAGACTCCAGCTGCTGCTGGACAGATCCTTGCAACCAAACAAAAAGCCATTTACTCAGTCCCTTCTGATGTCCCAAAGCCAGGGCCATTGCCACTTTCCTGGAATGATGCCTGCAGGTCCTCGCACTTGGACTGATGAAGACAGCAGCTATTTCCCCCACAATTCTTTGGTTTATTACTCGTGGTGATGATGGGATGCAAGCTGACAGAGGATGTAGGAAATGACTAGAGGAATTCTTCAGCAATAGTGGTGACATAAAGCCTCTGAGGGCTACAACCTTGTACAGCAGAGCAACAGAAAAGATCACAACTATTTCACTGTCATGATGAGACATCGTTTTTGTGAGAAACCCAACTGCTGGGCCACTTCTTCTCCTGAAAGCACCAGCAGAGAACGGGACATCTGTGTTCCATCTGGATGGTAACCGTGAAGGAGAACGTAGATCTCTGTAAGGGGTCTAAGAATAGACGTGATTTTCTCCGTGACTGATGAGACAGAAACCCCAGAATATCAAGCAGCAGAATATCCTCCCCAGGAGCATCCAGCACGCTCAGGGCTGTGCTTGGTTGGCTCTCAGGACTCATGAGCAGTGGAGTCTCTGAAGCTCTCTCTGAGAGACTTAATGCTCCCTGGTGCCAGCCACAGAGGACTGGGAAAAAAATCCAGTGAAAATTGCTGGGTTACTGTAGGAAGCCCAGAAAAATGGTGTGTCCAAAGGGCATATTTCTGAGAACTCCTGGAGAGCAAGGAGGTGCTTATTAATGTATTCCTGAGCTCAGCTTCATCTTCCAGATCAAGTGCCTGTAAGAGCTGATGAGTCCTTCAGTTGCTCCTTCCCAGTGATTAGGATGGCTGAAGAGCCCATTACTCCAGAGCACACAGCATGGCTTACTTAGAGAGCCTTGTGAGGCTGATCTAGATAATTAAAAAGTGAAACAAAAACCACACTGCAAGGCTGCAGCTCTTAGCAAGCCCTACCTTGGCCAGGCCCTGTGGCTGAAGGGTGAATCCAAATTGTCAGCTTACACAGGAATCAGTCCATGCACTATCCAGCACTCCTGTGAACATCAGCTCTCCTGGACTTCACCAGGAATACCAGGGGTTGTGGCAGGTCCTTTGGTGCCAGGGGAGGAGCTGCTGGCAGGCTGCACACAAGGGATGGGGTTCAAGCTCTAACACAAGCCCTGGACAAACAAACACCAAGCCCAAGTTCCCTCTCTGTGCAGGTGCAGCTGTGAGGCAGCTGCAGAGAACAGCCTGAAGAGCCCAGGGACACAGTGAGGTGTCAATGACCATGGCAGCTCCTGTGAGAGCCTTCCTCCTGGCTGACCCAGGAGTGGCTCCCCAGGTTGCCATGGCTTTACCTTTGCCTCCCACAGGACACACTGGTGCCCGAGCATGGCCAGTTAAACCCAGCAAACCCCCATCTAACTCAATTCCCCACATTCTCTCAGGCAAAGGGACCAACAGCATCCAAGCTCACCCTGGCAAAGGACAAATCATATTCTCTGTATCAACATCTACAGTCTGTGAAGTTAAAAAGGCAACAAAACCACACACACAGAGTGCCAACTCCCACTATCTAATGACATCTAGGATTTACATGCTAGGCAGGGTCCAGTGCACACAGCTTCATTTGTATTTTGTGCTGAAAGAAGTGCCACTGGCAGCAATTCTGGGTCACATCTGCCTGCAGGACCTCAGCCCAGCAATCCTTCCTGGAGAAAGGTGGATGCTTTGTTCAAGCATTTTCTGCTTCCACAACCACAGAGGAATTTTTTTTTTTTCACAGATTATTACTGGTTCTCGGGGACTTTATGGTTAAGCAAACAATAAGATGGTTAAATTGTCCAATTTCAACATTTGACTTTTTAGATGTGAAAGTTAATAGGCTGCATTACTAGAATCACTATGGAGGAAAGCATGAAACCCATCTGCAAAAATCAAGAGACAATCAATCCAAGGGTTTTTAAAGCCTGGATTTCCCTCTGTGGTAAGAGCAGATGATGCTCTGTACTGTACAGGAACACCAAAGGTTTATTAAACATATTAGCTGAGCTGATAATTAAACTGCTGATAATTAAAGCCAGGCTTGGCTATCTGCACCCAGTGGAGACATTGTCTTCCACTGAGGAAACACTTTGGAACTGTGGAACCAGAGATAGGGCTCTCACCCCAGGGCCAGTCCCAGCTGATAAACCCCTAATCTACATAAACAAAGCAGACAATAATGAGCATCAGGAATTTCTAAAGGTTGTTATGACAGCAACACAAATGAACAGCTGCTGCTGCCAGCCGCCTGCTCAGCTTTCCACCTTGTTCCCATGTCCTGCCTGCACACACCGAGCCAGCACCTTGGCCGAGCCCCCTCGGCCCCCTGAGCCCACAACCACTCTGCACCAGCCCCTCCTGCTCCCCTGGACCTACCTGTGGCCTTTAATGCTGGTTGTTCCCCTAGCAACAGTTTTAACCTTTTGGCATGGATTTTCCCTTGGTAATGCGATTCCGCCACCACTGCGGAGGTAAAGGACATGTTACAGAGTGTGCAGCATTTGTTCTTATCCACTGAGTCACCATCACTGCCCTGGGTGGAGACAAAAACACAGACAAGAAAAGAGGTGTATAAGCCCACTAAGCACAGCCACAGAGAGAAGAGAAGAGTAGGAGGGAGGAAGCTGAGTTGTTATGCCAAGGCCACTGCTGCCAAGGCATTTCCCTTCCTCATCTCTCCCAGCCTTGCTCCTGCCTCGTCCCAGCCCTGTCCAGCCTGGGGTCACCTCCAGCTCCCCAGCAGCTCCACTCTGGTCTGCACTGGGAGCTCAGCCTGTCACTGTATCCCCAGGTGGCCGTGGAGCCCCTGGCACATCCCTGAGCCTCCCCTCCCTCTGCCTTTATTCCTGTTCTCTGGCTGAGGGAGTCACACAGACCCAGAGCCTTCCCCACCATCCAACACTGATGCTTCCTCCTGATGCACTTGTTTAGGAGACCCCAAAACATCTAGGGGGACACAACCCTCTCTGCAGGTGGGGGAAACAAATGAACAGTCTTAAATCACACAGGTCCCTCCAGCAGGATCCAACACCAGCCTTGGGTGAACCCAACACAGAGTGGACACCTGACCCACCACTGAAGGTTATTTTTTCCCCCCAAAAAAGCACTTTTTGAAAAACGACCGATTTTCACCACTTTTTTGTTGTTGATAACTGTAAATCAAACCTTAGGGAGGAATCTCAAGAGGTGATTAGTACTGTTCTGAGTGTAATTTGCACTTCTTTTAAATAGCTTTCTCTCAAGATATTTTATATCTTCAAAGGGAAATCACTTGAAAGTTAAGAGCAGAGTAGAAAATTTCCAGTATCTATTGATCATCAGTGGCAACATATAAAGAGCCTCCAACAGAGCTCGTTTGAAAAGCTGATACACTTCGGTGTTAATGCACCAGGGTCTCTTCCTCTGCCAGGGCTGCTCTTCAGTGACATTTTTCCTTTCCAACCTACTTTCTCAGCTAGACTGAGGAAGCAATTAAAAATAAAAAATTAAAACCCCCTCAAAGAGCCCTCTAATACCTCATGTAGAGTTCAGGGTCCCATTTACACCGACCCACAGTTCACTGTGCAGCTCATCTGGGCTCACCCAAGTCTCTGGGTGAGCACCTCAATGAGTAGGATTTCAGCCAACAGCAGGAGAGGGGTGTCCCCAAACTCTTGGTGGGTCTATGAGCCCCTCTGCACACACATGACAAACCTCTGCTCCCCAACAGCCAGTTTTATACACCAAGGGCCGTTAGCTGTAAGTGGGATGCACAAGGTATTTGGGCTCTGCCATTCACCCAGGTCTGGATCATCCCTTAACAGCATCACCTCCCTTCCCTCCTCCACCAACCCAGCTCCTGCACAGAGCCAGAGGTGTTCTAGGCTGATCTGGCCCTGAAGGGTAATTATGCCTTCTCATTTGTCAGGGGCTGTTTTACCTGAAACCAGAGAGGCTGGGGGAAGCTGATCCGAGTGTCTTTTGTCACCTGCTGAATGACACAGCGCTGACAGGATTGTGCAGGTGGTGAAGCCACAGGGCTGCTCACCCAGGATGCCTCAGCTGGGGCACAGGGCTCTACACAGGGCAGGGGGCTTCTCCCTGGGGATGTCCTGCACCCATGGGCACCCACCCATCCCTCCTTCAGCACAGTCCAGCTCCCGGGGCTGAAACAGTGAAGAGGCACTAACAGCTCTGCTGAGCTTCTGTAAATCCACTGGCAGCTCTTTAACCCTGTGCTGCCAGACCCAGCCAAGGAATATTTCTGCATTTTGTTTCTGCAGCTTTCCCTAGCCAATCCCTCCTTGCAAACCTTCACTACAATGCAGCACAGAAGCCACTGGCTTCATACAAAATGAAGCCCTACAGAACACACCACTGGCTTGGAGTTCAAGCATCCATCTCCCAACACTGACATCCCCACTCTTCCCTCGCTCTGCAGCTGTACTGAGCCCCTCCTCCACACCAAATTAAACCAGTAATGAAGAGCACAACAGTCGAGTTGTTATCCATTGGAAAACTACTTGTATAAGCCTTCTACTTCTCACTCCAAAGGGCTAATGGGTGTTTTGGAAATGCAGTGGGTTTTGCAATCTTCAAACAACAGCCAGCCTCTCCCTTCACCTCACAGAAAGGTCAGGAAGCAAATGCTGTTTCCAATCTCATTGCACCGAGTATCCACAACTGCAGCCACCTCTCCCTCCTGCTGCCACCTGGCAGAAGGACAAGGTGTTATAGTTCTGTGGTCAGCAGAACACAAACCCAGTGGCATACAGCCATGTAACAGTTTGGATGAAAAAAAGGCTAATATTGCCTTTTTAGTTGCAGATGCTTCTACATGAATTTAATTGGTTTTCACGGATTGTTTCTAATACTCATTAAAGTCGCTGTGCCATGGCCTGAGTGAGACTGCCAGAACAGGGCACTGCACTGCACGTGTACATGGTAGGGTTGTTATTGTGCAGCGTTAGAGATGTCCTAAATAGTTCTGTTCTCTCTAAATGCAAAGGCTTGTATAACATCTGATCAGCAACAGGGCTACTTTGAGCTGTAAATGTTGGCAGATTTTCCCTGGTATATTTTTATAACAAAAATAATTTTAGAATTTAGGTTTGGCCTAGCCTAGCGTTCACCTAGAACATGAGGACGCGTTAATCCACCCCCACTAGGGCTGCCCTTGGCAAAAGCATCAGCAAACACAGAATTACATTCCTTCTCCACATTGCCTTTCACAAAAGCAGTGGGAAATAGTTCAACTTTGACTTATTTGAGGTCTGATCAGTTCTCTGTCCTCCATATCCCATGCTGAGGTGCACATGCAATATGTGGTTCCTTGTTAGACATAATCAAACTCCTCAGAGGACCCTGTTCCCCATCTGCATGCACCTGTCCATGGCACTGCCCACAATAATAACTCAATAAAATCACTGCACGATCCTGCTGTGGAGGGGCAGACTGCATCTGCAATTGGCCTGTGTGCAACAGAAAAGTTCACCAATGTTTTAATTACTACATAAATGAGCTTTCAGATTCCTTGGGCAAAACTTGCATGTTTCCCCCTTTAATTACAAGATATCACACTGAATATCAATAGCACTCGGCCCCAGTCACACTGAACTGGTTTGGCTGCTGTGTGCTGGGAACCTCGCTGCAGCTCTGACATAGTCCCAGAATGTGGGAAGGAGCCAAATGAATAATTCCCCATGAATCTCTTAAAATTCAGTCTATTTCTATCTATTGCCTGACAAATGGCTGTGAGCTGGTCCAATTCTTCACCTTCATTTGTTTATTTGAACACAGCTGAGGAAGCCAATAGCCAATCTTTAAACTGGCAGACTGAGAGCCTTTGGATAATGCACATCAACTCCCAGAACGAGTCCACAGAGCCCTGGGGAGGTGACACTGCTCTTGGGGACCTCTTGATCACCCCAGGGTCCTGTCACTCATGACACTGCAGTGGCACCACTGGCATCCCCTGACCTCCTGCCAGCTGGAGGGCACGGCACTGCATGGCAGGTGCACCTACAGCAGCTCTGTACCTGGTTCTACATGCCAGGTGTACACACACAGCTCCACACCCACCACTGCCACCCCACAGTGCTCCCCAGACACTGCCCAGCTGTGAGTCCTCCCATCTGCCCAGTGACCATCACCCTGGAGAGGTGTCACATGCTGCAAGTTGGGTGAAGGGGTTTGGAAGTGACCCCAGTGCTGCTCCACTGCCAGCAGCACCCCAGAGTGGCCATCACCCCACGCCTGGAGGCACGAGCTTCCCACAGGCATTGCTCCTATCACCTGCCCCAGCTCCTCACCACCAGACCCAGCCATCACACTGAAATGAAGCAAGCCCTGAGTATTTGCTACCAGCATATTTTTTCCTATGAAAGAACATTCAAATAACTAAAAACGTAATTACTGTTGCTGATGCACACAATAATTCTTGTGTAGTTTATTGAAAATTATTTCCAGTTACTTTGCATTTTAGCTAATCTAAATGTTACCTCCGGGCACCTGATCATCTGTGGCTGTAAGAGAGAGAATGTTGTAGCCCAGAGTCAATGATTCATGAAGCAGCTGGATGAACAGGGGTTTGGATTATACCCACATTTTCCGACCGGAGCTTTTTCGCGGGGCAGCCTCCATCGACGGGGTGAAGCATGTAGTAGAGACGGACTTTGCTGGCATGCTTCCGACTCTGGAAGGCAAAAAGAAAAGAAGGAGGAGAACTGGAGTTACAAGGAGCAAGAGGCTCAGCTGCTGTGCTCACTACACCAACCCACAGTAAGATTTCACATCCCCTTGATGTACATATCCACCACTGGAGGAGAAAAGGGGGAAGGATCCAGTTGAGGAGCATTTGCACTTCTCAGAATTTTCACCGAGCTCTGCACCCAGCTGAAATGAGCTGTGGATTGAAACCTGCCATTAGCAGAAGAAACAGTCCACCCTGGCCCCTCTCCAAGTCCTGCTGCCTGCAGGCTCTCCAAGACACAGCAGGGATCAGACAGCAAGGGAAGGACACAATTTGTTATTAGACCATTTCCATGCTGGGGCAGATTGAAAGATGGGGGTTACTGAGCTCCAGCCAGAGATACAAAAGCATCCGGAGGTGTCAGAGGCACAGACACAAACCAAATCCACAGATCCTATGCCTCTAGAATGATAAAACCTAAGAGGGGTAAAAAATCTCCTGTGAAGGAGACGTGAGACTGCCTTTGGGCACAGCTGGAGCTCGCAGGCAGGTGAGGGTTAGAAGAGACAGGAGATCCCCTGGTGACCCAGCAGCAGCAGCCAAATCAAATCCTTAGGACTTGCAAGACTTAAAGCAAGATTCTAAAGCTTCTACAGCAGGAGCACAGACATAAACCTTCAAAACCTTGACTTACATCAGGTCTTGTCTTCCACCAGATGCAAGGGGGAAAAATCTGCAGCCACAAAATACCTGCAGCCAGCATATGGGCAGCAGACACATGGGGAGCTGTTACCATGCAAATGTTTCCTTTGAATCACCCTTTCCAACTGCCCCACAGAACAACAGCACCATAATGTTATAATTTCAGATCACAGAGCTGCAATTTAAAAATATTAAATTATCATTAGCATGTTCTGGAACATTCTTTTTCCTGTGGTATAAACTTGGAGCTAAATTTGCAGGGAGCTATATTTGTATTCACATGCAAAAATGTGACTATGCAATAATTTTTTCCACAGAGCAAATCAGTCAAGATAAATAATGTCAAATATCTGTCCCCAGCTTGTCTTCCTGCTGCATTTAGCAAATGTGACCTTCCATGGTCAGAGCGAAGTGCAGGAAACCCCAAAGCTCCAGTTATCAGACGAGCAACCCAGACAGCGACTGCGTAATTAGAAAATGACAAAATAGATGTTGGAAATGCACAGGACAGAGGTGCAACGCCACTCCTGGTGCTTGGCTGCACTCCCAACTTTCTGCCTGAAGTGATGCTTAGTGGGCCCCTTGCACCACACAGGGCCAGGCAAACATACTGTAAAGGCAACGTGGCCAGAGCTTTTCAGCTGAATTTCTTCCCTGAGCATTGACACCCTGCAGAGCAGAGCAGTCAGCCTCCCTCGAGTCATCCTCCCCATAGTCACGAGGCTCTTCCCTCGGTTGACTTCATCCAGCACGTCACGATGCCCACGCGCACACAGCCACAGCCTGCTCAGTTTAGAGGGTAAAAAATTTGGGAGGGGTTGCTGAAGGTGTGTAAGCTGCAAAGATGTTAAGAGGAGTCATTTTTACAAATCTGCCCCGTGGCACTCAGCTGGACCATAAACAGTGCCCAGATGTCAGCGTTAAAAGACAGCAAAGCTTCAGCCTTCTGTGAAACACCTCTCACCTTTCTTGGCGCATTTGTTTAGATTTGTGAAAGCCAAGGTAAAGAAATTACTTATGTGTGGCATAATTTAAAACTACACAGCTCCTTATGCAACCTTATTATCTTACGGTCATAAAAGCGGAGCTCAAAATCATCCCTGGCCTCCACGCGTATGTGGTGAGCATCTCCTTCCCTCTGTGGAGCAGAGCAAGCACAGCCCATTTGTCATCCATTTTATCTCTGGCATTTCCTACATTTACATGTGTATTTATCATCCCAACAGCCCAGCAGGAGCACGGCAGGAGCACAGCGATTATTCTTGGTGTGCTGCTCGCAAACAGCACTGCGGGTTGTCCTCTTCCTACTGGAAACCTGCAGCTTCAAGGCACAAGGAGGGCAAGTGCCAGACACATCGGGGGGGCAAAGGAAGAACCACAAACAGGAGCGAGAAAACTGGGATAGACTGGGGTTAGGGCACCTCCAGCCCCCTTTTTGACCCATCTCACTGCATGCACAAGCCTTAGGAAAGACAAAACCTTGCCACATCTGTAAATCCACAGGGCAGAATGAGCACATTGCCTTGTGGAGGCACCTCCAACAGCCACCACAACCTCATTTTGGGTGAAATAAAGGTGTTTCTGTGCCCGTGAATATTTCTTTTGTAGCTGTACAAAGTGTTATGCCAAAGGCATTTTCACTTTCCTGTCTCTAGTGGGAACAGCACCTTTTAAAGGCACTAAGTCTGGTTTAATACTGCAGGCTTGAAAACCAGCCCTGACTATGCAGGGAGCTCAGTCTGTTTTCACACAGCTGCTGCAGAGTTCTGCATTGTAAGCTCATTTGCTACTGTAAGGCTCATCAATAAAAGTAAATAAATGGATCATTTCTATCTCTATCAAATCTACTCTAATACAGAAGATCGTGGCAGAGACAGCAAAGTTCTGGCAATTCAACCCTAAAACATAAAAGAGCAAAGCAGAGCTAAATTGTGCTATGAAATGCAATTTGATTTTGCATAAATTGGGTTTTGCAGCACACTCTGCCTGGAGCAGGCAGCGAGGTCTCTGTGGGAGCAGTGGCAGCTGGCGGGGCCCCGGCAGCCGTGGCCGCTTCGGGACGTGCCGCCCTGTTCACCCTGTTTGGTGCAGGGGCTTCTCCTCCTTCTCTGTGGATGTACCAGCAGCTCTGGGGAGGACTGACCCATCACCTTCGTGTGGCCACAAGCTGCCAGCTGAGGCATTCTAGCCCGAGGGTCACCAGGTTACACAGACACACACAGATCTTCCCTCCCCTGTGTTTGCCCAGGGCTCTGGGAGAGGAGTCCCCTCACCAGCTGCATTAGCTCAGCACCCCACCATGGCCCCAGAACTGCTCCCACTTTAAGCCACTGATTCAAGCTGATCCTGCAGTCTAAAACACTTTGCTTGTGAGGGCCTTCTTCCTGTCTCCTGTCATCAGGTTCAAATCAACTATCTGTGCAGTTTCCCTCAGGCTGTGCTAGCATATAATCTCATTTCCCTATTCCCCATATATCCCTTCATCAATCCTTGCTCCCTCCTGTGCTGGCAGCTTTATGGTTTTGGGCAGTTTAGCTTTCCTCTCCTGCTCCTCCTTTTCTGTGACCTCTTCTCCAGCCAAAGGCCAGGGACCCCCACATTGGGAAGCACATGGCTGCACCAAGCACCAGCAGAGACACAGGTGCCAGATTAAGGAAAGAACCACCATGGCAGCCCAAATGACTGCAGTTTCTCTTAGTTTCTCTTAGTAATAAATTCTTTTTCAGACTCCCATTGGTTGGGTTTTAATCCTTTTAGTGTAAACTGTGTTGATTTTTTTGTGTGCTGGCAGTTTCTTAATTAAATTGCCATGCAACACGCAGTCACATGATTATACCAATTTTATTATCTATATTGGCCCCACTTGTAATCTCATCAAAAGAGAAAAAGTTATTTTGGCTAGCCCAGTTCTCCCAACCTTGTGCAGAAATGCAGTTCCATCATCCTCCAGCCCCTCTCCTGAGCAGGCTGTGCCCAGGAGCTGTGCCAAGCTGGACAGCTCCAGCTCCTGCACGGGACCCCAGGCACTGCCCTGCCTGGCTCTGGGCTTGCTTCCTCCTGGAAACTTCCTCCACGTTCCCACACCCACAGAGGGTCAGCAGTGACAGTGCACAGCATGTGGCCAGGGCACTTCAAGCACCCACTTGTGAATTACTGGACCTGCTGACCTAAACAACATCGTTCTGGAATTTGTAATCGCTGCCAAACAACCTTCCAAGTTTCTACTGGAATGGAACCAATCTATTTCTTCCTCTATGATATAACAACATCCTCTGTGTTTTTTAAATAGACAGGAGAAGTATTTTAAGCAAATGCCTTCCCTTTTCTGCCTCTACTACCCACACAACAAACATTGTCAAGATCCCTGTGGTTTGCTGCAGAGCTGAACTCCCGGCTGTTATTCCAGACACTGCTGGATGCCGATGTCCTTTTTCTCCCTTTGTAATTTTTGAAAAGCCTCATTTATAATTTATGGTCATTTCTATCAACTTCCCCTTTTTCCTCCATGAGTTAATTTTTTAAAAAGTGTCTACTCATGCCTTTGCCTTCCTGGGGACACAGATATGTGTCTGCAATTCCTAAGTGGTCAGCTGAATCAGACTGGCTGCTCCAAAGCAAAGAGAGGCACATTACTCGTTTGGACATTGATTTGTTTACACATTAAGGCAGCTACTGAGTATCTATTGAGCCAAACAACCACTTGCTCCCCTTCCTTACATCTGTGATCATTCCACCTGGCTCTCCTGGCTGACTCCAAGGTGGGATCCTGAGCATGAATTTTCTGTCTCAGGAATCACCATTTCAGTTGTGATCTTTAGCTTTACTGCTTCCTATATTGGTTTTGACTGTAGTCAAAGTATCTCTTGTCCAACACAGCACTCTCTCACACCAACACATCCTGGGAGAGGAAATAACTCTCCTTAGAGGCTGCTGCCACAGCAGCATGGCAGATGCAGCTGGGCTCAGCACCTGGCTCACATGGTG
The DNA here is from genome assembly GCA_013399915.1 of Illadopsis cleaveri. Lineage (NCBI taxonomy): Eukaryota > Metazoa > Chordata > Aves > Passeriformes > Timaliidae > Illadopsis > Illadopsis cleaveri. Next base: position 286,995 of record VXBB01023476.1, read on the forward strand.
CTGCCACCCACAGACAGGGCCACTACGGGCACCTGCTCCTCCCCAAACCCCCTGGTAGCCCCTTCTTACATCACTCCCTCACATTCCTTCTGCAGGTGGATCTTACATCTACACTAATGCAACCATGTGTTTATTTCTCCATTGGTATTATGGGATTTTTCCAGGCAATGTACCCCCCTGAGCAACCTGATTGAGCTGAAGGTGTCCCTGCTCTTGGCAGGGGTTGGACTAGACCTGTAAAGGTCCCTTCCAACCCAACCCATTCTATGGCTCTGTAAACGTGCCAGGGGAAAGGGGATACAGGGACACAGTGAGCAGGCTGAGAACTTCTGAAATGTGCTCCACACAGCAAGCTAAATGCTTGCTGCTCACCTGCAGCTCGTCCCTCACCTTGGGCCACTCTGCTGTTGGGCACTGATGTTCGAGGTCTGGGTGGGCTTCACCACTGGTACAGCCCCTCCATCCCAGCACCAGGTAGGCCACAGAAAAGTGAATACAATGTCTGCCGTGCACATGAGCTGCCCAGCAGCAGCTCCACAGCACGGCAGCGGCAGCAGCAAGGCTGTTGCTCCCATTCCATCTCCGCTGTGTGAAACAAATCCCCGCTGGAGCGCGTCAGTGCCAGTCACTGCCGAGAGCCCGTCAGCCCCGAGCGCACGGGGGCGGGTCTGTCACAACACACCACGAGAGATAACGACTCTGCTTTCAAACACCGAGAACCCCAACCCAAACATGGGTTGCAAGTTTAAAATATTGAAGACAAGCAAGAGTGAATAGTGAATACCTGGAACAAAGAGGTGCCCTCCCGGGCAGCAGGATCAGGAAGGAATGCTGCGGAAGGGCAAGAGCTGCAGCAACACTGGCCAGGGTGAGCCAGTGCAACCTTTCTTTGCTTTCATTCCATGTAGCTCTAATGTGACATCCCTTATGCTTCTCCATTACTGCTAACCCTGGGGTCCCATTTTTCCAGTGTGTTTTTCTGCTGCTCTGAAGGACCTTTTAACTTCAGCTATTTTTAGACAGCAATAGGCCACTGTGCAGAGGTACCTGGGAAGGGAGCTGTACACTGGGCTTTATCTGCTCTGCTGTTGCTGCTGTTTAGCAATAGATTTTGACACTGGGAGTGCATTAAAAGTAATGTTCAGCCATTAACGTTGACAACTGAGCAGTAACATAGAGCCTTGTAAAGTCCCATCCCATCTCCGCTGGTTCCCACAGCCCACCGGGATGCAGCAGCTGCTGCTGCCCTGTGTGCAGAGAGGAAGCACTAAAACCCTGGCACCCACATATCTCCCTTATATGCAAAGGGTGGCCACGTTTATCTCAACATATTTTAACTGGGACTGTTACCACGACACAAACTGCCAAGGAATATCCGCAGCAGGCCTGCATGTGCACACAAAAAGAACAGAGCAGTACCTTCATCATCTCTGCAACACAAATATGCTCTCTTTAGCTTTTTCTCCTCAAGCCAAGGCTCTTCTATCAAATACCAGCATGATCTGCAGGATAACAGTAATGTTTGAGTAGCCACCAAAACCTGTGAACACCAGAGCAGAGCAGATTCCAGCAGTGGTGGGGAAGGGCATGGCAACAACGGGTTCCCTCCTCCTTCATCCTCTCAAGGATTTACATGTCACTGCCACAAAAGCAAGACACAACAGGGCAGGTGAGCAGCAACAGTGGCAGAACATACGAGAGAGATCATGGCCAGTAAATATCACATTCCCTTCCATCATCACTGACATCAGCAGAACCCGACACATTTTCAGCTAAAGCACATCCTTTCCCATTCCTCCATCCTGGAAATGCTTGCAGCATCTCACACAGGGAGCTGGGAGTAGAAACCTAACATCCCAGCTCCTTGCTTTCTAGCATAGCATTTATTTTGTTAAATAGAGAATGTGCTCTTGCAGCACATTAATATTTCAGACACAGGACTGCCTTTCTGAGCACACACATCTTGATCCTTAAGGCACTAATGTGCCAATAGCAAACAATGTTTATTATTCCTTCAGACAAGCCATCACTTCATGCCGTTTCCAGCCAAGGACAGCCCAACTGGAAGCAGTTTAACCCCAGCACCACCCCAGCCCGTGCAGACAAGAAGTATTGATGAGGCTGTCGATATTCCTCGCCTGCTTCACTCCAGGGACAGAGTGAGCAATTCCACAGCACACAGCTCCCGAGAAGAGCCAAAGGGCAAGGCACTTGATTTGTTTTCCCCAGTTTCTTCTGCATTTGAATTTTAATACACTTTGCCTCTGCCCTCCCCTGCTGCTCCACCACAAGCATTCAAGCAGCGTTCCCTCATCCCATAAGGTGAGTCGACACTTGCACGGCCCCCTCCTGGGCTGCTCTTCCTCCAGACCTGGCATCTTCCTTCATTTTAAATGGAAAAAACAAAGCACTCTCTGAACACCTGAAGCAATAAAGATTATGGAGAAAACCGAGAAGAGCATTACAGCAGTTTGAGGAGCAAATGTGGTGATGAATGCGCAGCTCAGGGTGAAATCTGAGAGCAACTTCGTATATGAGGTAATTTTCCTGCAGGATTTTCAAGGGGAAACATGAAAATAAATTGTAACATCTTCCTAATGGCTGCAAACACTTCTACATGGAGATGAGGACTCAGAACTAAGAAACCTTAGCTCTCTTTGTTTTAGCTTTTTAATTTTCAGAGCAGCTCACCAAAGTGATTAATACAACCTGTCTCAAAGACAGAGCTGGAAGTAAGTAATAAATGACAGGTAATCCAGAGAGAATCCAGCACCAAAGAGGCTTCCGGGTCCAGAGGAAGGAAAGATGAAGAGATACAGAAAAATGCCTTATTTCTGGGGCACAGACTTTCAGTGGCACTGCAGCAGCAGCACATTGTCACTCTCTCTCCCCTTGCAACCAAAGGGCGGACACGAGGTGTGAAATGCCCTTCCCACACTGGCCATCACCCCGTGTGTGGCCACTCCCGCCTGGCACAGCCAGCCATCATCTGCAACGTATGGATTCTTCACCCAAACAGCCACCCTGTTCCTTTCTGTTCCTCCCAAGGAGAAAAGGGGAGCCAGGGTACCTCAGGGATACCTGGCATGGCACAGCAGCACAGTGAGTGTCACCCAGGGATTGTCTCAGACATCAGTACTTGGCTGCTTTATTCCACAAGCAGAAGAGAGTTTTCTGATACTTCAGGGGACAAATTAGGATATTAATTTGCTTTAAGAATTAAAATATGCAAATGCACACTCTTTTGGGCATCAACCCCGACCAGTAAGATTTGCCTCATCTCCTTCTCACGGCTGCACAAAAGCTGCCCAGGACCAACCCCTGGAGACGCTCGGCACCGCAGCGAGCGCTGACCTCGTTAAGGCACTGCTCGTTTGGGAACCTCACTGCAAGCCAATATCCCAAGGCAGCTACTAGGCTCAGCCCTGTCCTGGGGTGAACCCTCAAGAGGAGGGCAGGACCTGGCAGTTTCGCCAGGATGGGAAGGAGAGCCAGGGTGCATCAGACTCATCAGACAAAGCCAGAAACACAGTTGCATGAAGCACATGTAATAAAGGCAATATTTGCTGTATGTCAAGTTGGAAGCAAAAAATGCTGCAAACACTCTGATCCTTTTGTCATTTTTCCACTACACTTGCCCTTGGAAATAATATCACTTAATACTGCGTGACTGACATAAAATCATTTTTTATTCCTGGCAAAGTAGCACAGAAGAAAAGTTATTGGTTGGTGATTTGGAGAAGGAGATGAGACAGCGATTGGAACTGACTATTCCTGTTTGGCAAGATAAAAACGTCCCCCTTTCATAGGCTGTTTCCCTCTATTTTCTTACAGAGAAATGTCTTATTTTGCATGCACAGAGAGCCAAGATTCCAGTCCCTGGCACAAGGGCTGCAGAGCTCACTTGACTGCGCTAGTGAGGCAGTGGATCAATTCCCTTTCTCTCCAGGCTCCCTGAGGAAGGATAAGGGCACTGCTGACCAAAACAAACCCACACAGAGCCCTGGCACCCAGCATCCCTGGCTGCACCATCACCAAGGGTCCTCAGCACCCATGGGTAGCCAGGGTGGCCACCCCCAGGGCTCCTGAAAATGGATTTTCAGAAAATTTAGTCTTCTGAAGTTGCTATTTCCCATATGAAAATAATCAATTTTTAACTATACAGCACTTTCTAAAAGTAAGAAGAAATAAAAAGAAAGCTGTGAAAATTGTGACCAGCTACTTTGGTATTTAGAAGGAAACTGAATTTTACACTCCTGCTATTAATGAATGGCCTGCAGCAAGGGCTGCCAGCCTCAGGCAGGATGGAGCCCCCAACTCCGCCTCCCCAGAAAACCTCAGGGCAGGTTTTCAGCCTCTATCATGCCTGTGGGCTCTTGGGACCAGGGTGCCAGAAGGTTACCAGGAGAATGAGCATCACACTCAGGAGCAGTGACCAGAACAGACGCCCCAAAGGGACACTGCTCCCTGTCAAGAGCAGCAAAGCGTAGCACAGCCACGGGGCAGGGGCACTCCCAGCCTCTGGGCCACTGGAGGGGATCCTAACTAGTCTTTCCAGCTCAGTCCAAGGCTCTGCTCTGTGTTATGCAACCCACCAGCAAGGTTTGGGAATGACATTATTGTGCCAAACATCTACAGCGTCTGCTGGGATTTCACAGCGGATGACAAACGAGCTCAACACCTCGCGCTAAAATATACAACAGAAAACAGTGTTGTTTTCCACATTTCAAAAACATCTGCTATGAATTAATGATTCAGCTCATACCTACAATGACAGGCGCAGAGGAGACAAGATTGGCTGAGCACCCTGTGGCTCACCAGGCGCTGCTCCTGTTTCTGCAGCAAAGCTCCTGCCTTCTGTGGGCAAAATTTGGCATCCGCAGTGCCCAGTACCAAGATCTGGAAGGTGTCCCTAAAACTGCAGCCTTCAACTTCACAGAGTTGCCAGGGATCTCTGCTGCACACAGAGGGCAGCCAGAGGAGCAGTTCAGAAGAGCTCCTAAGAAATTCACCAAAACAGACATGTAAAGTGCCCTACAAGCAAACGTACATTCTTGTTCCCATTGTTAATTAATGCAGCACAGCATCCTCAGATCGTGTACATTAAGCTTCCTGCACATTCTCCACTGGCCACATAATTGCCTCCCTCATACATCAATTGCAAAACACTCGACTCAAGCAAACGCTTGGTGTAACTTCATCTTCCAGGTCCCTGTGCACAAACTCTGCATCTGTTGGAACTTTGCAGACACTGGTAGTCTCCATGTAACCAAAACCAGAAGCAAAACACACCTCCTGTGACTGCAGAAGTCCCTCATCACACAGAATGACAGAACGATTTAGGCTGGAGAAACCACCAAATGAAACCAAATTATTCCGTATTATCCAAATATCTGTCTTATCTCTATATTATATATGATTAATATATAGTTAATATAGTGTATTCTCTATATACAAACTATGTAATATAGATAATGCAGACATGCATCACTTCTGGAGTCCTCCAGGACAGGCTGGACCGTCTCACATGCCCTCAGGGGAGGATGGCCCCTCGTGCACAGCCACCACATAGTGACCCTGCACCTCTCCTGCTTTTGAACCTGACAGTCTCTCTTCTCCCACTGGGTGAACAGCAAGAGCCCCTCATCATGGCAGGATCTACACCCAGGCAGTGGGTTTCCTTCCCTGAAGGATTTTACAGCATCATATCCCTCCATAATTTCCTCCTTGTTTAATAGGAAATTATTTAAGTTTGTTTTGAAGATATGCAGTGCTGTTAATTGCTGTTCTAACATGTCTCTAATAATCCATCCTTTCTAATTATTCATTGCTCGCTACCTCTTAAGTGCTTAAATACATTCACAAATTCTAATCTATTCTCTGCACAATCAGTGATTCCTACTCAGCAAGCCACAGTGCAGCACATTTAATACAACCTGAGCTTGTTTTGCTGCACTCTTAATTGCTCTCCTTGCTAACTGTGTTTCCTTCAGTCCTGATCAAATTGCAGGCTGACTTGGCAAAAACAGGAGAAAAAGCCAGACATGCAGCAGACACCGCTGCAGTGACATCACTGACACTGAGTAAGATGCCACCAGTAAAAACAGTTCTTCAAATGCTGAGTCTTCCAAGCAGAACTGCAATGGTGGAGCGACAGACCAGGAACATCCTACCTCGTAATGGGCCACGCGCTGGGACTCGGAGATCAGCTGAGCACTGCACACCTTGCAGTAACTTTCAGTGAACAATTCTTGGTCGATGTCAGAGGATTTCATCTGTGCATGACAAAGAGAAGAGACAAGAAGCAGAATCAGTTATAGAAAGCAGGTAGATGTGTCTGACAGGGCTCCCATAGAGCCAAGGGCAAGGCAATTGTCACCATGAGGGAATGAAGCCAATGTTATACAGGTGTAAATGTGACACACAGACAGTCCCCACCACACCCCAATCCCCCCCATTCAGAGTCCACAGGTTTATGCACCAACAGCCCATGTCAAGTGTTCATTCCTTGCCCTGGGCAGTTCCTGGGTGCTGCTGGGGACTGCAGTATGCCCCCCTCTGCTGCAGTGGGAGCAGTTGGACATGAGAGGCCAGGAGTGCCCAAGCACACCTATCCTCTGAATGCCACAGACACAGCACAGGTTCCATGGCACAGCTGTCCTAACATGACATCCACGTGTGAGCCACTTGTGAACAGCTGCTCTTCATTACCTTTCCTATCTAGAAACATCATGCACAGAACCAGCTGTGGCAGACATCACTCATGGCTCAAAACATGCTTGACCATTTGTTATACAACATAAAAGAGCTTATAAAGATTTTTATAGAGAAGGCAAACAGCATCACAACCTGGAGAAGGTGGTTTTAAGCTGAAAGAGCACTCTGCTGTATTTACCATTTTGGACGTGGAAGAGAATTGTTTGGATGATTTACTGGGCTGTGCTGTTCTCCAACAGCTGTTTAAATATTTATGTGTTCCCCAGAACTTTCTACGAGGACACTTGCACCTTTAAAACCAGCTTGCTGAGTGCACTGATTCACAGGAACACATTGCTCCTCTGCTCATAGCCTCCTCCTTGTGCCACTGCAGGTGTACAGATATGAACTCACAGTCAAGGAGTGTATCAGGAAAGTTGAGGCTTAAAACAGACTGAACCCAAGCACAGCCAGAAAACAACAGAAGCAGCTACATAGAGAGAATATTTTAAACCAACCCTTATGCAAAGTAAGAGGGAAAAGAGAGGCTGGTGCCTTCTCATTAATGCCAAGATAAAATCTAATAATTCACAATCATAACAAACCTGAGCATAATGAAGACTGATAACACAGGTTTTATAGAGTTCATTCCACTGACTGGGAAGAAAAATAACATGGAAATGAAGAGGCTGTGAGATCTCATTAGCAGATAAAGTCAGGTGGAGAAAGGCTGGTCACTGCTGGGCTGTGCAGTGGAGCAGGAGGTGGTTACCAAATCCCCAGTGTCCTGCCATCCCACAGTTATTGTGGTCCCTGCATATTTCATGAAAACAAGCAGCTGAGCTGACACCAGAGACTGCCAGCCTGGAGAGACCGGCTGCCCTTGAGTTCCAGGAGAGGGTTTGCTCAGGTGTTCTGGTTTACCAGACAAAAACACAAATCTCAGAGCTCCTCTGCTGCTGCACTTGTGTTTTGTTTGATTCTGTAAAGATATTTGCGTGTTTTCTCTTGCTATCTGCCTAGTTTAAATCTTCATTTACACTGTCCAGAGAGATGTTGCATTGAGAAACTTTCAAAAGACCCTTTTAGGAATACAAGAAGTGTTGCAAAATTGCATCAAAGGCAAAACAAAGCGGGAGGAAGAAATCTCCCTTAACTCCAACAGATTGACACAAAGCAAACCAAAGAATCTCATTAACCCTCAATCCAGCAACCAAGCCAGAGACAGGTAACACCACCTTCATTTGCATGCAGTCTGCAATGCTAGTACAAACCCTCATTGCAAAAATCAGAGTAAATCAAAAGCTTCTCAGTATTAGTTCAGCATTCTGTGCTCTGATAACAGAGCCCAAGTCTATTTTCCTCAAACGGAATCCTCTGTTCTCTTTTACAGCAGCAGGGGCTGAACAGATTTATCCAGGAACTGGATCTCAGGCATTTTCTCTAAGCAGTAAGTTCTGATACAGGTGTTCCTCTCAATATCATAGGTTCAGCACCAGGAGAACACAGTGGTTCTGCTGATGATGTGACTGTTGAGCACCACGATTCATGTGTAAATATTTGAGTTACCTAATAAAAGTCTCTCTGGAGTAGGAGACCCTCACATAAAGCACCCAGAGCACACTTACATGTGACAGAAGCTCCCACTCTCCTGCCCTGCTCCCAGATCTTGGTGTATCTTCCCCGCTGATGGAACCATGCTGCTCTGCCTGGCATCCCTTGAGCACCTCAGTGAGGCACAGCTCCTGGCAGCCTCCATCCCACCCTCCTCAGAGGACAGCCTGGCACCAGGTTGCTTTGACCTCCCCAAGCAGCTCCTCGGATCCCAGAGCTGTGTCCAAACTGCCACACTCCCATGGAACCACTGGTGGAAGGACAGGGGAACTCTTCTCTCCCAGGGCAGTTCAGGGATCAGCTCTCTTTGCCTGGATGCACAGGTGAGTAGCGGCAGGTCCTGGTTACCTCAAGGCTCCCTGTGTCCCCAGGAAGCACAGCAAGCCCAGGATGGCCAAAGCCTGCAAGATGGCAGGGTCCCCTTGTCCAGGTGCAGAAATGTAACTGGGTGTCCTCATGCCTGGGATTCGGGCAGAGGGTTTCACTGTTGCTTTTTTCAAGCATTGCTTTTTCATGGTGATGAAAAGTACAGCAAGGTAGAGCAGAGAGGAATGGGGATTAGGAAGAACAAAAGAACAAATGGAAGCAATACCTCCTTCATGCTTTTGCATGAATATATTAGGCTAAACTGCTACGAGGATTCAAGCATATGTAAGCTTGGCTACTTAAAATAATTAGAAAGCTCTGGTAACAATGACTCCTCTAGGCAAAATTAAATTTTGACAAAAAATTACAGATTCACCTTAGCAAGGAAGATTTCCACACAAGCAATCCACTACCAGCACCCATTTATAGAAATCACACTTACAAAGTTGCCACTGAAACCAAGACAGCCCCAGAACAAGTTTAAATTCAGCACCAGTCACTGACTTGAGAAAACAGACAATTACCTATCCCACAAAAATGCAACAGAGGAGCAAAAGCCTCTTCCCCTCCCCAGCAGCCACCAAAGAATGTCCAGCTAAGTGCAGTGAAATGAGTGAAATGAATACCCCTCTCCACCACACAGGTTCTAAAGCTGCCACAGTCCCCAGGGTGGCACAGGCACACAGACCTCCAGGGCTGGCGTTTCCCTGGGGATCTGCACAGGAACCCCATGACAGGCAAGAACCAAATATCTGCTTCCTACAAAGGGACTGGTGCAGAGGTGCCCCAGCAAGGCTGGATGATGGCTTCTCTGCACAGCTGCAAGGGCTCCCCTCTGCAGCAAGAGGCAGACTCTAGACATGAAACCCTGAAAAAGAATAGAGCTTTGTGCTGTGGGTGCCCAGCCTAAAACCAGGACTTCCTCCTCTCCAGAAAAGCTCCCTTGCCCGTTTCTGTCTCATCTCAGATACACTTTGCATTACCGTTCTGTGGGTTAATCTGAGCAGTGATTTATTAACTTCTTCTGCCTGCAAGTGTGATAAAGGGAGTTCATAAGCAATTAATATTTATGCATTTCTAATCACTTAATACCAGTCTGACTCTCTGCCTGCCCACACATGCCTAAGTACTCCAGGACTGACCAGCCCTCAGCTGATCTCACCTCACAGCCCATCTGTCAAAATGCAGCAGGGAAGGGAGGGGTTTCCCTGCCACAGCCATCAATGTCCTCGGCTGTGAGGGACACTCAAGGGCAACAGCAGGTGCTGAGCAGGGTGGGACATGTCCCTGAACACTCTCAGAGACTTTTCTTGCTGAGAACTGAAGAATTAACATGGGGTTCATAACCTTGTCACCTGGACACAAACTGTCATGCTGAGGAGAAGCACTTGGTCTGCACACTGAGTGTAAGTATCTGAAACTCCAAGTGTCCTCCTCCTCAGTGGTGACATGATGGGGCCTCTACCAAAAATGACAATCACTTTGTGTCCTTCAGTGGGGTTCATTATGGCCTCCTGTGCCACACTCAGTGCCAAGTCCCCTCCCTGCTCCAGATCCGTGGCCTCTGCACGTGCCAGCTCAGCACCTCCAGGAATGGCTCACTGTGTCATGGAGACCTCGTCTGCAACACCTTGTTCCATATGGTTGTGACTCTTCTCAGCAGTTTCAAGTGACTGTAACAGCCCAATGAAAAACCAGTTTGATCAGATTGGTGCCAGGTTTTGGCAATGTCCAGAAAGGTGCTAACTAAGCTGCGCTAAATTTTTGAGGATAACAACCCACAATTGCCATCAGAGACATATGCAAAGCCAAATTGCTTTCTAAGAAAATGTTTTGTATGAGCCCAATCCCTCCAGGTGGGGTCACGTGCTGAATGTGTCGCTGCCACACAGAAGAGTGGTGGATGTGCCCTGGAATTCCTCTACACATTCATTTTTCCTATTGCCCAATCGAGGAAAAGGAGTGCCTAAAGAAACACAGGGTTCAACAATTTGGTTTTTTCCTAGTCAAGAGGAGAGAAAAAAAATTGTGGCCTCTTATCTGATTTACTCTTGAAGGCCTATAATCACTTTTTACAAAATTAACAGCCTCCAAAATCTCCACACTGGGACACAAGAGAAGCGGCAGCTGAGCATGTGCACGAATGCGAAATGCAAACAACAAGCCAAAAATTAAATGTCCTGATTTTCATGTTATTAATTATTTGTGGCTCTTGCTGCTGTCACTCTCCCATGGATTAACATCTCGTGTAACACCTCCTGTTTTCGTCTGTTGTTTAATTTGTCTTGCAATAAAAAGAAAAAAAGCCTTTACTAATAATTAATGTGCTTTGAGCAACTCTGTCACTGCACTTACTTCGAGGCATCTGAAGAAATGCAAAACTGCCTTTTGAAGTGCCTGATTTCCCAGCACACAAGACAATGGCTGAGCCTGTTCCATGAGTGCAATTCTCCTCCTGCTTTTATTGCCTTGAGACATTCCGGGTGCTGGAGGCCACAGCAGCCAGGAAAAGGGCTGGGATGGGGCAGCACAACTCTGTGCTGCTGGCTCTCCCTGGCAGCCACAGACAGGACAGGACAGACAACTCATCCCATGGTGATGACAGGACTCTGCAGCCCACCCTGAGCTGGTGCAAGAGCCCAGATTCACAGCCATGGGATCTGCAGCCTCAGCCTGTACCAGCACCTGAATTTCCTTGCTGTGTCTCCATAGTCCCAGAGAAGTGGAGCAGGGAAATGTAACAGAGCCCAGGTAATCCTGTATCCCAGAGGTCATGGTAGTGTGTCCCTACCCACCAAGAGCTCCCCACAAGCCACATCTCAAGAGGATGTGTGCACCGTTTTCAGGTTTTCCCATTCTCCTGCCAAATCAAAGATGTTCCACATCCCTCCAGCTGTGCTGCACATCTGCCATCTCTACCATGCTTCACCTTCCCTGCAGTTCTTGTTTGGTTGGGGTTTATCCCAACTCCCTCCATTCCCTAAATCCTCTACAGAGTCAATTTGCTTCACTTCTGCACTGAGCCTTTGATGCATTTTGACACGCTTTATTGGAGCCTTGAAAATCAGAACAAGATTGTGCGTGGCATGAGCTGGGGAGCAGGAGAGATCCTGCACGTGGCTGCTGCATGTGTCAGCACAGAGAGGAGAGGTGGTGGAGAACAACAGGGGGGAGACCCAAGGGCCCAAGGGGCCAGGCTGGACCTGGGCCAGTGGAAGGTGTCCCTGCCCATGGCAGGGAATTGGAACGAGGTGATATTTAAGGTCTTTTCTAACCCACACCATTATGGGATTCTGTGTTTGCCAGGACTAAGAAAGGTACAGTCAACACAACAACAGTGCCCTCTCGATGGATGGAAATGAAAAGAGTGTCTCAGCTTTTCATGCCACTGTAGGGAGGAAATTCCCAGGGATGTCTCACTGAATTCCCAAGACTCATGAGCTCTGGGCTAGGGGGAAAGCTGCCAGATGTTCCCATCTCCTCACTTAATCATCAAGGTACCGTTTATATAAACAGAATCAAGCAAGAAAACAGCCTGATGAACACATCAGTAAAAGCAGTGCTCTGTGGCAGAGGGAAGCCAGGAGAGACAGGTAATTCCCTCCACACAGAACAGCAGCAGGGCCAAGTCTCCAGGTGTGCCTCTGCAGCCCCTACCTGCACCACAGTGGGCAGCACAGCACTCTCCTGACAGGGGAGCAGAAGCAAGGGACTCGAGCTTATGCACTAAAATCCAGCCCATGACTTTTTGACCTACTGCCTGTTCAAAGTGGGAAGAAAAGGCAAGCAACAGAAATTACACACAGAATCAGAGAGCAAAGGACAGATCTGGTCGTGCAGTGGAGACAAGCCCTCCATGCCCCAAAGTGCCTCAGGGGACATGAGGGAAGGCCACAGCCAAGTTTAGAGGGAGCTACACTGCAATTCTGCAAGTAGCATCACTCCTTCCCTACAAATGCAAGTATCCCATTAAGCACATGATTTTTTCTAATTATTCACACTATGTAGCAGGGCTTAATTGCAAACATGTGCTGATTTGAATAAAAATACATTTTTAAAAAAAGAGATTGATACATTGTGACTGGTTTAATACAGTTTGTAGGAATTCAAGGGAGAGCGATCACACTTTGTGCCTCAGGGTATCAACAGTGTGTGTCCTGCACACTTCAAGGACAGGGCTCTGTCACTCACTCCAGCATGGCCAGGTGGCACAGCTCAACCCTCAGCAGTGGGGACAGCCCAGAAACCTCCTGAAATAAGGGTTAAAACAGATCTGTGCAGGCTTTGCAGAGACTACACTCGAGATAGAGGGGTTGCTGCAGTCAGATGCAGAGGGGAAGGACTCGTATTAGAATGGTTAGCAAAGGAGGGACCTTGACCTGGGACCCAGCTACTGCAGGCACCTCTGTGTAGGAACAGACTCCCCTCGGCTAAGCCCAGGCCTGGGGAGGATGCCTGCTCCAGCACAGCCTGGCACGTGCTCCCACTCGCCTCCTCATCCCACTGCTCTCCCCTGCACACTTCCTCCCATCCCAGCACCCAGAGCGTGTTTCTGGCAGCTCTCGGTGCCCCCAGTGACGGGCAGCGGCTGCCGCAGCCCTCGGGGCCCGGCGCTCCCCAGGGACCCGCCGGGCGTCGCGACCGCAGCGCGGGGGGCACACGCCGCACCGCCGGGGTTACCATGTGATGCTCACCGTTGCTACGGAAACGGTGGTTTCTCACAAAAACACACATAAATAGTGTCGGCACTCGCTGAGCGCGGGCACAGCCGGGCTGGGGGCACCCCGGTACCGGGGTCACTGCTGCCCGCTGCAGGGGGAGCTCAGCGAGGGGCTCCCGCACAGCCCTTCCCGCAGCCACCGCCAGGACGACGCGTTTATTTTTGGATAAGAAGGACCTACTTTTTCCAGTGGCTCCCTAATAACATACAAAATGGCAGGAAGCGAGGCAAGCCGAATCCCATGCCGGCAGCCCGTTGCCTCTGGTACTTTGCATAATCAGGGCTTGTCAGTCCCCATCAGCTTCAGCTCAGAAACCCAAGAGGAAAAGCCATGTAAGGTGGCAACAGACTTAGAAGAAGCCTCCAGAGAACAAATCTGTCCACCGCTGATGGAGGATTATTTTAATTCTGGATCCCTGATAAAAGCCTGCGTGCTTGCCTAGCTGGCTAAGCTAAAGCACCTCTTCCCAAAACCACAATCAGCCTCAGCAGCACTAACCCCAGATCAGTTTACTGTCACTGCTGACAGCACTAAATGCACCCTGCCCAGCAGACGTTAACCAGGTTAGAGACAGCAGAGGCAGAGATGCTCCTGATCATCCATGAATTCTCAGCCAAGGTGCAGCTGAGCTCCTCTCCCACCCTGTATTTGCCAGCCAGAGATGACTCACTGAGTGCCACCTGGTGAGGATTTACAGGAGCTCGGGTGCCACCAAGGCAGCTGAGCAACTGGCCAGGAACCTTCCCTCCCTGCCTGCGACGACTGACGGACTCTGCTCCCTTCAGCCACAGCTCCCTGCTACAGCAGAGCTTCTCACCGTCAATGAAATTATTTAGAAACAAGGTATCAGGAATGCAAATGTTTTCAGAGTCCCCCAGTTCTCACAGAGCAGCTAAACCTCTGGCCTCGTTTAACTGCACATCCAAATTCCACATCCTCTAAAGGGTATCGGCAGATTTCACTAAACTCCTCCTTATTATCATGTAATCTGTCAATTAGCTTTGTGAGCACCAGCAAACAAGGAGCTTTATCTTAAGTAAAACATAAAACATCTTTCCTACAACACCTTATCTTTGCCCATCTTTGATACAAAAAAGAAAAAACAATCCCCTCCCTTTTTTTGCATTTGCTCTCTTCTAAGAAACAGGAGCATCTCCCACACTCAGCCACACTAAGCAGAAGTATGCTGGACTTTTATGTTAGACCTGTCTTCCCTGTGCTTGGGAGCTTCTCAGCAAGCCACTCAGATAATTCATGTTTCATTTCCTCCTCTGGAAAAAACCACCATTCTGTCCCTTACCAACAGATGAGCAATGAGAAAGGGTTCATCAATGCCCACTGCAGTGCTCCAGCCCCGTGTGACAAAGGGTCTCCAGAAATGCAAATTGTTCTATTTTTGTGAGAAATTAAACTGCCATTGCAGAAGAGCTGGAGCTGGGCACGCTCTGGGGCGGGCACTGGCTGCTCCTTTCAGAGACCAGCTCTGACTCATAGGTTTGGAAAGGTCTCCCTTTCTCTGCATAGTCTGGGGACTCCAATTCCTACAGTATTTATTAGGCATCCCCTGTGGCACTCAGCAACAACAGAAAGGCATTAAAACAAGTTAATGTGTTTCATACACCATCCGTTTTCCAAGTGTAGTTCGTAGGTTATCCTGTGCCCGTGGCTGTCAGCCTTACGGTCTGGCTAGGAGGAAAAAGGGCTCAAAAATGCTCCTCATATGTTCTGCAAAGCCAAAAACATCCTGGCTGCTTTGTAATGCCCTGTCTAACCCACTGTTGGAGCAGAGCACTATGAACAGGCTCCTCACACCCCTGTCCTCACTACCTGTTCCCAGGTGTGGGGATCTGCTGGGACCCCACAGCCTGAGCCTCTGGGAGCAGGCAAGGGGAGCAGCCCTGCACCCCCTCACAAAGGCACAACAAGCTGGAAGTGCAGGAAAGGCCTCTGATAATTAAACAGAGAAAATTACGGGTCCCCACACTCTGTGTGGCTCCTGCCCCCATCAGACTACCATGAACTACAGCTGCGTGCTTGAAAATTAGACGGATTAATTATTGCTACAATTAGTAGTACAGTGAATCATCTCTGGTGGCAGGAAATAATATTGTCATAAACTTGTCTAATTGCTCAGTATTTTCAAATGAGCAGTTGAATCCTCAGTTATCATCTTGATGCTTTCACTAGTGACATTGTAGGATGGGAAACACAGAATTGATTAATTAGTTTTCATTTTAAGTCAAACTAAACTCTGGCTTCCCTCTGCCACATGCTGTCACTGAAGCCAAGACTGAAGCTCGGAGGTGGCAAGCACAGACGTGGAAGACACCAGCAGTGTCCTGAGATGCAGGGTTAGAGCTGAGAGCAGGGGAACTGCCAGCCTGAGCACCCTCATCACACGCCCAGGCCACAACAGTTTCTGCCTCCAATACAATCAGCTCACATGTGCTTATTATATATCAAATAATAGAGGGGCTTGCACAGCATTCTGCACAACACCAGGTTTAACCCACTAATTTATGGTTTCAAATGCAGTGGGTGTTCAATTCAATCCCATTCCTGGGGGTTTCTGACAACCCACTGTAGGTGCTGCAGATCCAGCACTCTAAGCTTTTCCCATTTTCTCGGTGAATTTTGAAACCAGAGCATGCCTCACCTTCACAGCTTGCTGCTGGGTGTCATGTCTCTGGCTACATCCTTCAAGATCCTCCTTTAAATACCAATGTCTCACTTCACCACCAGGTCCACCCACTGTTTTTAAGTGGCTGGATCAAATTCAGGAGCAGTTTTGAGTTCACAGTGCAGTTCTCCACGTCTCCTCATGGTTCATGTCACTTTCTGAGAGCTGTGGGTGCAGCTCCACGACACTCAGCTCACGGGAAGTGGGGACTCTGCCCAGATGCTCTTTGTGACACACACAAGTAACATGTATGTGATATATAAGCAAGTAGATCAAAGCAGGAGACAAGTGACACCTCTAGGGCCTCAAGAGCTGAGGATGATAAACTGGAAAGGTTTATTTATACTCTCTCACCTTCAGGATTTGTTGCACCAACAAATATGAATTGGCAAAAAGTAGGTCTAAGCTTGACTATACCTTCTACACCATTTCCCCTTAAACAAGGCAAAGTAAATATATTTCTGCTTCAGAATTAAGAGCAGCAATATTCTTCTCCCCCATTGCTTTCTAAATGCAGCTCCTGAAAACCCTTTTTGAAGCTTCCCAAATTCATTTCCAGACCTGCTCCCCGCTGTGCTCAGGAGAAATGGATTAAACAAGCCTTTTGAAGAGCAGCTGCCCTTAAGCTGCTCTGGGGACAGCTCAGCTCAGCTTTTTCTGTGTCTCCTGGAAGCAGGACAGACACCAAAACTCCCAGGACCAAACCTGCATGTATAGACAAAATGCTGCCATTTGGTGAGCGCTGCACCCGAGGCTTGAGTCCCAGACAGCCAGGGCTGGCAAAGTCACCCGGGCCCCTGACAGCACAATAAAGGCCTAAAACCTGTCAAGCACTGCACAACAGGCAAGTTTTGATATTGCAAATATTCATCTCCAGCCATTTCCAGTTAATGAAACAGAGCAAACTGTCGAGGAAAATGGGAACATTACAGTAAAAACAACAACAAATTAAACTCTAATGCAATTAGAGAGTAATTAGGGATCTATCCTCTGGGAACATTTTGGAACTCTGTGTCTTTCTCAAAATCGGATCCCTCTGCAACTTTATTCCTTTCTAGTTAGGAAGGAAGAAGTTAGTGGCATGGCTCCCCCTGGTTCCCTGCAAAAAGCCATCTTCTGCTCTGCAGGAGCAGGAGGTGGTGGCAGGTAAAGCATTCACACCTCCAGGCCGAGGAAAATGCAGGTGTCAGCAGGATAGGGTGCAAAGGGAGAACAGAAACCACTGCCTGTGTCTGCTGCAAGGTGACCAGAAACACAAAGACCCAAATGCTGTTGTGCACCAGCCAGGCTGAGCAGGCACAAGCTGACAGCAGAGCCTGAGCCACCCCAGAAAACCTTTTGTTTTCCTGCGCACAGCTCTGATACAAGCCACAGCCCAGAAAACTATGTATTTAATACCTCCTGACTTTTTAAATGTACTCACAAATGTACTCATATGTATACCTTAGCTCAACCTCTCAAGGGCACAGGGGGACAGAGTAGAGCAGCCTTTGGGCATCAGTCCCTGCAGTGCCCTGGGCAGGGCACAGGGAGCTCTCAGCACCCACAGGTGCCCCACAGCCTGCACACTGCCTGGACTGCCTCCCTGACACCCCGGAGGGCAGGGGACATGGAGTGTGGTACCAACAAAGCATCCAGGAAATCACAGGAGAACTGAAACGAAGAGGCAAAGATTCACTGTCCCATTTAGCCATTTCTCCATCCAGGCTCATCCACACGGTGCCTGAGGGTTACAGCAATGCCTGGCGCTGTTAAACCTTCCTCTGGGGGATGCAGACACAGTGAACACTCTCTCTTCAGAGGGTGAGGTGGTAGGGCATGAAGAAAAGCTTTCTCTCCATTCCCTGAGCCTGCTGCTATTCCTGGGGGCAGCCCCATCTGCATTTCACAACTCCAGTACTTCTCAGCAAGGGGTGTTTTTCATGCTTTGAAAGGAGCAATAAAGTTATGTCCTGCCATATGTCCTGCTACCTGCCCAGCAGATGTCAAGGAGATAACCCCCTCTGCATTCAGCACAGGAAGGCATCTGTGCTAAAAAGGGAGGTGGGAACCTTGACCTTCAACTGTTTCTGTACCCAAATCTGCCCTTGGGACACCCAGAGCCCCATTCTGGCCTAGAAATTGGCCCAGTTCTGATCTCTCAAACCAGTTCTGGATCTCAAGTCACACCTCTTTCCTTGGGAGCTTAACCCAGATAAAGTGAGAACCCCAGATCAGAAAGTGCCCAGGGCACCAGGGCAAGGACCAGCCAGGGCCAGCCCCAGCACCCCACAGCAATTTCCAAGAGGGTTTGAAGAGCCCATCTAATCGTGAAAGAACACCTTGCAATGGAAAGGGGCATGATTAGAGACACATGGGTCTCAAAAAGGTGCCAACTTTTGGTCAAAAGCTGCTTCTTGCAAAGGAATAATCCTCAGCAAACTCCCACTATTGTTGTCTGCCCTTAACCACTGGCATGAGGGCTGTCTGTTGCGGGGCTTGGGGATCTTTCCTCCCTCCCTGCACAGAGGGATTACAAACCCACCACCGGACCAGGCATCAGCATTCCCAGGCAAATCCCCAGCAAAGGGGGAGAGGTGGTGCAGGAGCCTTAAATCCCCAGAGAGGGGAAGCCAGCTGCTCATAGTGAGCAAGGTGCTCAGTCAGCACGGACTAACTGGCTGCACCAATTCCTCTGCAAACTGAAAGCAACAAATAAAATAAATCCAGGCAAATACCAGCAAAACAACTCCTTACACAGACAGTTTTCAAGTGGGGGCAGTCAGCAATGCTGCAAATAGCTGGGGAGGCCTCTCAGGGTGCAGCACACCTGGAAAAGTGAAAGGCAGCAGCACCACACCTCCTCTGTGCCGTCCAGGGAAAGAGAAGGCAGAAAAGCTCAAGGGAGGAAGGCTGGATGCAGAAGAAAAGTTAAGACTGAGCAACTCAGAGGCAAGGGAAATAACTTCTGAAACACCCCAGCCAGCCAGGCACATGTAGAACCAGGGTGCAATGTATGGACAAGGATCAATTAATTGGAGTGACTCAGAAGTGACTAAGAATGGTCAGATAAAATCAATTGTGAGGACTGGGAATCACCCCAAATTCTGAAACTGTCCCACCCCAGGATGTGGCCCAAAGGCAGAATCCTCCCCAGGGAGAGGGATGCAGGAGGTGCTGGTCCAGGAACACTTGCACCAGAAGGTTTATAACCTACAGGTCAACACCATTCTGGGAGGAATAAAGGATTCCTGACCATCTGCTTCTGATAAAATCAGGGGGAAAGACCCATTTGTACTCCAGAAAGCTCCTGTGCTGCCTCTCCTTCCTGTCCCTTCCTACAGCAGATGAGTCACTGTCTAGAACCTTTAGCAAAACACCTCTTTACTGTTTATCAGGTCCCTGCTACTCCCTGCCCCACAGCACAGTGCAATAAGTGTCAGGCAATGCTCCAGGTCACTATCCCCTACCTATGGAAGGACGAGGGCCCCAAAGCTCTGCCCAGCGCCCCTCTTCCTGAGCTGCTCCTCCCCAAGAGCATCCCCCTGCTCACCTCTCACCTTCCCGGGCCGGTGGTTGTGTTTTGCAGAGGGACTGCACGTGCTCCTGCAAGAGCAAACAGCACAACCTCACGCAGAAGATGCAAACTGATGATTTTGAACTCAATGCTCTGCAAACCTTGTTCTTCACTAAAAAACCACACACTCAGGCCACTTTAGCATCACAGGAGGTTAAAAGGAGTGTGTGGCTGCCCCAAAGACAACCACCTAAGCATGATTAGCATCAGGAGCTAGCGGGGCACTGCCCAAGTCCGGTGTCACTAACTGAGGTTAGGAGTCCAGGCAGCTCAGGGGTCAGCTGCCAGAGACCCTTCACACAGCCCAGACCAGGTGTAATGTCGCTCACGCTGTGTCAGGGACAGTTTTGGCTGGGCTCTGACCTACGAACACCCCCAGAGCAACACGTGGGGCCGGGCAGCCCCACGGCGCGGCTCGGACCGATCCCCTCCGCCGGCCGAGCAGCCGCTCAGGGCTGCCCCCAGGGACGGCGGCCCCAGCCCGCAGCTCAGCGGCCTCCCTGCAACCGTGCCTCTGGTCTCCAAGCCCTGGTGGCTTAGGAAGTTCTCCAGACTTCCCAAACAACATAGAGAATAGGCTTATTTTCCTGCATCTACAGACATCCACGCTCGTATCCCAAGAGCCCCAGGAGCTCCCGTTCCCACGCCGGACCGTGAGGACGCCGGTGCAGAGTTCATTCCGGTAAAGCGCCCCGAGCTGCACCAGCCACCGGCACAGGGGCCGCTTCCCCAGAGTCCCGCACCCAGAGGCCTGGCTGCCTCCGGCCGCCGCCTCACAGGTGGATGCAGCATCCCTGAAAACTCCGCCGGGAAAACACTCCAAGGCTCGGCGCGGGTCTGGACCGCTCGCAGGGCGTGCGCCGGTCACCACCGACCAACGCGGTGGGTCTGCGGGTGGCACGGGGGCAGAGCCGCCCGCTCCCTGGCGGGTCGAACCCGCATCCCGGCTCCATCCGCAGCAGCGCCGGCATCGCCCAAACCGCCCCGGCAGTCGCTCCCAGCCGGTACCGGACCGCCTCCCACCGCCCGCGCTGACACCGCTATTAACGGACTCCGATTCCTCTGCAAACTTTCCTCCAACTCCCATCNCGGAGCCGTCCGGTGCTGCCGCCGCCCCGGGGGACGGGTCTGACACGGGCAGAGAGCGACAGGACGCGAGGAAACGTCTTTGAATGGAAAGAAGGGAGATTTGAATCAGATGTCTGAAGAGATTCCTCCCTGTGAGGGTGGGCATGCCCTGGCACAGGGTGCCCAGAGAACCTGTGGCTCCTATCCCTGGAGGTGCTCAAGGATAGGTTAGCCGGGACTTAGAAGGGTCTAGTCTAGTGGAAGGTGTCCCTGCCCATATGTCAGGGGCTTGGAACTGGATGATATCTGCTATCCCTTCCAACCCAAGTCATTCTGTGAGTCTGTAGTTTTCCCCACTGTGAAAATAGAAGGATATGTATATCTGATTTGCAGGGCAGAGGCTGTGAAGGGCACCACAGTCGCCAGGGAGAACATACTTCCAGACTCTTAGTTCTGCAGATGACACACTCGCTTTAATACCCTGGATTTATGGAGTGAGCATGCCTGGCACTGCAGGCGCCCACCACACACAGCTCACGGGGACAGTGGGAGGCAAGTTCCTGCACGGGCAGGAACAGCTTCCCCAACACAGCAGCTGGAGGAGAGCAAATGCCAAAGGGAATGGGATGGGTTCATCTCCAGTCAAAGGTTGATCACAGACCCAGGGGAGGCAGCAGGCAATGAACAACTGCCCCAGGCCAGGGTCAGAGCACAGGAGCAAGGCAAGGATCGGATCAAGGCAATAAACAGGGGAAGAAGAAATCAGGCGGACACAGATCCCTGTAAACTACATGATGGGAAGACGATCCCTAATACAGCATGAGACACACATGCCTGGGAGTCTGTGATGCAAAGTCAGGCTCAAACCAAACTGTCTCCCCACTCTGAAATCCAGTAATGCCTGAATCTGGAAAGAAGGTGGATTTCCCTTATCTTTGTGCACACTATCCTCAAGCAAAGCCAGTTCAGAATGCAGACTGACAGTCCTGGAAGCCGAGGTTGTAGGTGAGCACCGTCCATGCACCATCCCTCTGCCAAGGCACACACCTGCAGTGGCAATGCCACCTTGCTGCCCTCCTTCCTGCCTACAATGGAGAGGAGGGTGAGGACTAGCTGGTATCAGGGAGGCTTTCTGTCCCAGCTCTGCTGAATTGGCCAGTGCCTCATTTGCCAGCAGATGAGGTAAGAAACAGGGGATGTGATGGAGCAGAGACATTGTACCTCAAGCCCTGTGCTCCCAGGTGTAAGGCTGTGCAAACAACCAGGACTAAGGCAGTTAATCTAGCTCTGCTCCCCCTCCCTCAGTCCCCACAATATTCCTCAGCAGCGATGGGGTTGCTGGGTCTCCACAGGGGAGGGGAGATGGCTTAAAGGCTTTGCAGCTCAAGGCAGTTGGTGGTTGCACCCCAGAGGATCTGAGGCATACTTGTCTTGGCTGTCGAGATATGGAAAGGCTGCTTTGTGCCTTTGCTTCCAAAGCCAGGTGAAACTAAGCTTGCATCATTCCCCTGCTGAACATTTGGCTAATCAGGGCCGTTACATGCCTCCCCCTTTTCTCATCAAGCTTCTCTGCTGTCCAGGTGTCAGCTTTGCCAGGGTCTGATAAAAATGCTGCACACATCCAACAGTGATGGCAGAATGGGCCTGGGACCTGTGAGAGCTCTGCAGGCACCCACAGCCCAGGCATGGCTGAGGGGCACTAACGGGGTGTTGTCAGGACCTCCAAGAGATGAGTCTGTGTAGTTTAAATTGTTTCTATTATATATATTTTGCAGACAGTCTCAAGGATTTTGTATTTGCAATGCAGCAGGCTGAGCCACGCCACTGTCCTTTTGCTACCAGATACCTGGGGCCTCACCTCAGTGGTGAAATGGACTTTAAGTCATCCTCTATCACACACACATTAGAAAGAAAAGACTTCACAAGCAGATTTTCTATTTCCAGCTTAATCTGCTTGACAGCAGTTTTACAAACTCTCTGAGCTTCATGATCCTGCTTGGTTGTTTAACTTTAAAAAAATAAGTGCTAAGGAGCATTTAAGCCATACAACTAAGCCTCCAAAATTGACACAAACTCTTTAGAGATACCACCTGGAGTCTCAGATACTTCAGTGCTAAGAAGGGCAGATCAGACAATATTTGCAATGATGCAGCTACCATTCAGGGAAGAGCTGGTTCTTAAATCCTTTCCTCGCATTTTTTGGGGGGACTGTGTAATTCCCAGGAGCATCCCATGCTCACTGACAATAAATGGCAGCATAGGTACAAGAAATGTTGGAAATGATGTCGAAAACTCAGCTTTTGCTCTATCCCAGTACCTGGCAGGGCTCAGGATTATATTTCCTGGCCCTGAGCTGAGCTAACTTTGGAACAACCCAAAACACATCAAAACAAGGAGCTGTAAAGCAGCAGCTGTGATTGATTAATCACAGTAGTGAAGCTGAAGGATTTGATCATTCTCATAAGCTCTTTAAAATCTTATTCTCCAAAGAAGGAGAGGTTACCACAGACATGGAACAAAGCAAATCACAAACTGGAGCTGATTCCTTCCTGTAACGACTCTGAATGTGCTGTGTGCCCAGCTCCTGTGTGCATTCACAGCTCAGTGCCTGGACATCAGAACACACCAAAGGACACTGCAAAACCTGCCCAAGCACATCAGCACCAGGACTGGGAGTAGGTCACCTTGCAGACAGAGGGGGATTGCTGCAAGGAGCTGCATCTTGCACTTTAAAAATCTACTTTCTATCTCATTCCAGTAGAACAACTGACATGTGGTGAATGCCACATACTCCAGGGAACATTGTTCCAGGCCTTCCCCTGGAACAATTTCATGTCAGCCTGTGGATTCAGAGTGAATTCTGAGGAGAGGAGAGGAGAAATGATGCCAGACCATGCAATGCAGCAACATCTGGTGTTCCTGACAGCATTTTCTATTTCCCCTTCCTGCCTTGGCCTATGCAGTGCTCTCCAGGTTTCATTTCCTGCACTCTCAGGCATGGGGGAATGAAGAGGAGAGGAAACCATAGGCAAGGGCACAGTTGCTTGCCCACTGTTTATCAGAGAGATATCCTTGCAGCAAACCCTGCCTGAACTGGGACCTCATTTCCAGTGCGACGTGGGACAAACAGAGCAGCCACTGGTGTAAGTGGCTGTGGGCAGATGGAAGCTACCTCTGGTTCTGTGCCACTCCTTTCCCAAATCCAGTTCCTGTTTCCATTAAGAGCAGAGATGGCAAAGTGATGCAGAGCACAAAGCGGCGCTGGTGCTGGGCACAGCAGCTCCTGAGTTTATCTGGAAGAAGGAGACAGAGGCTTGAGAAAATTCACATCAGAGTTCCCAAACCCTATGGCTGTGAGCACATGTGGGGCTGCTCAGATGTGATAAACAAGGAGCTCACCAACCCTGTGTCCAGACAGCTGCTTCAGCAGCCCCCACTGCGCCTGGGCAGTCCCTGTGCAACAGCCACCTCTCAGATTCTCCTCTGCAGCACGATGCACTTTGGACTTCTCCTTTCCTGACATTCAGCAGTGAAATCAGAGCAGGCAGCAGCAGGTTCTTTGCAAAACAAAGTTTGCTGAGTGTGTTTAAAATATTCTGTGCCTCTTCACTGAGGTTTGTGGGGTCCTTCTGCCGGCTCGTGCCGCTTGAAACAACCTGAAGGAGTGGCTGACCCTGGCTCCATCACACTGCTAAATATGCCCGTGGGATGTCCCTAGATAAGTTACTTTGATTTCGTCAGCTCATCCCCAACTGCAGTTTTTAATCCTCGGGATAACAAAAGGCTGATCCGCAGCCTCCTCGCAGGATCCCAGGCTCTGGCAAAGCATCGTTAGCTCTGTGCTAGAATTGCAGCATCCAGGGAGTTTGAACAAAGAGCCCCAGGCAGTCCCAGCCTGAAACACTGGGAACAATGCCATCGTTCCCAGAGAGGGGAAGATGTTTGGAAATGCAATTTCCGAGGTCACCTTTTATGATCCAGGCACACCACCGAGCCTGAGTGCTCCTTCTGACAGCAAAGCCAGCACTGGGACTTCCTGCAATGCCAGAACAGCGGGTGCCCCATTTCCAACAGGTCCTCTCCTTCCTCCCAGTTGCCCACCTCAGTGGCAGCAGAGGGGACCAGCTGCCCACCAGGCCTCTCTGAGAGGGATTTCAGTCTCGTTCCCGAGGAGGGCAAGGCTTGGTCCAGTAATCTCAGAGGCTAAAATAATTTTATGCTTTCTTTGAGGAATCGTTCCAGCAAAGCCTGGAAGATGCAGCGAGCCCAGACAGAAACATATTTCCCTTGTGGTTATACTGCTGCCTGACTGCCAGCACATAGACAGGCTATTTGTGCCTCACTAGGCAAAACCCAGTGAAGTGTTTAACTTGACAACGGGAGCGTTTCTCTGAACGATGCCTCCTCATCTGACCCCAGCGCAGCTCCACAGCTCCCCCAGCACCTCACCAGCGCCCACTCCTGCAGCTGCCTGCAGCGCTCCGCTTCCGAGCAGTGGCTCCGCAGGCTCCTTGGCGCTGCCCAACATCCAGCCGTTCTCCACTGCAGCCTCTTTGGCTGCTTCAGAAAGTTCCGAGTTCCCCCCACCCCTCACCAAGGTGAAGCCCAGGCAGGGGGAGGTGATTGAACCCCTCAAGCAGAAATATTGACTTCTGTACAGGAAAAACATGGACTTCAGCCCAAACTGAGCTGTGTCCTGGAAGCCTGTAAATAGCAGCTTCCCTTGCCTGTGACTCACTGAGCATCGCCAATGCCCCAGTTTCTCCTCTGGCTCAGAGACCCAGGGACCAACCTCAGCCCACGCCAGCAGCATCAGTCTGGAGGCAGAGAGCAGTGTCACACCAAATGAACAGGTACAGCTGCTGCTGGAGTCTCCAGGTGGGAAGACAGTTGAGTAAAGGACTTGTACCAGCCAAAGCATCTCAAAACCTCCCTGATGGCTGAGCCCAGGTGTGAGGAGCGGGAGGTGGGATGTGGGTGCAATCTGCCAGCCCTGGGCAGCAGTGCAAACATGAAGGTGTGCTCCCAGCTTGCTCTACCTGCCCTCTGTCGCTGCAGAGCTGCCAGCACAGGAAATGGCTGGGGCTTTGGGCAATCAGGTCACCAGGACCACAGCAGTGGGAGATGCAGACCAGCTGGGAGGACAGGGCTCTCCCCAGGACCCCCAAGCCTGTGATGGTGACAGCCTGCAGGGGATGTCGAAAGAGATTGCCCATAGCTGGCCCAGAGGGTGATATCTCAGTCAGAGGAGACAGTTTGCACTCTCTCCATAGGGTCAGAAAGAGAAGCTTCCTCCTGGAAGCAAATTACCCTTTTGATTTGGGCCCCACAACACACATGGCATCAGAAGTAATTTCCATACCCACCCTAGCCTCGTGCAGGGCTTTCTACCTTGCTATAAATAGTTTCTAGCACTGCTGAGCAAGGATTAATGACTTTTCTAATTATACCACCATTAGTTGGTGACAGGGGAATGATACTGTGCAGATGTCTGAACCCACTCACCCAGCACGGCTGGATTGCTGTGTGCAGAACATACCTGCTGTATGTCACCTCATAATTTCAGAGAATATCAAGTCACGAGTGCAGGAAAGCAAAAAAAAAAAAAATAAAACACAAAGTGAAAAAAAAAAAAAAAAAAAAAAAAAAAAAAAAAAAAAAAGGTCTTTCTCAATATTAAATATGAGATATCTGGAAACCATACATACTCCAAGTCCCTAGAAGGAATCCCATCAGCCTTGGGTGGCTGCAATTCCCTGTAAACATTACCTGTGATTTGTACCCTCTCACAGTACCACTCTGGAGTGTACAGACCTGTTTCATATTGGCTCCCTGACTTACCCTTGATTTTAAATTGGATTGCCTTTTTCACCAGGCAGCTGCTTGCCTTGTCATACTGAAAAGGGACATTTTTCACATGGCCTGCAGGATTCCTGCACCATCACACTGTGACACATCATTCAGCCACTTGTGGCAGTCCTGGCAGACCCAAGCTGGAAACCAGCTGTCCTTTGTCCAAAGCTCTTTTCCATACGACTTGCTAATAATGCACTCAAGAATTTCTGTAAAAGGGCTCTTACTTCAGGAAATGCTAATGACAGGAAAGCACCTCTTGCAACACCTGATGGAGGTTTCAGCCCACCATCTGTGGTTTAAGTTTTGCCATTTATGACAGCATGACTAAGGTGCAGTTTTGGAGGGGAGTACAGTATTTCAGTGCCAAAATAACTTTCTTTTTCTGAACAGTGGATGGATATGGCAATAAACATTTTCTCCTGAGGCTATGGCAGGTGCACCGTTTGTCTGGGAAAATTACTGGAAAACTTAACAGCCAAGGAGCATTTAGCTCAGCAAGGCAGCACTGCGGGTTCCACCTGCAGGACCCCAGCAATGAGGCTGGGGACCCCAGCTCCTCTCTGTAGCCCAAGCTCCAAGATCTGGATTTTCCATCTGTACAGAGTCTGAGCCCCTCTCAGCAGACTCTACTGGGCTTCTGACAGAGCTGTTCTTTGCAAGAGCCATCAGAAGGGAAGGGATCAAGCAGGTTCTTTTGCCCAGTCATTTGGAAGCAATCAAAGTCACTCCTCGCAGCAGACATCTGCCTTTGTGAGGTCCCATTTACAACCATAACAATTCTATTAGTTCCACAAGGCAATACCTGTGTTCTGCAGAGCAGGTTAAAGGAACCGTGGTGGGTTTCTGACATTGTCACAGGGAAGTGGTCCCTGAGCTCTCTGTGCCCAGCTCCCCCAGGGATTGTCCCCCAGCACCTTCAGAGTGACCCAGCAGCCCAGTGTGACACCGGGACGGCTGCTCTGCTCTGCCTTGGAGCCAAGCAGGTGCAGGGAGCCATCCCCTGCCTTGCACTGCTGCCTTCCCTGCCCCTTTCCCCAGGAGGATGCAGCACACAGCCCTGGCCCCCATCACCATATGGCAGCTCCTGTCCTCTGGCTCCGAAGCGTCACTTCATTTCTGTTCCGCCGCCAACCTTGTCAGAGTGCTCCAGAAACCACTGCCGCTATTTTTAGAGGGTTAACAAATACCTCTAGGAAAAATAATCCTCTGGTACGTGACTCCCTTTCAGTCCAACGTTCAACAAACGGCCACAGCATCAGTACAGTAGCTGTAAAGATGAAACGAGACTGATGAACTCTGTCTACCCTCACCCACCTGCCCACAGTGAAGGAACATGAGAAAAAGCCAACCTTCTCTTTGGTTGCCAAGGTTTCTCATTTTTATGTATAGTTACATATATTTATAGTGCCCCTTGCTATCAAAAATGAGCAAAGGGAACAGCAGATAAGACAGCCTAGCAGGATTGTTTCTCAACAGAATGTTTTTCACTTTTCCACAAGGCGTCAGCAGCTCTTTAAAGTCTTTTTATTACATTCTGCATTAGATGCAAAACCATATTTCAAAGACACTTTAACTTTGAAAAAGAAAAATGCAGATTCTGTATTGTGCCACCTGCAAACGTGGAGGCATGACCCACATTAGAGAAACTTGGGAGGGAAGAAGGCAGGGAAGGAGAGAGGGAGGGAGCTCTGTGGATGAGACCAGGCCATTTAAAACACTTCAAAAATAAAAACTCATGGAGAAATCATTGCCTTTCTAATTATAGCTTTTAGGGGAGCTCCTCACTCTCTCCCTAGTGAGGCTGGGGAGGTCTCAGGCACCCCGCATTCTGCATTTAAATCCATGTAGCAAAAATTAACCAGCTTGGATTTTCTGCTAAATAAAATCAACAAAGCTTCCATTATTTTTTGTACTTTCTTAATTAGTTTGTTAGACCACAAATTACAAATCAAAAGTCTTCTCATCTCCACTCTTTCCAGCACAGAGACTGTTATCAGTCCCTGAATTTTCTGGGGATTGACTTTCACTTTTTTAAAGCATGNAGCAGGGGGGAGCCCCGGACGCGGACCGGGGCGCACGGGGGTGGCACCGGCGCTCCCCCCGCTCGATGCCGTTCCCGGGACAAACGCGCCACCGCGCGGCTTCGGGGACAAAT
>VXBB01023476.1:315769-353265 GCA_013399915.1 Illadopsis cleaveri
GAGACCCGCTGTGCCGCAGCCCGGCAGCAGGAGGCACCGTAATCCAAGGAAGATGGAAACCTGGAAAATCCCCGCTACTCCTCGGAGCGCCGCCTCCAGAGTGGGGAACAGGGAGGCTTCGCCACCCGACTCACCCCACCCTCCCCACAAAAGCAGCTTCGGGAGCATGAAAAGCCTCTGGCACCAGCTCTTGGGGCTTTATAACACCCTGGAAGGGCGCGCCCTACGGTCCTGCAAGGCATGGAATCACAGAAACAGCATCACAGCATCAAAATCAGAGAAGCATTTAGGCTGGAAAAGACCCTTAAGACCATCAAGTCCAAGCATTACCCCAGCACTGCTGAGCTCACCCCTGAACTCTGTCCACAGGCACGACAAGTGACAAACCAAGCTTCTGGACTCTGTGATCCATCTCCACAAAGCTCCCAGGGATTTGACAGCCGGGGTGCTGGGCAAGCTGGTGAGCACCAATGTCCCAGCCCTAAAGGGACCCAGTTCAAAAGCTGAGGTGTAATCACAGGCAAACCACATCTGACAGCTCATACAATTNAACAAAGCTTCCATTATTTTTTGTACTTTCTTAATTAGTTTGTTAGACAACAAATTACAAATCAAAAGTCTTCTCCACTCTTTCCAGCACAGAGACTGTTATCAGTCCCTGAATTTTCTGGGGATTGACTTTCACTTTTTTAAAGCATGAAAAGCTTTAACAGCCATGAGCAATTAGTGAAAGGAATAAAGCAGCAGCTCGTGTGTCCAGATTAGTTATGACACGGAGAGGCACCAACCTCATTAGGCCAGACTGGGAACTCTGACAGCTGTGCTCAGTCCCAGAAACCAGGACAGGTGCAGAATTCAGCAGCGCTTTCTCACTGGCACGAATTGTGTTATCTGTTATTACCTGGGCAGAGGAGAAGCAAAGCGCTATTGCTGCTCTTTAGGCTTATTCTTTAAAAAATACGGTATTTAGGGCAAATGGATCTTGCCAAGATTCGCTCCAGAGTGGCAATTAAAAGTAATAAAAGATATTTCAAATATATATTTATATCTTTATTTACATAATTAATGTTTACATATTTTATATATATATACNTGAGCTCACCACTGAACTCTGTCCACAGGCACGACAAGTGACAAACCAAGCTTCTGGACTCTGTGATCCATCTCCACAAAGCTCCCAGGGATTTGACAGCCGGGGTGCTGGGCAAGCTGGTGAGCACCAATGTCCCAGCCCTAAAGGGACCCAGTTCAAAAGCTGAGGTGTAATCACAGGCAAACCACATCTGACAGCTCATACAATTCCTCCTCCTCCTCTACATGCCTTAAACAGGGAAAAATGTATTTCGAAGGGTCAAGTGTAAACCAGCAGGCTTGGGGCATTCTGCTTTGGGGCAGCTCACTCACAGCCCAGCGCCTGCTCCCGGCCAACCAGCACTCCACCAGGCTGGGAGAGGCATCCCTGAGCCCCAGGATTGCTCCTGCTCCCAGTGTGCAGCTCCAGCAGCATTCACTGCGGTTTTTTCTCAGCACAGGTACTGCAGGAGGAGCTCCTCTATTCATAAAGTAAGGTGATCTGCAGGGAATTAACTTTGGGCCCCATCCCAACGCTGAAAGAAAGAGCAGATCAAATTCTGCACCACTCTGGAAGACACAACAGTTCTTTTCTGAGAGTGAACCGAAGAAATTTCAGTATTCACAGCAAAACAATGAACTTCTTTCATATTGTACAGGATTCTGTCTGTCTTCCTATTAATTCAGTCATCTAATTGCAGACAATCTGGTTTCTATGCTGTAATCTGAGATTTGCACAAAAGTGATACAAGTATCTTGCCATTTTTACTCGGAGGAAACAGTTCAGGTATTGAGAGATGCTTATCAAAGAGCAGGAGCTCAATGTTGCCAGCTGGAGCTAAGGTATCCTGCTTCAAGGAGAAGGACCTTGTTGGGGAAAAGCATGTGTGCACCTGGATCAGCTGAGGATGTCCTTCTCCTTCCCAGAGGTATCTCAACCTGTACCACAGAGATGCAGCAGGAGCCAAGTGACCAGGACAAGGGCACTTAGAAGCTGCCCCAGGTGAGGCAGGATGACTAAAGACAACAGAGAAGGTGTAATCACAGAAAACAAGGAGCTTCGAGGATCAGATGTGGCTTGTGAAATATTGTTTAGGGATTTTGGAAGTGACTCAAATTCTCAGTTGGACCAATCTGTTTGCTCCTGCCAGATAACTGTATCACTTCCATCGCTAAGTGAACAGAAGGGCCACTGAAGAAAAACAGGGTAGAAAAATGAAACTCTGTTTCAGTTCTCCCACTGTACAGACTTCTCCATCTAGAAGATTCTCTAAGGCAGAAAGCCCTAGTTTCACAAGAAAGGGGAAGGGTTTGGGGCACCAAGGTCAGCAGAAACAATGCAAAATGTTAGAGCCATAAACAGAGCAAGAGCCCCTGGCCCCACTGTGCTGGGACTCTGTCAGCCACTCTGCCAAGAGCGAAACAATGGTTTGTACCTTGCCAGCACAGCACAAATTCCAGACTGCCATCTGGGAATTCCAGACCGCCATTCCCTGTGCTGCCAGCTGCCAAACGCGGAGCCAGGCTGTGTCCTTGCACCATGACCCTGCACCGTGTCCCCGCAGTGTCTCTGCACCGTGTCCCTAACACGGTGTCCCCACAGTGTCCCCGCACCGTGTCCCCGCACCTGTTCAGAGCCACTGTGTCCCCGCAGTGTCCCCACACCGTGTCCCCANTGCACCGTGTCCCTAACACGGTGTCCCCACAGTCTCCCCGCACCGTGTCCCCAACACTGTGTCCCCGCAGTGTCCCCACACCGTGTCCCCACACCGTGTCCCCAACACCATGTCCTCAACACTGTGTCCCCACTCCGTGTCCCCGCGCCGCGCCTGCAGCAGGGCTAAGCCCACACTGCCTTTGTGAACAATGCAAACAATGCACTGCCAGAGAGCGTTTGGTTATTCCAACACTGACTGTTTCACAGCAAGCAAAAGGGATCCAGGAAAATGTTTTTCTGTGAGTAAATGACTGTGAGAAGCTGTTGTAAACACTGCACTCAGAGTCCAAGAAACGCAGAGCCAAATATTACCTGTCACAATACATTGCCAGCCTCAGCCTGCCCGTTTGCCAGGAGCTGGCTGGGGCAGCAGGCACCTGCCTGCTGCTGCTTGGGCAACACCACCGTGTTAATGCTCCAAAGGAGGAGAGAGACCGCAGCCCTCTGCTATTTGGAAAAAAAAAACACGCAGACAAATCACAGAGCTTTTCTTAATGCTGCCATGATATACAAATAAGAGGCTTAAATATAATTATAGGTGGTTTAATCAGTGAGAATAAAGAAATATGTAGTAATTGATGCCATATTTTATAAATATCCTAACTGTTTAAGAAACGGAAAATGTTTTCAAAAGAAATACTTTAGCATAATGATTATAAAGCCCTTTAATGTGAGTGAGCTGCTTTTTGAAGCCAGTTTTAGATTCAGGCTCATGAACATAAATAGAGTTAATTGCCCTTCTGTATGAGCTGGATGTTAGCACATTCCAGCCGAGCATGCATTTTCCAAAGTGCCAATTCCAACACATTCCACCCTGTGCAATTTTTGCCTTTCTGCACAGTGCAGAGAACAGGCACATCTGGGCAAGGGCAAAGTTAAGTGCTGGTAGCAGTGAGCCTTGGAGATGGATTGAGACATCAACTGCTGGCCCAGATGTTAGCTGGGTATTCAAGTGCAAATGTGGTTTTTTCTGAATTCACCCCATAAGGGAGAGCACATTGATGTGCAAATGGTGATGGGGGAGAAGAGATGCTGGTGGCTCCTTCCCTCTTCCTTCTCAAAAACTGCAGTTGCACCCTGTGGCAGTGGAAGGGGATGATGCTCCTGGTGAAAAGGGAAAATCCTTCTTCAGAGCCAACTTTGCAGCTGGCACCCTCTCCAAGCGGCTCTCCGGTGCAGGATGCTGACACTGTCAGGAGAGGATGCTCATGGAAAACTGCCAGGGTATGCTCTGCTCTTCCCTGGAGTGTCCCTGAGTGGGCAGCAGGACAAGTGCCATTGCATCAGCCATCCCTCAGTCCCCCCCGCCTTCCCAGTTGTTCACTGAGCTCCCAGTCCTGCTGTGATCCCATTGAGGCCACAGGAACAGTGGTGAAGGATGTCCCTCCCCCAGGCCATGCACACTCTCAAACACAAAACTCTATATTGAGTTATAGATGAGAAATGCAAATGAAAATAAAACACAACTCTACCCAAAGATCTTACAGAAACAAAGCATCTACATCTCCAAGAGTAAACACCACCTTGGATTTGGTCCTGTGGGATGAAAACAGGGAACACTTTGTACGTAATGCTAAAAATAACAAAAACATCCCCATTTGGATATGGCTTTGGGGCAGGGAACACTCTGCATTCCCAAGTGCCAAATCACAGCGTGGAGCAGCCCATGCCAGTGACCCGTGTCAGGGGCTGCCTCAGAGCGCCGCATTCCCCGGGGTTTTGAGTTTCTGCCTTTAATGAGCTGGTGATGAGTGACCCTTGCTCAGCCCTTCTTCACTCTTGGGCCTTCTGGGAGTCAGGAAGAACCATTTAAAATCAAATTTCCTCTTAGAGATTTTCTGAGGCTGGGGGTAAAGCACACTGTTGAGACAGCACAAGTCCCAGCTCCCTACTGCAACCTTGCTGCCTATTCCAAGTGTCTGTCACCACATCAGATGGCCACACACAAGATGAGTGGCACTTCTGCTGCCATTCCAAATTCTAGCCCTGCCACCAACCCAGGATCTAGCAAAGGTCATGTTTTCCCAGTGCACACAGGGCACTTTGTGACATTGGGCTGCTACCCAGAGCTCACCATCAGGAACGGAGCCTTTTTTGGGGAGGGGGCCCACTGGGGGTAGCAGCCTACAGAGAGCCATGGTGCCATAGCTGGGCAGCTAAAACCTGCCTCATGTGGGCAAGCCCAGGGCTGCAGTGAAAATGCACTTCCCAAGTCTGGGCTGTGGAATGACACTGCAGCAGAGCTGAAATGCTGGGATGCAGCACGAGCTCCAGCTGGGTCAACTCTCTGTTCAGAGCCAGGCTCTTATGGACCCTTCCAAGGGTCTGTGTTCTTGGTCATCAGCAGACCTACAGTTTGGGAACAGGACAGCAGTGCATTTGGCTCCACGCCTGAGCTAAACACTGCCCATCCATCAGCAGTTTGGCTGCTCACTCATATGATGGGCTTGATCTTGAAACCATCTGTTTTCCCTCAGCTTGCATCCAGCTTTCACTTGGACAGCAGAGCCCTTTTCAGCTATAGCCCCGGGGCACGGGGGTGGGAAGGCTGCTTCACTGGCTGCTCTCTGTGACCAGAGAAAAAGAATTTGGTTGGAGACACACACCAATGACCCTTTTCTTGCAGGTAGAGGTAAGACTGGCAGGACTTGCTGATGAGGACAGTCAGAGCAGTAGCCCTGGGACAGAGCTCAGAGGGTGCCATTGGGGCTGCTCATGCAAGATCTGTGCAGCGGGGTAGACCCCATGCAGTTTGGAAATACTCAGCTGATCAGACCCTGCAGCACACCAAAAAAGTCCTTTTTCCAGTGTAGGGCTCCAAGAGACAAGAGTGCTCCCAGCAGTGTAAAGAAACCCTCAGCAGTCTGAGAGTCTGTGATGAGTAGTTTCATTCTGGTAATACTTTTTTTAACCTCTCAGTAGGTTTTCTCTTCCAAAAGAAATGTGATCTGGAGTCTGTCACCAAGAGCCTCTGAGTGCACTGGCTGTGGCTTGGGACTTTGTTTCTTTTCCATGGAGTGGAACCAACCTGTTCACTGAATGGGTTCTTTCCTCTCTCCTCAGGATGTTTTTGCTTTATCTCAAAAGGCTGTAATTAACTGACAGGTTGGTATAAACACATACTTTGAAAAGTGCAAGCAGACAGTGGTGCCTGTGTCCAGCACATGCAGTGCTTGTGCATCTCCACAGTGATCACAGCCATGATTCCTCACATGTCCCATCAGCAGCTCCAGCATCCAGGTGGGGGGAGAAAGCAGAGCTCTGGACTGCACATCTCATATGGGCTCACCTGGGAAACAAGTGGCCTCCAGGCCTGCAGAAGGTGCCCGGCCAGTTTTGCCTCCTGCAAGACAGAGGGAAGGAGCTGTGTGTGTCCATCAGCCCTTCTCCCTGCTTTGGATGAAGCAGAGCCTTGCCCAGCTGACAGCAGAAACAGCTCCAAAACACACAAGAGCGAACTGCAGAACCCTGTGCACTTCTAGTGCTGCAGGAGGGAAAGAGAGCATTTCCTGCAAGTGTTCCTTGGTCCCTGGGCCAAACCTAGACCTGGCATGAGTCAAAGCAATGCCCAGAGGAGCTGATGAGAGCGAGCCTCCCATGCTGACACCCTGAGCAGTAACTCCTGTCCAACCCAGTGGGGACACCATGTGATACTCCTTTAGCCTCTCAGTAGCTCGTGCCAAGTCTGCAGGAGCAGGTGAGGTACCACATAGTGACGGTAATTAAAACCAACTGCCAAGGAAATGTCTGGAGACAGCAGCAAACTGTCAGGCTTAGGATAAGTACTGTCTCCTGCAGCATGGACACAAGATAGCTGTATCTCTGGGAGGGCCCTGCAGAGGTCATTTCCAAGGAATGGATATAGAGGAGATTTTTGTATTAACCCTTTGCTTGTCCTGACATTGCAGTTAAAATCCTAACTGTTGCTGTTGCTGCCCCACTTAGAAATTCAGCTGCTAAACCATGCTGCCAGCCAAGCTCTCCCCTCACTCAAAGATCCCCAGGGATTATATCCACAGACATCCCTCGATATGCTGTAGGGCACATCTCCACCCTCGAGGAACAATTGTGGATGCCCCATCATTGGAAGCGTTCTAGGTCAGGCCAGACAGGATTATGAGCAACCTGGTCTAGTGCCGAGTGTTCCTGGCCATGGCAGGTTGCTGGAACTGGATGGTCTTTCGGGTCCCTTTCAACCCAAACTGTTCTGGGATTCTGGGAACATTTGCTTCTGTTGAGAAGCCGCGGGGAGTTCGGGTCGGGGCAGAGCCCCGGAGGGGCTGCAGAGGTGGGAGCAGGGCAGCCCCCGGGGCTCGGGGCAGCGCGGTGCTCCCGCGGCAGCTCCCGGTGCGCTCGGGGTCCCGTCCCCGCTGCCCGCCCGCTCCCTCCGCCACCGTGAGGTGGCACCCGCCGCCCGCCGCTGCTCGGGCATCGCCCCCGCCGTGGGCATCGCCCCCCGCTCCCCTACAAACCCAAACCGCTGCTCCACAGTTCGCCGGTGCTGTCGGAGCCGAACCTTCCCTGCCGCCTCGCCAGCCCTCCGGGAGCTGCGAGCCTGACACGCTGTCCCACGCGGAGCCCCCCCAGTGCCTTTGTTCATTGTTCCTCTGGTTACAGCCAGTGGGGAGCTGCGTGTTCTGGCTCCTGGATGTGCTCTTCAGGAGAGGAACCGCATAAAGCTCTGCTCAAAGCTCCTCTCTGCTCTGTTGGAGTCAGCCCTTAAACTGAATCTCTCTCTACATCTTTGTCTTAACACAGAAATGCCATGTATGCACAGCCAAGCATCCCATCGTCCTGAGAGGAAGACCTGCCACCTGGCTGGTTGTGCAGGGAGCATCCCTCACATCCCAGTGGGGTGCAACAGCCATCAGAGGACACCATGACATAAGGGACTGGGCCTGGCAGAACTATCCCCCTCCTCATTCATTGCATCTAATAAGAACAACCCTCGGTCAGCACAAATTCTTTCATGTTCAGTTACATCTATTTATAATATCAACCAAACCACAGATCATAACAGCCTCAGCAAGCTCAAAATCTTCCAAGAGCTGGAGACTGAAGAGGGTTTCCATCAGCAGCAATGCCCCAGCAAAGGTGAGAGAGCTTTGTGGTTCAGAGTGTGGATGGAGGCGCTGCAGACCTGGCTCAGCCCCACCACCACGGTGGCCCAGCTGTGCTGTGCTGTGAGGACTGCACAGGACATGGCCCTGGCACAGGGACACAGCTCTGATGTCTGTGGTCAGTGGCCATGCTGGCCAGCAGGGAGCCAGGGCACTGCCCAGGTGAAACACAGCCCAGCTCAGTCCTCACCAGGGCTCGGCCTCTGGTCTGTTTCTACTGGATACTGCACCAACAGCATTTCCCTGTCTCCCTTCCCCACCACTTTTCTTCTTTACAAATTGAGTGGAAATAATTTAAAATTATCTCTTTCTCCCTGAAGCCAGAGGTCCTTGACTAATGTCTGTGTTTGAAGCAGCTCCTGTAACTGCCAGACCCTATGGTGCACCCAAATCTCCTCAAGAGTCCTACCAAAACCAGGACATATAAAAGCCAGTTTAGTCACAGAAATGAATGTTTCCTTGGGATCCCTGAGCTCAGACACAACCAAGTTCCTTGAGGGCTTTAAGCCTGGCAGGACTCCTTCCTGCAGTTCACATTTTTGAATAATCATATCCCATTGTTTTGATATATCCACAGATTTTCAGTGTCTGCTGGAGCCGTGAGCATTCACTGCCGCTTCTCCACGGCTTTGCAGCACTCACTGGCTTTCCAAGCCCAGCAGCCTGAACCCCCATCACAGCTGGGCTTTGTCTTGTCCAGCAGATGACAAAGCAAGCACAGCCTTCCTTGCTGCAGGAGTGAGGGAGCACGACTCCAGGGTTGCCCCAGTGGCTCAGCCCGGGAGCTGCCGGAAGCCCAACCCTTGTCCTTGTGTCTGGTTCATGCAGCCCAAGTTGTGGCAGCTGTCCTTGACCCCGGGTACATCTCAGTCTGTACTGCAGGGCAGCAGTGCTGAGCTCGCCCAGAAACACACTCCTTAGCCCCCAAAGGCATTTGGGATCATCCAGGGGCTGCTGCTGGCACAGAACTGGGTGGTTTGGCAGACATAGCTCTAAAGAAAAAGGAGGGGGAAAAACTGGAGGAAAAAAATGTCCCCTCTAGCCCTCTTGTTGAATTAAACCACATGTATATTTTTTAAATACAGCGGAAAGGAACAACTCTCCAGCACATGTTCAAGAGCAGAGTCTTATTTCAGAGATTTCAAAAAATTAGTGGCTGAAAGCTGAAACAATATTGCCCTTAGACAGGGACATTTGGAAGTGATTAACGAGCCTGAACTCATGTGTTCAAAATGAGAAGTTAGTACCTCATGCTGGTAACAACTGTCAGCTACTAAAAAACTGGGGAGAGGGGAAGAAATCAAACCCAATCCTGCATAGTCTAATGCTCCAAATCAGCAGGAGATGACTAGCAAGCCCACCAGCCTGCACCTTCCCTGGGTGCATCACCTGCAGACCTCAGATGGAGGCTGCCAGCCCAGGGTGCAGGGAGTTCAGAGCACCCTGAGGGACTCTGGAAGATTCTCTTGTGCCTTTATGACCAGCAGCATCCCCAGGACTGCAACAACATGCAAAGTCCAGACCTCTTGGGGCATTTTCCCACTCCATGACCGAGACAGGTGAATTCCCACCAGAGCAGTGCTGCAGGTGACAGGGGACTATCAGAGACACACCAGTGCCATCCCACCAGGCTTCTCCTCCCACTCCTGAGGCTGCTGGAGGGCAGCTGATGGACAGAGATGATGGGAAGACCCTACAGTCTGGGAACACCTCCAGATACATCCAAGCCAAGCTCCAAGCTGCAGATCCACACTGACAGCCTGGTCCCCAGCCATGGGGGTATTTGGGGAGCTCTGGGGGCATGGTTGTCTGTCTTTTCTCCACTGAGGGGCTGCAGAGGCAAGAGCCAGCCCACCCATCAGAATGTGCTACCCAAATGGAGATGGCTGTGGGCATCATGAGAGGCTCATCCCGTGCTGGGAGAACACGGATGTGGAAACCCTGCAGATGCACCAGAACAGGTGCTGTGCCCTCAGTGGGGTGCCACAGCACAGCCACAGCACATCCCACCAGGCCAGGGCTTAGCTGGGAGCTGTAGAGACACAAACCTCCCTATGTCTCATGGCTGAGAACATCAAATAAATAGTTCGAATTTACTTCAGTAAAAAGAAATGCTGGTAACACAACATCTGGGAGTTTAAAATTAAACCAGACTGTCTCTCCTCTGCAAGGAACAAGCACACGCTCAGGCTGGGTAGCCAGCAGCCCCTGGCACATCCAGCTGGGCCCAGGGCTGTGCAGACAACGAGAGCCCAAACAGAATGGCTGCTGTCCTGTTGTGGGACATGGCCTTGGACATTGCATCCCTGGCCACATGTTTTCCCCTTGCCTTAACAAAGATTTGGCCCTACAAGCTGCCCCCAGAAATTCATGGCATTTTAGGAATCAGCCCAGAATCTTCTCCGCCCTTCTCATTTCTTTGTTTTGTTCTCAATCTGTCTGAATCCCATGCTGCTTCTCAAGATTTCCCTGGGCTGGAGAATGGTCAGGGGCTGGCAGCATCATGTGAATGCTTCACACACGTGTGTACAGGCAGTGCCATTAGCCCAGGAGTCCAGGATATGTTTCCCATCCCCAGAGCAGACCAGATGTGGTGGCAGAACAATGCCAAACATTAGTGATATTGTGACAAGGGAGAGCATCTCCATATCAGCAAGGAGACCAGCTGCCAGGACCTGGACCTCACAGCCTCTCGGGGAAATGGGCATCTGCATCTGTCTACCATTCATTGGAGATCTGTCTCTGCAGTCTGACACACTTCTCAGCCTCTCCCTAGAGGTGAAGCTCCACATCCAAGCACAGAAATGTACAGCAGGGAACAGGAACTGGTGCTGATGGACAAAAGAGCACAGAAAATTCCTAGAGCCAAGGATGCTGTCCCTGTGAATCTGCCAAGGCTGAAGCATAAGGAGCTTTCTTAGCTGAAAGGCACTGAATGCAATTCCAGCTACTCTTGGGAGCATTCCTGAGCACACATCATTATTGTTATTATTTTCTCGTTTCTTTAATGATATTGAACATGCTCTAAGACCCTTAATCACAGAGGAAATCACAGCAGACTCTCAATGGGCTGACAAAAGGGGCTGAGCACGGCCAAGAATAGCCACGCTGACAGTGTGTCCTGCCAGGAGCAGCTTCAAGGGCAAATGGAGGGATTGGGGCAGGGAGCAGCCCCCTCTCCATGCTCCAGACAGGAGGCTCCCACGCAGCTGGAAGGAGCAGGGTGCAGGGGGAGCCTCCTCCAGCCCACCGGGCAGCTCTTCCTGTGACTACAGACCTGTCCCAGTGTTTCCCCAGGTCCCCAGTCTGCATTCCCTGGTGACACACAGGCAGGGGTTGGAGAGCTCCATTGCTGTGTGTCTCTGGTCCAGGCAGGCAGCCAGCACTGCCAACAGCACTAGTTTCAGATCATGCTGCAAAGCCAACAGCAAATAATTTCCAAAATGATTTGCCTCTGGGCATGTTGCAGAGGGCAGCAGAGCCACTCGCTCCCCAGACTGGCCCTTGTCTGCTCAGAGCCTTCTGCATGGGAAATCCAGGACTCACTCTTTGCAGAAAACACATGGATTCTTTCCTTGATATCAATCTCATGTTTTATCCCATGATTTTGTAAAATAAAAGATGAAAATTTTAAATTAAACATATTCCTTTCTTTGACACCAGGAATTATGAATTGATAAAGATTTCCTATTACCTTATAAAATCTACCATGCCAATCCTTCAGCAAGGCCATGCCCATAATTGCAAGCAGATGTCTTTTGCTGCTGACATGTTAAATGGAAGCAGAAAGACCCGCTGCTATCTCCCATCAACAATTTGCACTTAAGCAGAGAACAGATTTTCACAGAGCGGGGTTGCTGGAGGAGGAGGGGGATTAGGTTCCTGCAGCCCAGGCTTCTCAGCATTACAGCAAAACAAGGCAGCTCGGAAAAACAATGAACTCTAAACAGTCCCTAATCCCAAAGTAACCAAAAGCTTTTGTGCAGGAAAATGAATTTGTGAAACTAATACTGCCAGGGCCCATGGAGAGCACAGGGGCTGAGGTAACCCGAGGGCGAGATGATCCAGCTGACAAGCACCCACCTCAGCTCCCACAGACCCTGCCTGGGCAGCACTTTTGCCTGGGCTTTTGAGGTCTGTGTTAGCACAGAGCACAGGGGCTGGAATTATCAATACAAGTGGAAGTGACAGGGTGTTTAGCAAACATTAAACCCAGGAAGCTTAAAAGGTCTTCCAGGATTATTAAATAAACATTTAGGACAAATGAAAGACTGTGAAATGGTGAAGAAATTGCAAACACTCTGGAGCAGGCAGTTGGGGCTGCACAGATTCAGCTGTGCAGGACAGTGTTTAATCATTTATGTAGTGTCACACATAGTCATGCCTCAATTCTTGGCAAGGTTAATCCAGGAGTGGGACTTTGACAAAAATTTTGCCTGATATTATCATTCTATTAAAGACCATTTAACATACAAATCTGAACATGCCAGCCAACACCATCACTTTGGCCATGCCAATGCTGCCATCACTGTTCCACAAGCCCTGCAAGAAGACACATGGCCTCACACATATTAAATTACCTCAGAGCTTCCACAAATAGCTCAACTTTCTCGAAATCCGTATTTTCCCTTGCTGTACAGCAACTGTGGAGGCTGTCTCTGCTGGGTGTGCTCACCCCCACTTGAGGATGACCGATCTAAAGATGTCACATTTGTCTCAAGAGGCTGCAGTTTGTTATTTTCAGGGTTTAATGTAGTTGTGAGCACCATGGCAGCATACATGCTTGTCAGCCTGCCCAAGGCAAATGCCCATATCTCCTCATTTCTTTCCAAGTAACAGCAGAGATACTCACACTCTACCATCTTCCTGGGGCCATAATTTATTCATATACAATACCACACCTCCCAATAAATTAGCCTCTCTGCCACATCAGTAACTCAAGGGTTTGGAAAAAATCAGATTGAGGCAGTGAAGTGCCAATAGCATAGGTTGCCAAAAGCACAGCAGGCCCCAGCCTGAGCTAAAGACAAAGAACAGTTTTGGTAGCAGCCCCATGGAGCTGTTTCCCACACCTCAGAACAATAGCAGAGAGCTGGTTCCCAAAGAATGCTGTTCTGACTGCATCAGGTATGGCTCCTTCCAGCCGTGTCCTGGCTTCCCTCCTCCTCTCCACAGAATGGCTTGGCAAATAGCTCCTGGTTGTCTCTAAAGGAAAAATGTTTCAGGCAGCAGTGAATTCCCCATCCTAGCACACTTCTCCAGAAAAGAGGGACTGTTTGCCGACTGCTCATGGCTCTTGGGATCTTGGCAGGCTGTGAGAGGAGCCCGCTGTGCTGCAGCGTGCCCATGCCCTCACACTGGCGAGTGGAGACAGATTCATCACTCTGATGTGCCGGGAGGAGACAGAGCCAGGGCTCCCCTGGTGCTGGCGGGCACTGGCAGACTCTGCACACGTCAGGGGTGCAGCAGACCCTGCTCCCGCCACGCAGGCAACATTCTCGTGGCAGGCTGCCGCCCCAGAGGAGATTTCAGCCTCTGATGGGAAGTTCTTGAAACAAAGCCCTCGTTTGTTTCAAGGCTGTGAGGCCACCGTGGCGCAGCCGGCCACCCTGACAGGTTGACCTGCACTCCCTCCCTCAAGGCTCTCCAGGATGGGACTTTGCTTTGGGAACCACGTGCTGCAGAGCTCCTAAACCCTGCATGTGGGTCTATCTGCAGTGAGAAGCTCCCAAGAGCAGAGGAGCCCCAGCTTGCCCCACTCCCCTTCCAAGGAAGACATTCAAGCATGGCTTGGACACCTACAGACTGCCCAAAGGAAGAAGTTTATCCAACAGGCTGCACGCTCAGAGGCTCAGATGGGATTACTGGGGGAGAAACAGTAATAAAAAAATGTCTGTTCCTTTGCAAAGCAGGGATTTTAAAAGCACTTGCTAAAGACACTGGAAGACGTTTTTCCTCACTAGGTCTGAGGGAGCTCTTTCTCCTTGGCGGTGCCACTGCGGCATGTGGAGCCTGGCTGGGATGGAAAAAAGAGCTTCTGCGCCAG
Source organism: Illadopsis cleaveri (assembly GCA_013399915.1). NCBI lineage: Eukaryota > Metazoa > Chordata > Aves > Passeriformes > Timaliidae > Illadopsis > Illadopsis cleaveri. The sequence continues at coordinate 329,724 of VXBB01023476.1, forward strand.
GGAACAGTGGTTTCCAAACACAGCTCTGGCCTTGGGGTGGAGGGTGGCTTTAATTACGTGTGTATGTGTGTCCTTTTTTAAGGGTCATCCAGCATGATGCAGTGAGAAAACAGGAGCAGCCTCTGAAACACAGTGGAGCATTTTCTCTCCAACATTTCTAGTGTTGGGGCAGGGAAAGGAGTTTCACTGTGGCTTCAGAGAACGTTTCAGCTGAGACCTTGCATGTTCACCCAGCAACCCCTCACTGCTGCGCCCATCTATACCACAGGGAGCCCAGGACCCAGCTCCAGATGGCAGATATTTGGCTGATGACCCCAGACCTGCTGCCTGTGAGCCAGTGATGGGCCAGCTTCAGTCTGGCACAGCTTTGGTGCATCACCCACTCATCCTGCACAGCATTCACAGAGTTCCACAGCAGACACACCAGGCTGGTATCCTCTCTTCTCCAGAACAAATCCTCCCCAGCTGCTCAGCTGTTTTTCCCAGCCTTACATTTCCCCATAGTGGTCAAAGCAGAGCACAGACTGTCAGCAATGTAAAAAAATTAACTGAGGGATGGAAGATGAATTTTTGTATAGCATGAAAGAAAACTGTATTTAGTTTGTAACTGAACTACAAACTGGAGGCCAGACAGGTGTAACTCAACAGAAGGAATGCTGGAGCAAAGAAGATAAACATTATTGGGAGGATAAACTGAGTCACAAAAGGATGATATTTTATTTTAGAATTTAAGGTTCATACTTCAGGCAAGCCCAGGCTGTAGCAAGCCTGAGTGTCCCAGAGATGGTACATCCCTGTCCCACAGACACCCCACAGCCCTCAGCAGGGTAAAGCTGACAGTGTCTCCCAGCACAAAGTATGTCTTAGACTGAGCATTTATACACATCCTTGTAACTTAAACCAGAACTCATTATAACAATCAGCATCTGACATTTTAAAATGTAAAATGTATCTGTGAACGGCACAAAAACCCATCTCTCTGTTCTGGGAACACTACACCGACACACGGTGCCTGATTTAAGGAGACTTTTGTGCTTTCTCATGTCAGTAAACATTTGTTTGCTCCACATGACCCCACACAAGCACGATCCAGGATCTTGGGTACTTTTTCCATAGTTTACACTTAGCCCATTTCAGGTTTTAATAAACTCTTTTTTTTGTTGGAGAGCAGGACAGGAAATCTAAAGACAGCAAAGGCACCCACATGCAGCAGTTTGACTGCAAGTCTCACTTTTTACATGACCAAAAAATACTCCAGGAGTTGTCAGTTATAAGAAGACAGTAAAGGAATTGATTCTGTAAATTTTCAGCAAGCACATTGCCTGGCTTCCTGCATCTCTTCAAACTGATCTGGTGCTCTCTTTGTTGAATGACCACAGGTGAACCAACAGTGAAATGCAGGGACCAGAAAAGCAGAGCCAGATTCAGCCCAGACCCTGAACTGCCCCAAGTCAGCTCTCAAACTGTCCCAGGCACCAGCTATGAGCTGGGAAAAGGAGACCCCAAGCAGCAGCCCCACAGCACTGACCATACCTGGTCTTGTGGTGACAACACTGCTGCAGCCAATGTCTCAGGCCAAAGGCATTGCAGAAAGAACTTGTTGCTTACCCCGAGCTCTGAAACCTTCCCCTGCATTCAGGACCCAGCTGGGGCAGCAGCATGTTCTCAGCAATTCCTCACCCAACAAGTGGGTAAAAAATCACTTAAATTAAAACCACCTGTGAGCTACAGCCAGGGCTGGCTAAAGCAGCAGGAGCTTCCCAGGAAGGGCACCTGGTCCCCCTGCAACCTGCTACAGCTGCTGCATAGAATCATAGAATCATGGAATCACTAAGATTGGAAAAGACTTCCAAGATCATTGAGTCCAACCCTTGGCTGAACACCACCACGTCAACTAAACCAACATGCCACATCAGTCATTTTGTGAAGCATTCCAGGGATGATGACTCCACTTCCCTGGACAGCCTGTTGCAATGCCCTGGGACTATCAACAGCCTCTAGGCCAGGCTCCCCCAGCACACCCACAGCCAGTCATGCTGCAGCAGCCCCAAAAGGGTTAGGAAACAGCATCTCTTTATAAAAAGGGGGGTTGGGGGAATCATATTTAATGGATTAATTTGGCAATTTTAGCAGCAGCATTATCTCTGCCACAGCTGACCCTCTGCTGTGCTCAGGAAGGTGAGGCAGTGGGGACAGAGGGTCCCTGCCCCATCCCAGTGGGGCTTTTAGGGGCACTGTGGGCACTCACAGATAACCAGACTTTCAGCTCATCATGTCCTGACTCCATTCCCCACACAGCTGGATTTATCAGCCCTCTTCATCATTTCACCTCATCAATCTGTGATGTTAAAGCCCATGGTTTATTTATTTCTTTACTTCACTAATAAAGCACATTATCTACAATGATTAATTTTGCAATAAAGAAACAACACTACTACAAATGGTGGTCTAAGACAACCTAGGAGGACTCTACGAAAGTTCACATCCTAAATCCATCTCTCTGATAGCTGTGAAACATCATTCCTCAGAGTGCTTGGCTTGTTAATGGAATTGTTCTACAACCAAGTCCGTGGCTCTGTCCCCACGTGGGGAATAAGCACCACTCCCAAGCTAAGGAATAATTAATTTGAGAGGGTTTGGCTCAAATCTCAAAAATGATGATTTGTTATTCCACTTAACTGTGATACAACAGGATTATCTCAGATGTCAGATATTCATTCTCTTAGTATTGGTGATGGATGAGCATACTAAATGGAAGGAGGAAGGATAATGAATACAGAGTGGTACGTGTCTATGAAAAAGAGAACTAGTCCAGTTAACAGAATAATGAATTTCAGCTTGGTTGATAAATGTAATCATTTGGGTAGGATATTCTTTATCTTTCATAAGCTATTTGAAATAATACAAACATGACATTTCGATGAGGGCAAAAATGACATAATGATAGAGAGCCAAGTTGTCATAGATCAAACAGACAAACCCCAGACTGATGGGTCCCACAGCAAAGAGGGAAAGACAGAGACGATACATTCCCTGCAGTGCTCCACAGGGACAAGTCCTCGGCCTTCTGCACTCTGGTACTTTGCCAGCAGCCTAAAGGAACTATAAAAACACCACTGGTAAAGTGAGGGAGTGACACAAGCTGGAGGAGCTGGCCATGAGCTTCCCCCAGCCAAAGCCCAGGGCAGGTCAGCAACTAAACCTTTGCATGGGCTTAAAATGGAATGACAGGTCTGGGCACCAGCAGCTCAGGCCACCTGAGCATGGGAACTGGCACACCAGGCTGAGGGCAGGGGATCTCAGCTGGACACTGCTGCAGACAGGGGCCTGAGCAAGGCCAAAGGCACAGGTGTAGGCAGAGAGCCTCCTCTGCCCCTGGTCCCCATGCCCAGCACACCAACACACTGGGCATGGTGTGGAGACTCAAAGAGTACCTGGGTGCAGCACAGCACTGGGCAAAGGAGGCTCAGCTGGCACAGCAGATGCCAAGCCAGGCACCCAGGGAGACATTACAAGAGATGCTGGTGAGGGAAGGCTCCAGCCCATCAAGGCACCACAAAGAACCAGGGTTAAGGCTTAAACTAAGCAGGTTAAGACTATAATGGGATATTTTTACAGTGAGGGCAATTAGCTATTAGGAATTCTTATCAGAGGTTGTAACGGGTTCCCCACTACTCATTTATTAACTTTGATCATGAAGATGGGATCTCTGTCTAATCAGCCAGCTCCGGTTCATACACGAATTCAGGGCAATCCTGCAGCCATGAAGACAGGAGTGACACGGTCACAAGGGTCCTTTCTGCAAGCATGCAAGCTCTTAACATCACCTCACACCCCTCTGCTTGCCCTCTTTACCTGACAGCTGCTATTTCAATGGTTGTACATATCTGTACAAGAACAGGTCTCTAGACAATGCAGACACAAATCGTGTGTGACCTCAGCATCGCACGCCCAGGCGATCAGGCTGACGCCGGCAGCGGGGATGTGGGAGGGCTGAGATCAGTGAGGGAGCTCTGAGGAGCAGGGTGGAGGAGCAGGAGGGCTTGGCTCCAGCATCCCTGCTGTAGAGTAGCGAGACCGAGCCGCCGTACCCAACTGCGCAGGTCCAGAGAGCGGCTCTCCCGCCACCCACCACGTCACTTGAAAACGGATGGAAACGTTGGGCAGTCGGGCGATTTCATCTTCTTCATAAACTTCTTGAACTCTTTGTTCTTCTTGTCCCACTTGTAGATGGCTGTCAACAGGTACTGGGTCTTCACCTGGCGGCCCATGATGAGGAAGTAGTGGCCGAGGTTGTCCAGCTGATGGCAGGGACAGTCTGCCCCATTTTTTAGGAACAGCACCAGCTTCTTCAGGTTCTTCTTCCGGATGGGCCCCAGCTTCAGTGCCTTCCTCTTCCGTGGAATGATCATCTTGTCCCCATTCTCCTTTTTCACTTCCTTTATGGTCATCTTAAGAGCTGCAAAACAAGATGGGAGAGGGGAAAAACAAAACTCCTAAGCAACCTTCATCGGCACAAAGCCTCTGTTAAGTGAGGCTGAGGGGGCAGCAGTACTGTGGCCCCAGGACAGTGGCAATGCCCTGTCCCACTGCAGACACACAGTGCCCTGCGCCACTCCTGTATTCTCCTTCTCCCTACTCTGCTCCTGAATGCTCCTGCTCCATAGCATCACCCTGGCCCTGACCTGGCTCACTATGACACTCGTACCCTTGCATCTGAGGTGGAGCTGCCCCGGGCCCAGGAGAGCACCAAGGTAAAACACTGACATGTTTGTTTCCCTTCCTCCAGCAAAGCACCCAGCACTTTCCATTTGAGAGGGGACTTGTTCAGCTGCCAAACACAAATGTTAGCTGAGTAAATTAGGTGACTTCCCTGCTCTAGAGTCATGGAGAGACTCTTGAAAGGATCATTTAGAAGGTCAATTTGGCTTCCCAAGCATTTGTTTGCAGTCACACCAGCCCTCACGTGCCTGTGAAACAAGTTTCCAAGCACTGGATGTCTCTGCACCAGTGCTGTGGAGACCCCAGCATGCAGTCACATGCCTGCACGTTCCCCAGGAGAAGGGAAGTTGGTCTGACACAACTTCCATGGAAAATACTCTCCCCTCTTTGGGTTCAGCATTTTCCAGAATTAATCGCAATACCTGCCGCCCCCAAAAAGAGAAAAAAGAGTTTTTTTGCCATGACCATGAAGAGGAATTTTTGCATACATGGGAAAAATGATGAAAATGTGTAGTACATTAAAACATCATTTCTGTGCCATTTGGCTCTGCCTCATTTTTGGGGAAAAGCACATATGGCCAAAAATTGCTAACATATTTTCATCATTTGGGAGTTTACTTCAGAGCTGCAGATAACTAGTGCTCAGAGAGGTGATCTGTTGGCGGCTGTCCCTTCTCATTACAGTCTCAGGTTGGTTGCAGGCAGTCCACAAGAACCTCTGGCTCTGGCAGGGAGATGGGTCCCCACAGCACGATTCCTCGAAGTCCTGCCCTGCTGGCACATGTAGCAGTGAACACGTGTTGCTTTCTGGACAGCAGCACTGCTCACTGTTCCAGACACAGATGGCAGCAGGACAGCACGATGACAACTCCAAGCAGGCAGCAGAGACAGTATCACCTTCGTGCTCCCAGCACTACCCTGGCAACAGGAGCAATGATGTTTGTCTGCCCCTGTGCCAAAAACATCCCCTAAGTTTGCCAAGAGCCCTGTCATGTTACACTGTTGTTGTATTAGAAAGCAATCTAGGACTGGAAACCAAAGTGAAATTTTCATTCCATCTGTTTTCCAAATTCAGGAGCTAAAGAGACTCCAGATTTAAGGAACTAAAGACGCTGAACCAGATCAGTTTGCAATAAATCTGGAAAATGAAGTATATCGTTTTCAAGCAGCTCTAAGTTCCATGACATCAGCTGGGTAGCAGTAGCAGCAATGCCCCTCAATGTCAGCCTCACTGCCTTTATTCATGCTGACTGGAGCCCTTGCACTAAACACAGAGGTGGCCAGGGCAGGAGGGATGCTAAACCACCATTACAACAGCACAATAAGAGACTTTTGCAAAATGGCTTGTTTGCAAACTGCTTTGCTGAGATCACTGCAAAGTTTGATCCTTTTTGCTAGAGGAAGAAAAAGACTTGCCAGCTAGTGGAGGTGCTGATCTATTTCAAGTATCATACACCATGGAAGACAGAGAAGGCCTGGTAATCCTGTGCTGTGGGAGCTCACAGCTGCTCCCTTCCCTGCACGCAGCAGTTTGCGAGCCAGCGATGCAGGTTCATGGAAGCTGCCCAGGGGAACCATACATCCAGATGTAAATCAAAACCTCATCCAAACCTTGCTCGTGCAGAGCAGCACAGAGAGCCAAGATGGGATAATGCTACGGGGGATGAAGAAGGAGGCTGATCAGGGGTGCAAATAGTTTGTGTCAGGCTCTGTTCTTCCCAGCAGCAATGTCCTTGTAACCAGCAAGAGCCTGCAGTGCTGCCCAGGTAAACACGGCCTGGCTCAGGGACCACCAAGCTTCATCTGCCTTTGCTCATCTGCTCAGCTTCATTTGCTCAGCTGCAGGCTGAGCAGTCACACAAGCATGATGATCTCTGCTCAGCCCTCATTCCTCTGCAGTGACCTGGCTCCCCAAATTCCCCTTGTTCACTTAGTCGGGCCACATTCCCAAAATTCCAACCCACATTCCAGGTGAGATGCCCAGGTGTGAAAGCTGTGTTCCATAGTGGCAGGCTAGACACACAGCTTTGGCCCGTCCTGCAAACACCAGAAAAGTGGAGCCGGAGGGTCTATTCACTCTGGTGCACATCCCGCCCTGAGAGCTCACCACCACGCAGTGGGAGGCAGCCTCCAACTTCGGGCTTTCCTAGAACATGGCATTTGGCAGGGGGGCCATGGTGCTGCAGCAGCTCGCCTGGCACCTCCCCAGCCCTGGGAACGCCGCCGCGGCAGGCAAAAGGCTCGAGCAGGACGCTTGGAGTCTTGGCTCAAGGACCCAGCTGAGCTGCCAAAGCAAACAGCTTCCTCACTGGGAACCTTGGCCTTTCCACTCCCCCCACGCCGCACCAAATCTGTCCCAGCACCAAGTGGGAGAAGGGCCAGAATCATCCCTGAGATCCCAGGACACGCTTGCTCAGACAGACAATCTTCAGCTGTGGCTGCCAGGCAGGAGCTGATCCCAGGAGAGTTATCCGCAGCAGGAGCATGTATCACTTTTCCAGTCCAGCAGCTGCATTGTGACCCCAGGCTGCTTCAGCATCAGCTGTGGCACTGGTCTCTGCCACTCTGCATGTCACAGTGGCCCAGGAGGGATGCAGCATCAACATGCCACCCACAAGCCCTTCTTACCATTTACTTTCATGGGACACATACGTTCCAGCACAGCCTTCTCCAAGGACAGCACTGTACCAGGGTAGTCATCAGCTGAGAGCAGGACCCCCTGTGCTCTGTTCAACCACACACCATTCCTGTTCCACCCCTCTTTTTCAGCACAGGACAGCCTGGGACTAGAATGCTGTCTCTGCTGTTCTCCTGCCTGCACGGGCAGGGGCCCCACTCCAGCACCTCATGTGCAGGAAAGGGAACATGAGAGAAGGGAAAGCTTCACTGTTGCTACAGCCTCATTTTTCCTTCCTTTAGAAATCACTGAGAAGGAAGAAACCTGCCAGAAGACACATTAGGGCTGTAACAGGAGAAGGCTGCAGGCAAGGACCTGTCAGTCACAGAGAAAAAATAAACAGCATGTATTGATTGTTCTGCAGTCCCCAGTGCCACAGAGCCCGTTCAGCAGGATCCCCTCAGACCCCAGAGAAAGGGCAGAAACAATAAATAAAATCACTAAGAGAAACAGAGCGTGGAATGAACTCCTGCAGTAAGAAACAAGCGCTGGCTGCAGCCCAGGGCAGCTGGGGGAGGCGGCTGTGGGGGCACTGGAGGCCGACCTCATGCTTCCTCTTGCATCCATTGCTGCCTCAGCACACCAGCACTGGACTAAAATCTACACCACAGTTACCCTCCGTACCTGACCCAGCCCCCTGTGCTGCTCTGGGCTCAGGCCAGGGTTCTGGCACCTCTCACTGACACCCATCCCAAAGCTGTCTTTACTCTCAGAGGAGCAGCCAAGCTGCCTCAAAGCAGCACCCTAGAGTCCACATTCATCCTTGCTCAAAGGCAAACCCAGAGTTCTGCTGGACCATGAGGCTGGCAGTCTCCTGGCACTCCTCTGACCCCCAGCACCTTGTCCAAGATCCTCTCCTGTCTTGTCTTTCATAGCTCACTGCAGCTCTCTTCCTGTACTGTACTCTAGACCAACACCAGGGCTGCTATACAGCCACTTCCTACACTGGCACAGCCACGCATCCATGGTGGGCAAGTGCTCCTCACCTCTTTTCTGTAAGAAGCTGCTGGAATGTAAGAGAAACCTGCAGTAAGGACACGGCGGGAATCAGTGCAAGACCTACCAACAGCTGCCCCATGCAGCACGTGTTAGTTTAAACATTTATTGTACATGTCTGGCTTTGATGAGGATCTGTAACCTGTCAGCTGCCAGTGTTTACCTTGGTGGACGTGTATGAGAAACCTCAGTCTGAAGGCTTGGGAGTTTATAATAGTGCCAGATAAACAGCTTTCCTTGAGAAATCACCCCATGACAGTAACCCCCCAAGACTAAACAAAGATCCAAGGGCCATGCACTGTGCTTTGGGAAAACTTCCTGAAGCTGATGCCTCCTCCACCAGCCACTCCCTCCGCTGAGATGTCCTTCTCACCCCTACACTGCCTTTCCTCACAGGGCACAGGTAGGACCTGCACTGCATCCTATCCTGTGCTCCTGCTGCCCAGCTGGCTACAGACAGGCCACATCTGCCAAGAAATAATTCCATCCTTTGGACACTGTCACCACTGTCTTTCCCAATAACAACTTACACTGTAGGCAAGTCACTGTCCCAGGCTGCTCTGCTGAGGCAGGGAATTCTTCTGGTTTGGCCTCTGCTCCCCGTTGCACAACTGCCCCAGAGCACGGGAGGATACTTAACAGCAGAAGCTGATGACAAGCATGCGGTTAGGTTTGTATCTCCCTTACCAGCAGAACATCACCTCAGCTCACTCCGTGCACAGCTCTGGCAAGGGGACAGGTATTGCAGTGACCCACCAGCACCAGATCCACTGCTGCCACTGGCCAGTGCCCCTCACTCCTCCTCTGGTCCCCCAACCCCCGGACTGGGGCAATGCCTCTGCATCACCACAAGCCCAGGCAGCAAGCTCCTCTCCAAACCAGATGTGCTGATCCCAGAGGCTGTTTCTCCCTGCCCACTGTCTCTCCCTGTGTGTGGAGTGAAGCAGGGGCAGCTCTGATTCAGGTCCTATGCCCTGCTCAGAACAGAGCTCTGAGCACCCCAACTCCGAGCGCTCAGCACCTCCCACTCCCCAGCCAGGCCACGCACTGAAAGTCTGCTTCCATTCCCCAGCCAAACCAGAAGTATGCACATTCCTGGGAAACTATTACATGGGTGTTTCTGTTGATGCTTTTCCCTATTAGAAAAAGCCTGCACTGAACTTCAGACTTCTGGCATACCAAATCTGCAGGAGAGTTGAGAATTCATTTCCAGCAGAAAGGGTAACACACCAGCATGCAGAGCAGGTTTGGGTTTGCATAAGCACGCTCCAGTACAGAGCACATTCAAGTGCTAATCCCCCAGGAATGCACACCTTGTTCAATATGCCTTTAATAATCTTCCGGGAAAGTTACATACACCAAGTTACATATAGCAAGGATGTCAAAACCAGTTAACTCTGGGTTTGATCTGAGAAAGCTAATATATTTCCTTGTGATAATCTTTTATTTAAAATTAATTCAGTTTACCTCTGATTGTCTGACTCACTCACTCATTTAGGACAAAGCTTTCAAGTAGCTTTTCATTTTTTAACAACGCCCACCTCCACATACCCACACTGACATCTAGAGGCACACGTGCCTGGCCTTGGGGACAGATCGCAGGACACACCAGCACCACCATGGGCAGGGAAACGTGGCAGTCCCAATCTAGCCCACACAGGAGTCATGCTGTCCCATGACCAATTGGGAAGCCTCTCTGTGCCGAGAGTGCTCCTTCTTACCAAACTCGCTGGCACACAGGTGCTCCACAATGGCCTCTGACTTCATCTCGTTGTCACAAGGGGGACACACAGTCGTTCCTGACAAGAGAAAAGAAATTAAGACAGTTGAGAGGTGGCAAGAAGCCAGCAGAAGTAGCACCCGTGCCCATGCTGTCAGACCATCACCCTCAAGGGGGACCCATGCCCATGCACCCTGCCACAGGCTCCCAGCTCCCATCCATGTGGGACAACACCCTACTGGGCGTAAGGAACAATCCACCAGCTTACAGGTAGCACTGGCCATAGGCAGCCTTCTGCCAACTCCACTCCAATGCTGTCAGTGGCCCCAAGGCCAGGCATAGGCAGCTGCTATGAGCAAAAGGACAGCACTGGAAAAGACAGGAGTTTTCAGGGCCAGGCACTCAGCTGAGGGGAGCCACTTGCCAAGGGGCACAGCCCATAGCCTGCTGACATTCCCTCCCTGTGGCACGCCAAGGCATGCACCCAATGCTCTAACCCCAGCACGACAAAAGGATGCTGTCCAGAGATGGCTCAAGTGCCAAGGTGCTCTCCTGGTGCCAGGCAAGGGGGTTCAGGACTCGGACAGCCCAGTTCAGTACAGTGTTCTCCTCAGTACTGGGGACCATCCCACAGACTGCCCAGGCAGTGCTCAGGAAGCCCCTCACCACCCTCCCTCCTGCCCTGTCCCAGAGCAGCATTGGTTGGGGATGGACCAGCAAAGCTCTTGTGGGTGCTGCCATCACCAAGAGTGGTCATCCCCTCTTTTGTTTTGAGCCCAGGGCAGCCTCAGGGCTCCAGCAGTGCAGAGCCATCTCTGCTTGTCAGTTGCTGGCAGTGGCCGACATCATCTGACTCTTGGGAAATGCCAGCCCAGGGCATTTCACTGGGATCTGTCCTGGGACGAAAGATCACTTCACCCAGAGACTAAGAATCTGTTTTCAGGTTCCCATCTGCAGCTGGAGGAGACCACCCAGCAGCACAGATGTAGTCTTGAGCTACTGGCAGATGAATTTATTGAGCTGGGCGATGTTGCTTCTTCCTGGTCCAGCAAGACGGAGGGCTCTTCCCACACAAGGGAGTTATTCTCAGGGACAACACTGCAGGAAAACATCTGCCAGTCCCTGCATGTAAACAGAGCACTCGTGGCCTCTCAGCCCTCAGCCAGGCCAGCAAACCCACAGCATTGCTGGACCAAAAGAGCAGAGAGGTGTCCCAGAAAGAGGGGGGCAGAGCCAGCACAGCTGGCAAGGGAGGCACAGCCACGACCATAATGTCATGTCTCCTCAGCCACAGATGCCCCACGGGGATTCAGGCCAGACATTTGGTTCCTGTGGCTTGTTCTTTCCCTGTCACCACCCCCAAATCTCTTCTGTGCTAAATGCTAATTCCTGGGGACATGCACCATGACTTTATTAATCACACATGCAGAGCAACTGGCCTTCCACTCGCTCCTTTGTGCAAGTCACAAGTCAGCCTTCAAAGCACAACATCCACCTCTACAGTCCCACACTCTCTGTACCTTTGAGAGCTGTTCACCACCTGGGTAACCTCCTCTTCCAGAACCCTAACATGCAACTGCCACTACCACCATCTCACTCGGAGTGACACAGGCGGAAGTCAGCCTTTGGAGATATGATGACATCCCTAAAACTTTATTTTTAAAATCAGTAGTCAGAATATTTCTTTCCAGGCTGCACATTTAATGAGCTCATGACAAGGGAGAGAGGGTGCTCACAGGCAGGTGACACAGGCCCAGCCCTCCATCTGCTGCAGAGCCAGGAGTTCATCACTGTGCTGGGGACCACCGTCAGGAACAAGTGGGTGGTACCTGCCATGCCAAGCACTTCAATCTGCCTCAGCAGCCTCAGCACATGAGGAGGGTGGCCAAGCCTACACCAGCCAGACAAACATGAAAGCCACCGCTGCATCCACTCTATGAGCTTTCCAGGAAACCAATTAAAATAGAAAAAAAAGAAACAAAACCGGAAAATAAGAGTCATTGTTCCCTGCTGCAAATACAGGCTTTGTTCTAGCTATGCTCCAGCAGCCCCTGAACAGGCTGTAACATACCCAAGGTGGCAGAAACCCCTGCCTTGCTGTGCCAGGGCCCAGAGCCAACAGCCATCCTGTGGGCTGGACCTGGAAGCCCCTGGGTAGCCCCTTCCACAGGCAGCAGCTTCACTTATGCACAACCCCCCTGCCCTAACTTGATCAGGTTGCTCAGAGTCCCACCAAACCTGACCATGAATGTTTCCAAGGACAGGGCACCCACCATATTTCTAGGTAATCTGTGCCAGTGTTTTACAACCCTCACTGCAAAAAACTTCCTCCTTATAGCCAATCTAAATCAACCTCCAGTCTTGCCTCCTGCAGCCCTATTACAGCACAACAGGACTGCAGGAAACACTGTCCCCTGTCAACAGGAAGAAAAATTGTCCTCTGGTCTGGGTCACCACATCACACTGCAGTCAGGAACACAAATGCTGGGGGCCTGGCCAGCTCCTGCACAGCTCTGTGCCCCAGGAAAACTGCTGTTCTGGGGAGCCACAGCTAACCCAAAACTGCAAGCCCTCCCACCCCTTCTGAGGCACAACAGCAGACATCTCCAGTCCACCCTCGGGGCCCACTGCAGGTTGGCTGGGGCCCATCTGCTGCAGTTGACAGCTCAACTCCAAGCACCATCTCAGCCTGCCTCCAGCTCACTTGTTCCCTGCTGACCATTTTCCAATGCCTGGCTGTAGAGCCAGCTTACTCCAGGGGCAAGAGAAGGAATGTGTAATGCTGTATTAATCTGCAACTCCCCTGATGCATCCTGTGGGCCTGCAGGCTTTACTGCCTGTGCTTAAGGAGAAAGGAATTCAGCAGGTCAGCTCTTTGAGAGGCAGAAACAAATTCCAATTTCAAGGTGTTAATGGGGAAAAATACTGAAAGGGTTTGTTCTTATTAGTACCAAGAGAAAAGGGGGGACACAGCTTGGTTCTGACCCTCTTTGAATCAACAGGAAACACCCCTGTGCCCAAGAGCAAAGGGGCTCCAGGAGCTGGTGCTGACAGAAAACACAGACAAACCACGGACAGGGTGCACATAGCAGAACCCAGGCAGACAGAAGTATCCAGCCAGCACACAGACAAGGACTGAGCTGCAGGTCACCTAGGATGACTCCACATCTCTAGGAGGTGTAAGTACCAGAGCTGAAGCAATGGGTGCCTTATGGGCCATTAACAGATCCTCTGTGGCATGCAAGAGACCCTGCGGTGCTGGTTCACATCACAGCAGTGGTTGCAATTAACTTGGAGTGTGCTTTTTTCACTCCAAACTGTTTGAGGCACCACAAGAAAGCAGTAGTGTCCCACCCCAGTGCTGCCTTAAAGACAGGTCTGAAAGGTGAAGAGAAAGTCGTTAAGCTACTCAACGGAAAACCCGGCAGATGCTGCTCATTCAGAAGACCGTTCCCAGGTCTTGGCTCATTAACGTCTGTAAAATGAATGACCTCCACACAGTTCAGACTATTTCAGACCCTGGAAGAGGCAGCTCAAACCGAGCTGTCCCAGGAGCATGCTTGGCTGCAATTCCCCGGAGAAATAAAAGCAACCTTTGTACCTGCAACACAGAACATGGCTGCAATCTTGACCAAGGGTCCAGGTTCACATAAGACATATTAATTCAGAGCATTCCTGGAAAACAATAAGGTTTTCTCCAGCAGTCACATCAGTAAGGGCAAGCCATGACAAGGTAGCCAGTATGGCTGTGCTGCTGTCACTGCGGGGAGAGGCTGGGTCCCTGGCAATGAGATCAGCCACACCTCAGACCCCTGACCCCCCCCAGCACTGGCACAAGCTTCACATTCCACCTGCCTCTGGATATCATTGTTGAGATGTGACATGGGCTCCTGTGTACAGCTCCTCTGGGTACTGAGCTTGGGTGTCCCCCTGCACTTGCCATCCCACAGTCACTGTGCCACTGCTCTGCACTGCCCTCCACATGCCCCTGCAGACACCTCAGGGTGTCACCCCTCTGCTGCAGGATGCAGTCTGCTCCTGCCCTGTATCAGGAGGACTTCCTGAAGTATGAGTCCTTTCAAGATGGGCAAGATGGCATTGCACAGTCCCCGTCGGCTGGGTTACTTCTACCAGTCGAGCGCCAATACAGCCTTTGCATCACTGCAAAGGGCAGCCGTCCCTGCAGACGAGCTCTGACAGCACAGAAGCCACAGAAACCACTCAGCCACCTTCCTTGCCCGTCCCCGAGTGCCGGCACTATGCCCCCGTGGAATCAGGAGTGGCAATTCCTTTCAATGAGGCTCTGCTGGTCAAAGAGCTCTCTGCCATCTCCTTCTACAAACATTCCTCCTGCCAGCCTTTCACAGCGCTCCAATAGCAAACGCCAAAGTGACACCAGGATATTTATTTATTTTCAAGTTTCCAGCAACAAGCCAGACTCGCTGCAACTTGGACAAGGCAGTCCGGCACCACAGAAACGTGCCACACACAATGGAAACAAACACAAACCACGTTCAGTTTCCCTAGTCGTTTTTGGGCAAGTTTCTTGCTCCCTCTCCTGCTCACAGCCCACCCGAGGGCAGGGCTGGATCTCCACTGCACACCCAGCCACCAGCTGCCCAACCTCTTGCCCTAGGACTGCACTGGACACGGGGGATCCTGCCAGGACTACAGTGACTATTGACTCCAGTCAGCCAGCACTTTCTGCCATGCACCACACATCCTCCTGCTGCCCAGAGCAACTCTGCAAGAGTCTGGCTCAGGAGCAGAACCAGGGCAGGGCAGTGTTGGAGGACAGAGAGTCACACCTTGGTCCATCGGGGCTGGAAGCCAGCCCCAGTGCCTGTGCAGGCATCAGAACAGGCACAACCCCACCATGGCCCAAACAGCGTGTCCCAAGGCTCCAGGATAGGGATGAGGAGCTAGCAGGGCATCCCACCTCCCTAGGGACAGGAGGGCACAGAGAATGGTCAGAGGCTAGAGGAAGGCGGCTGCCAGAAGAGTTCAGGTGAGCCTCCTCCTGCCACTAGAACCCCTTCAGTCCCACGTAGCCCCTCCTGGGCTAATACCTGCCCTGTCAGTTCAGAGAGGAGTACCAGGAGCAAGGCTGCAGCACGAGCCATGCCTTACCTTTGGGCCTGGAGACCTCGGTGGCATTGGGAGCTGTCATAGCAATGCAGACGTCATCCTGGGGAAACTGGTCACACTTGAGCATCTCTGGCCAGAAGAAGCCAAAGAACTGCATGACAGGCTCACAGGAGTCACGCACGGCCTCGCAGAGCCAGCGGCAGGGGTAGACCGGGCGGTCCAGGCACACGGGGGCAAAGAGGGAGCAGAGGAAGACCTGGGTGCCCACATGGCAATTCTTGTTGAGCAGTGGCACCCAGCTGCTCGCCTGGTGCTTCACCTCGGCCATGGTCTCGTGGTCCAGCAGGTTGGGCAGCACCATCTTGTCGTAACCCACGCTGTGGCAAAGCCGCAGGTCGGCGGGGATCGCCACACACTGGTGGGGTTTGGCGTAGAAGCGCCCGCCAGGGTAAGGGCCCAGGTCTGACTGGTAGCTGACATAGTCGTACTCGCTGGCCACGCCGCAGGCCAGCAGCCCGGCGGCCACCGACACCAGCGCCCGCAGGGCGGCCCCANTCCCCCGGAGCCGTTCGCGGTCTCTGAAGCTGGGGCGGCTCTGGGAGGTCCCGGCGTTCCTGAACGGCTGTTCCAAGACTGCAGATTATTTCTGTGAACCTGGGCTGGACCGTGCAGAACTCATTTCCCAGTTGACAAATTTCAACAGAAACTATGATATTGAAAGAAAGAAAAACAACAACAACCAAATCAAATACAAGAAAAAAGAAGAGAGAGAAAGGGAGTCTGTTTGGTGAAGTGGTATCGCATCTGGGTGCCCTGTTCCAGATGTGCCGGAGGAGCATTCGCTGTTCCTCCAGGGAACCAGCCCCTCACCAGCCTTACCTTGCTGTGCTCCTCTGGGCTTGCAAAGACTCGCTGCTCTCCAGAGCCAGAGCTGGGTACTGGAGGAAGGAGGCCCTTGGGCTGCCCGGGTGCCAGCACAGGCATGCGGTCCTGCCGCCGCCGCGGGGCAGAACACGGTGCCCCTTGGTGCAGGCCGGGCAGGAGAAGGAGGCTCGGTCCCTGTGCACAACATCTGGCCATTGAGCAGCTCTGTCCCTGTGTGACCACGGGTCCCTGTCCCACGGACCTCTCCTGAGCTCTATCCTCTGGAATCTTCCAAAGGTGCCCTTCCTGCTGCTGCCTTCGGCTCAACCAGCTTGTAGTACTTAAAACAGGAACTACACCTCATTGAGAGGTAAACGGAAGAGGCTCTGCAGCCTGGAAGCCTGAAAGAGCCACTCGGCTGCCAATCTGACCACATGCATGGGCTGGACAGTTCCTGAACTTGGCTCAGGGAAGGTCTTTGCTGGCTCCCTTCTCTCTTCTGTGGCTGATATCCACATTCATGACAACAGCGCCTGAATGGGAATCCAAGAATAAACTTTAAACTGAAACACAATTGACCAGCAAATACAATTGCTGGCAAACCATTTTTTATTTAAAAAGTATAAGAAACCAGGGAGAAGGAAGAAAAAACCTAAACCAAATGAAAATACCAGCTCTGGTCTAGGCCAATTGCTTAATACACAATATAAGACCTCTTAGAAGAAGCTGCCCAAGAAGGGCTTCTCTTCCAACAGACCTCTTCCAGACTGCACATGAACTTTTCTGAGTGAAGCCTGCGCAGCCATTTCCCTTCATAATTATGTAGCCCACTGCTTCTTAAATCTCTGCCTTGGCTCTAATGTCATACCCATTTATTGCTGCCTTTCCCACAGGGGCTAACATTTTCTTATTGAATAATGAGATGCTTTGCACCACACACCATTCTGGCTGTCCCGAGACCTCTCCTGCCCTGTGAAAAGCCCAGTCCAATTAACCGTGCCTATTTTTGGCTCCATTGTTCATCCCAGCAGCCTGCAGGACCAGGCACTCTGCCCTCATCTGCAGGCCGGCATCCCACTCTGCTCCACGTCCACCTGTGGTGGGTGACAGGGCAAGCAGCAGGTGACATGTCCCCATGCTGCTGGCAGCAGTGCTCTCCCACCTGTCCCATCCTCCCTGCCCACTGGGCACACTCTGTTCTGGCCACCTGGTGCTGGAATGTGCCTTTCCCTGCATGCTGCACTGGGGAAACAGGCAGGCATGGGATAATAGAATATATTAGCCCTGAGTCCATTCAGGCCCTGGCTCTTTATGAACAAAGCCTGCTAACTGAGCTGATTTTTGCCAAATGACTGGCTTTCCTGCATGAGCAGCAAAGTGGAGCCCCCAAATACTCCCATGCAACAAGCGCTATTGCCCAGGGCTCATTGTTTTACTCCTGCACTTGAGGGCATGGAGGAGTCATGGCCTTGCCTGCCCTGGCATTTCTTCTTCAGTTTCCCACCACTGCATTAGCCCTGTCTCAGCCCCAGCAGAGGCAGTAGTGACGAGGGAGATGAGACAAGCTGGCCACAGGTCCCCACAGTTGCTGTCCCAGGGCTCACACTGTCCCTTGGTGCTTGTGCCCCCTCTCTGGGGGCAGATGGGATTCACCAGCAAAGGCAGCCCACCTACCATGTCCCTACATGGAGGGCCCACCAAGCCACCCCTGCAGCAGGACAGCTCCTGGACACTCCCATGGAATATCTGCCTTAGGTTAGAACCTTCCTCAGCCCACCGAGAGCTGATAGCCCCTGCCAGGGTCAGTATCTGAGGAGGATATTGGTTTTGCCATGTTTGTTTTCTGCTTTTCTCAGCAGACTGGTCCAAGACTCCAATAGCACTGATGCAGCCAGGAACACTCGCCCACCCCATGATAAGGGAATCTGCACAGGGAGGTTTTGCAGCTGTGGGGGCCTGGTCCAATGCCTCAGTCAGGTGCCCAGGGCCCCTGGGGCAGCTGGCCAGCAGCAGGGCCAGGATCAAGATACCCAACCATTCCAGCCAATGTCTCCTGTTTGTGTGAAATTAGCACCAATAAATGCTCTAACTATACATGACTAACAACAGGTTTACTAGCTAACATATAAAGGACTACAAGAGCTAATGCCGTCAGCACTGCTGAAACTCTTGACCGTCTGCCCCTAGTCCCAGGAGGGAACCGATGGCAAATGTTTACAGGGGCTTATAAATATTTATCCTGTAATAACTTGCTGCATTACAGCACATTCTTCTCCACAAGGCTCAGCTTTGCCCTGGACCAGGTGCAGGCTGCTGAGAGGGTCTGTGGCATATATAAAGTTTGCCTGAATAACATACAGCAAGTGCTGGTGTTCAATAAAACAGCAGCGGCCAAGCTGCACGCGTGAAAGGCACTGCAAGTCATTTCTTACCCAACAAAAGAAAAATGTGGCTGGGGAGCACAGGTGTGCAGGCACGTTGATGTGGGTGCAAACCCCTTCTGGGTTGCCAAAGTAACCTGGGAAAGTGCTGCAGCTCACTGGGGAGGAATAAATCACACTGCTGGGCTGGCATGGTGGAAGTCTCCACCCAAGAGTGGCCCCATGCTGCCTGAGAACAGGGGGACCCTTGGCTGCTTTTGTGAGGACCCCAAAGGAAGGGAGCAGGAGACTAGCCCACCATGAGGAAACATCTCATGCTTCTTGCTCTTCAGCAATCCTATCTGCCTTCTTCCCTCTAAAAATTTTTGAGCCATCTGTCCACTTATTTATTTATCCTTCTCATGCTAAATGATTTGCAAGAGTGTAAGATGCCTGTGGTTTGGAAACCACGTGATAAGCTGGACCAGAGATGGAGTTCACAGAACTACTTTCTAACAGGAGTAAATAAGCAGATTGGAAAGGTTCCATTGTGTATATTCTAGGCTGCTATTTTCTTAACCCTGTCTCATTAAGATGGATGGAGTTTCTGCTTATTAGTAATTTGGCAAGTTCCTTTTTGTGTACACTCTGCACTTCTCACTAATGACGCTGTGCTTCAGTGATTAACAAAAGAGACTTCCAGCATAGTCAGTGAAAACACAGCCACGCACTTGGGGCACAGGGACGGAAACCCAACGTTCTGGTGATGCCCTCTGTGGAAGACAAGGAACTGCAGGGAACACAGCAAAGGAGAAGCTGCTGGTTATAAAACCTTTCCTGACACTCAAATGATTCTGACTTGAGGATATTGGTTCTTTGATTTACATGCATAATTGCAGAGCTGACAGAGCCTGTAACAAAGTGATTCAGAGCCTTTCCTCTGCTGTTCTTAAGACACATCTGATGAAGATGAAGCTGGCACTGCTACTGCCTGGATTTACAGCTGGCCATTAAAGTATGTTTACAAGTCTTCAGTACAGTGTACACATCTGGTAAATCATTGATTGAACAAATAGCTTCTCCTGTCATGCTCCCTCTCTCAACTTTTCCTACTACTCTGGTACCCAGCCTGGAGCCTGTGTCCAGTGGTGGTGGCCAGCTGATGGCAGGTGTGCATGTGGTGCCCAAGCAAGCAGACACATGTACTCACACCTGCACCTGGGTTGTCACTGACATCTAGATGCTGTTGGACACACACACAAAAAGCCCCATGCAGACCCTCAGCATGAAGGTAAGCTGATCTGACCTTACCTACATGCAGTGAAGGGTATTCTTGTTAGCATTCTTGCTAGCATGTATTCAAATCCCCTAGTGCTCTTGGTCACATTGCTTTTGAACCTGGCCAGACCAATCACCTGCACAGGGCAGAGTCCCAAATGGGTATACAGTGAACAAGAGAGGCAGCTGTTCCTTCCTGGGACACTCATGAGAGAAGGAAATCGGGGGCGTTTTCCAGCCTGTCAGCTGCATTCCAGTGGGCCAGCTGGCTGGCATGGGCCAAACGCAGCTCGTCAGCGCTGACCAGAGCCCTGGCTGCTGCGTCCCCACAGCACCAAGGGCTCTCACCAAGGAGGGAAAGCCAGGGCTGGCAGGGCTTGGGTTTGCTGCACAGGTACAGTGGAAGAAAAGCAGGATGGAAATAGGGCACAGCTCCAAATACAGGGGAAACAATATCCCTTTTCCCTGGCACCAGGAAGCATTGCACACAGCCCACACAATGGACTGCACTGGAGCCTTCCTTGCAGCAGGAAGAAAAATGCTGGGTTTAGTGTTTTACCAAGCATGGCAGTGGCTGGGGCTGAGGAGCAGCAGGAGCTGAGGGCCCCCACCATGGCTCATTGTGCCACGCACAATAAGCATCTGGCCAGCTGTGCAGTCATCTGTGGCCAGACCCTCGCTCTTGTGGCCATAGAGCTGGGCAAAGGCCAAAGGGTAAAGGGCAAACCATGAGAGCAGAAACAAAGC
Organism: Illadopsis cleaveri; assembly: GCA_013399915.1. Taxonomy (NCBI): domain Eukaryota; kingdom Metazoa; phylum Chordata; class Aves; order Passeriformes; family Timaliidae; genus Illadopsis; species Illadopsis cleaveri. The sequence continues at coordinate 350,176 of VXBB01023476.1, forward strand.
TAGATCAGCTCATTCATGCAAACCTTTTCAGGAGCTTTTGGTGTCAGGATGACCAGCCGTAGGAGTGCAGGACTCACTGCCTGTGTGTGAATTGCTGTCAGGACACACAGGCTGCCAGGTCCCATGCAGTCACTTGGCAGTGGTTGAAAAGGTCCAGGATCTTGGAGGCTTAACTGGAAGGGACCCACAAGGATTATGGAAGTCCAACTCCTGGCCCTGCTCTTGTGCCTGAGGATCCCACCCTGTGCCTGAGACTGTTGTCCAAACGCTTGAGCTCTGGCACGCTTGGGGCCATGACCACTGCTCTGGGGAGCCTGTCCAGTGCCTGAACACCCTCTGGGGGAAGAACGTGCCCCACTTCTCATTGTAACCCCCTCACCACCAGGTACAGCATCCACCTGTGCTCAAATCCTACTGTAGTATCCTCTAAGTTAAGGTCTCACTTAAGCTCTTTCCTGAATAAAAACTTAAGAGAAATGCCTGCAAGGCAAGGCCAGTCCTGCTCTCCCTCCTCTTTTTAAAAGTAAGAAAATGGGGTGGCTTTGCCCCAAGGTAGCTTTGCCTTGGGATGGAAGGAGAGAAGCCTGGGCACTCTCCTTCCATCCCCACATCCAGCTGGTGACAGCGCTGGCTTCTGAGGTAGACTGCGACATGTTGACTTAAGGCTGATTCCCTGGGGCACAACATGCTGCCTCTCAATTTCAGGGTTTTAATGGACTAGCAGGGAAGGAGGAGAGGGAAACAGAATTTTCCTTTCCCCATAAATAATTTTATGAAAGATTTTAAAAGAGATTTAAAGAAGTATCTCTTCCCTCCCTTCCCCCTTTCTCAACTGTACTAAGCATTTTAAACTGTTTGTGGAAGGGAATTAATTAGCACAGGCAGCAGAGCCCAAAGCTCTGCAGCAGCCTGTCTTCTGCACAATGGAGATCCAATGCTTTCTCCCCTGCCTGGGAAACACATGCCCAAAATCCAAGTACATACATTTTTTTCTAACCTCATTCATTTTGTAGATTGATGGAGAAAATCCATAGCAAATATTTATGACTTTGCAATAAATAACCCTCACAGAAGTTACAAAAGAGTTCTGGCGAGTCTCAAGGTAACTTTCAGCGAATTCCAGGGGTCAGGGCAGACTGGGATACTGAGCCCATAGTGCTCGAGCCATTGGCTCATCTGTTTTGAATTATTGGTATTACTCAGTGTAGCATTGCTCTCAATGGAGTAGCTGTGCTGTGATTCCATGCCATATTTTATTTCTATAGCAGGAGAGAAGCTTCAATAACTATTAGTTGTACTCTGTTGTAGCCAGCAAAAAACCCAGACTCCAGTGGGGAGGGGTTGGTCCTGCTGGTGTTTGCAGGCTGGCAAAGGAAGGTGTCTGTGCCCAAGTGCCTGGGACAGGACTCAGGGCCAGACACGGTGCTTTTTCCTGCCGGTTCAGAACATGGACTGCCAAGGTGCTGGCAGGGGTCTGGTGCTGCTCGAAAGGTGGTAGTGTCCCAACGTTGTGCTGAAGGCAGCCAAGGGTGCTCTGGGCCCTGCTGGAGGCAGTGAGGGGTGGTGGGTGCTGCTGGGGAGCCACACACCCACATCCCGGGAGGCACGGCTGGGGCAAGAACGGAGAGAGCTCATCCCCACTCCATCTTCGTTAGCTCTTAATCACCACAGCGGAAGGAGAAGCCACTAGCAGCATCATGCTGCTCTCCCGGGCATGGGCTCCTTTCAGAGCTTTCAGAAAACAGGGTCAGACGTGTCTTCTGACCTGTGACCTGTCGCTTCCCTCCTCGCCATAATTATCTAATACAGCGCTCTCCCTGCCAAGTACAATGAAACAATTTGTCACTTCAATTGTCTGTCAGTCAACACTGGGGCCTTTTCAACAGGCCAACACATGTTTTTTGAGAGCTTGTCAGCAAGGGCTGTCTGGCCAGGCACATAACCATGGAAAATGGAACCTTTGTTAATTCTGGTTCTTAGAAAAGTAAATCCATTCACTTGTTTTTTTCAGGCCTTCAGTTTGGAATTTGCACAAGAAGCTGAATTGCCCCTGATCCCTAAATGATTGGTCAGAGGATTTGCATGAGGAAGCAGAAATTAATTATTCTTTTCTTTTCTTTTTATTTTCTGTAATTGTGTGTTTAGAAATGAGATTACATTCTACAGCAGCACGAGGGGCTGAGGGGGGAATTGCTTTGCATTTGTTTAGCTCCTTAGAGTTAAGATCATCTAATCGTTTCAAGCATTTCCTAAGATTCCCTCTCTCTTTTTCTGCTTTAATGACCAAACAAAGATTGTGCTACTTCCCGGGGAACTTTTCTGGCAGCTGAGCTCAGCAGTGGGAGCCAGGGGCTTATCCCTCTGCTGAAATAGTCTTAGACTCACACAATCACTAAGGTTGGAAAAGACCTCTGGGATCACTGAGTCCAACCATTAACTAACTCAGTGCTGCCAAGGTCTTCTTGCTGCTTTTGGCTTGCAGGGGACAAAATGCATTGCAGAGCCCACGGGCTTGCGAGTCTCGGTGGCTCCTCGTGTTGGAGGAAGGGTGTCAGGATTTCAGCCAGCCCAGGAGGAAGTTGCTGGTTGCCTGAGTCTCATGTCTGGTCAGCACAAGCTGGGGTGCCTGGGCAGCCCCATGCACGGCAGGGTGCTGGGAACATCCTTGTGGGGTCACCTGAGCTGGCAGGAGACGGACATGCCAGTTCCCAGCCCTGCAGTCATGCTTCTGTTCAGACAATAAAATTGATAACTTTGTTGATAGCACAAACTGGTAGAGAAAAAAAAAAAAAACAAACTTCATTTTTTGGTGCTACTTAGAGCTTTCTTTTGGTTTTTTTGGTTTTGGGGTTTTTTTTTTTTTGAAAGCAGCACCCTTTGACATTCTCAGTTTCTCTGTTGATACACATTTGAAATCCTATTCCTGAATATTTAATACAAGATAGATATCTCCATTTTCAGGTATTCATCATTTTCTTTATCATGCGGAAGCTTGTGTTTTGGGCAGACATGGAATATTTTGAGAGCGTTACAGAAATGCTGGATGGCCTCTACTCAGTTTCAAATGCCCTGAATGAAAACTTCTCCAGA
>VXBB01023476.1:356804-368982 GCA_013399915.1 Illadopsis cleaveri
CGTGGCCCCTGGCGGCACTTCCGCCCTCACCCGGAGCCCGGCGTCGCCGCGGCGGTTTTGCGACAGCCGTAAGTGGGCGGGGTGGCCGGCGTTCCGGAGGGACCGGACGGGACCGGGCGGCGGCGCGATGAGGCCGCAACAGGCGCCTGTGTCGGGCAAGGTGTTCATCCAGCGCGACTACAGCGGTGGGACGCGCTGCCAGTTCCAGAGCAAGTTCCCGGCCGAGCTGGAGAACAGGGTGAGGCGGGGCGGGCTGGGGTCGGCCCGGGGCTCGCGGCGGGCGCGGCGCACGGAACCTGCACGGCGGGCAGGGCCGGGTCCGGGCCTTACGGGCCAGCGCCCCGGTGGCGTTCGCAGGTGCCTTGCCCGGGTCGGAGCCAGTTCCGCGCGTTCCCCGAGGGCAGGGCAGCATCTCCTGCACGAATCTTTGACCGAGGCCGTTCAGGTGCGGGAGCGGACGTGGTTCCTCTCCCGTGTCCCCGTCCCGCACTGTGGTCGGTCCTGGGGAAGGCGGCTGGTTTGCAGCAGTAAAGCAGAATGTACTCGTTGTGTGTGTGAGAACAGAGCCGTCTCTGTGCTCAGGTGTTAACATTGTCCTCTCCTTTGGAATCCTGCCTGTCCTGCCGAACCCTCTTAGAGGCCACACGAATGCTGTCTCAAGTACTTTCGTTGTGGTCAGTGTTATCAGATGTGGTATCTTAAGCTGATAGTCAAACAAACACACCTTCCTACCCCGTTTTCTTTCTCACACTCGGCTTTTTTCTCTTCCTTGTTCCTTTGTTGTGTTTTGTTGAGAGTGTGTTTCGTCAGCACTGCAGCAGCACCGAGGCACTGTGGGTATGGAGTGTCCATCCACTCTCTGCCTGTTCATTTTAACCCAGCACATCCCTGTGCGTGAATTCTGTTTTTTTTCACAGTTGAATTACACATTTGCTTAGCTGTGTTGCTCTGAATGGTTTTGTGTCCATGTTGTGTTTGAATTCAGACTCAGCCTGAGCACAGGACAGGTGTCTAACAAAGAGCTGCAGGTCTGTAACTCTGTGTTTCAGGCTGGGGCTCTGAGCACAGTGCAGATGATCCATGGGTGGAGGTGGATGTACAGGGTAAGTTCTCAAGTGTGCAGCTGACAGCCCCACTTGCTCTTCTTGCAGATTGACAGGCAGCAGTTTGAGGAGACGGTCCGCACACTGAACAACCTCTATGCAGAAGCTGAAAAGCTTGGGGGCCAATCTTACCTTGAGGGTTGTCTCGCCTGCCTGACTGCCTACACCATCTTCCTGTGCATGGAGACACACTATGAAAAGGTATGTGATTGTTTCCCCTTCAGCCTGCAGGCAAGTACTTGGTTCTTGGTGGGTTTCCTGTGACTTGCAGTGTTTTGGTACAGATTAGGTACAGCTGTACCTCAGACATGCTGGTACTGGTCAGTTTGGGTCCCATGGGGATCACCCTGAATCCTGTGGCCAGTGCCTGCACCCTGGACCCATCAGACCAGTTGTGTTAGTTCTCATGTTGCCATATCTGTGATATTGTTGGCAAGTAAACAGTTGTGACTCCTGTACTGTTTCATTACCAGGTTCTAAAGAAAATTGCTAAGTTCATTCAGGAACAGAATGAGAAGATCTATGCTCCTCAGGGCCTTCTGCTGACAGACCCCATTGAAAGAGGATTAAGAGTTGTATCCTTCTGTGGCTTCTGACATTGTCTCCTGCCTTGTGCTCCTCGTCTGTCTCAGTGAGGCACCTCTGCTCATGCTTGATCTGTAATGCAGAATCGGTGATTAGTCTTGTTGCTCTTTGTTGTGTTCTGGACTCCAGTCAGGTTTTAGTATGTTAAGATTTGGTACCTGGAAAGCCCATGAAAATGTGGGACCTGACCTTTGTGACTGCCTGGAAAGAGATCCTTCCTCTATTCCAGAAACATTCCTCCAGAAATGTTCTTCTGACTGGCAAAAGAAGTGACCATGTTGGTAGGACAGAAATTGAGGTTGTGAGAACAAGACCTGGCTGTTAATTAATTTGCAACCTTCAGCTCAGGTTCTGGTGAAGATTTTGACATAGAACATCACTGCAAGCCCAGCACTTGCTCTTGCTTCCAGTGTGGCTTATTTCAACCCTTTTTCTTCAGCTGTTGAGTGACACTGCAGACATTTTATGTGGTTATTGCTTGAAGTTGTAAAGACCTCTCATAGCAAATGGGGGAGTATAATGAGTAACACATCTTTCTTTGAAAATATTGAAACCACCACAACTTGGAGCCCAATGCCAATTGAATGTGTGTTAAGGCAGTGTAGGTGGGGTTTGTGTCCTTGTCCACGTAGCTCAGAGATGTCACCTACATGACTCCTTTTTTCTCACTATTAACTTTTTTGCTTGGTGCACAGCCTTCCCCAAAATGTAGCAGAAGGGAGGGCAGGGTCAAACCCTCTGTACACAGCACCGAGTTCCTGTGCAGGCCCTGGGCTGGGAGCCAGTGCTCTTACCTGATGAGGCATCTCACATGGACTCTTCCCTTGCTTTGGAGCTCTGGGACCTGCCTTAAAATAGCTAAGATGTCAAAAGTCCCATCATAATGTTTTTCTGCCTTTTTCTGGGTATGTTTTCATAGTCTCTTTATAGTGTATTTCCCTAACAGCTTTTCTGTGCAGATTGAAATTACCATTTATGAAGACAGAGGTTTGACCAGTGGAAGATAGAACTGTGGAGTCTCAGGTACATGTTACCCTTGGCTCAGCTCAATCTCAACATCTTGCTGTGCTCAGAGGATTGTGTGCTGTCATGCTGAGAGTTTATCCCACCCTTGTATGTAATCAGAGGGTGTGTTCACATAAATCCTGTGTGGACCAGCCCTTCTTGGAAGTAAAAATACCAGTACTGGGCATGATGTTGCTGAATGTTACCTTGGAGAAATTTGGGTTTTGATTGTGTAAATATGGTAACTTCTGCTATATTATGTCCAAAATTCTTCTCAGGTCAGTAGAAAATGAACTCTGTCCCTGGGTGTATTCTAACATACAGAGCCTTTTTGTTGCAGTCTGTTAGTTGGCTGCTATTCTAGTTACCATGCTGATGACTTGACTTGTGATGCTTTTGGGTAAGAGGGGCCAGCAGCCTGGAAAAGCTCTGCTGAGAGGCACATCAAGAGATGCTGTGGGGCGAGTCACAAAGTGAAGAGTGTTCACAGGAGCATGGGCTCATGCTTATTGTATCCAGTATAGGCCACCAAAATTACTATCCGTGACTTTCCTTTTGGAAAGCTCACATTGGGACTGGCTCCCTTGTGTTAGGTGCTCTGCAGGGCCTGGGATGGGAGTGTTAAGTATGGATTGTTGGCAGTGTATACAGAAAAGAGTGGGAAATATTTATGCCTGTTATGCAAAAAGAAACAAACAATAAAGGTCTTTAATTTTTTTTGGACAAATGAAATCAAGAGTTCTGAGTTCTGCTCATGCTGCTTACCATAGCACATGGTAACTTGCTCCTCCTGCCATACCCTTCCTGCAGCTGTAGAAAGGTTTGTGTAGGGGAGCTTTTGGTTTGATTTAGGAAGAGTTTCTAACCATATGAAACTTCTTTTCCAGATGATAGCTCACCAGTGGATTTGCTGTACCAAGGTTCCCCTACCTCCTACTTTAGAGCATCATTCCTTTCTCTGCTGCCAGATCCACAGTGCCATCTACTACAAGGACTAACTTCCTCAAACTGCACCCCACGGGATGACCTAGCTGGTCAGCATCCACTTTGCAGTAGATTTGGAAGCAACAGGATCACTTCTTAGTTTTCATTTGGTTTGGGGTTTTCTTTCTCAAGAAAAAGCAGAAGTGGTAAAGCTGTGTTCTCTCCTGAAAGAAATGGGGTCCTCAGCCCAACAGAGGTTTAGTTTTAGTCCTGTAAGTGTAGTGCTGTTCCTCCCTGGTTCTTAAACCCTTCTGTGTGTCAGTTGGGCTTTGGAAAGCTCCAGCTCAAAGCTGGGAATTTCCCTCCAATTCAGTGTTAGAGTGCAGAGATACACAGTGCCTCTTCCCAGTGAGAATGACTCAAGGCAACATCTCTTTTGCTGATCCTTGTGGAAGACCTAAAGGCGAAGTGTTCCTTGTATTAATGTCTTTGTTATCCCTCAAAGTGGGGGTTGTAGCCAGACTTTAACCCTGGTGGTTTTTCTGCCCCTGTGTCTATGCTGTTGTTGACCCTGTCAGTGCTCACCAAGAGGGGCCTGGCCAGTCATGAAACAGTGAGCACAGTAAAGTGGATGCTGAGCCAATAAAAATAATGATTCCCACCCTTCTCTGATTAATATGTGAAGTGTAAAACTGTTTCTTTATGGATTTCTTATATCTAATTTATAGGAAAACATTGATTTGTCAGACTGTAAGATACTGGGTAAGATGGATTTCTTAATTCTGTCTGCTGGCGCACCTTGAGGAGTTGAGCTGTGCATTCCTTAGCGTCCCCGTGCATTGCTCAGCAGTACCTGCACGAGTGAAGTTCCCCACAATCCAAGCTGGCTGAATCCTTTCTCTTCCATCCTTTTCCCATATCAAAGCCCAGGTGTCCTGGTATAGGGGCCGAGTGTCAGTGTCCAGTTGTGGAAGGAACTCAGGAGTTCAGAAGAGACGCTTAGCAGGGGAGGAGGGGCTGGGTTGGTTGTTGGTGGTGCTGCAGGTGCTAATACTGGATATGGAACTTCAGGCTCATTCCTCAGCCACTGGGGGTTTGAGATCTAATTAATATTTTCATTGTATAAAATTTGTTTTTTCTAAACTGTAACAGTGTTTGCCTTTCACAGCTGTTGCAATATTGGCAGAAGTACTGATGGATCAGTAAACCTTTTCTTAAACTGTGTCCAGGTGTGTTCTGGCAGCGCCATGGTTGGGGGCACAGGGTGGCTCTGGAGCGCTTCAGGGCTTGGCCAGTGGTGCACAAGAGGCTTCCCTGGGGGTCCCTGCCTCTGGCTGGAGCAGGGCCAGTGGCCACTTTGTGCCTGGGGCGGGGGGGACACATGGGTGTGTCCTGGGTGTGTCCGGGTGTGTCCTGGGTGTGTCTGGGTGTCAAATCTGCTGAGCCCTGATTGGCTGAACCAGCTGCAGCTTCACGCCCCCTCCTGATGGGCCCGGAAGTTGCAGCTTGACGCTGCTCCCTGATTGGTCGGGACGGCTGCAGCCTGGTCCAACCCCTGACTTCCAAAAAACTGTGTTTCCTATCCACCTCCTGATTGGCCATCTCCAACCTGCTTTGTGATTGGCTGAAAAAAACTGCCGCCAGGAACTGCACCGTGATTGGCCGAAAAATCTTCATTACAATCCGCCTCCTGGTTGGCCGCAAAAGCAGCAGCTTCAATCTGCATTCTGATTGGACGAAAAAGTGGATTGGCCTCCTGATTGGCCGAAGAAGCGGTGCCCCGGTCCGTTTCCCGACTGGCCAAACGTCGCAGCGTGATTCCTCATCCATGTTCCCGGGCTGCTGCGCCTGCGCCCTTCGCGGGCTGGGTGGGTCGGTTGGCGGGAGCGATGGCGGCCGCGGCCGGCGGCGACTCGGACGGCGACAGCGAGGAGCTGGTGCTCACCCCAGCACAGCTGATCCACAGCCTAGAGCAGGTACCGTGGGCTAGAGCGGCGGGCTTGGGCCGGGGGAGCGGGGGTTGCTGGGCGCACTGGAGCAGATGCCGAGGAGCGGGGCCATGGCCGTGTTTTTTCCCTCTCGCTGGTGGGGGTGTGTAGCTGAGATCTTCCTCGCTTTCACTGACAGCATGCCTTCTTGCAGGCCTGGCTGAATGAGAAATTTGCTCCAGAACTGCTGGAGAGTAAACCTGAAGTCATCGAGTGTGTTGTGGAGCAGCTGGACCACATGGTAGGTTCTCCTGGCTCGGGTGGTGGTACAGGCAGGCCCTGGTCGCCTGGTTTGGCAGATACACGCCTGAGTCTCTTTGAGAGTGCCGGGGTTGGCTGCTTCCCTGTTTCTGAGACTAGGCTTCTCCGAGTTTCTTCTTTGAGCTTGCCTTGAAGAGGGGCTGAAGTACAAGGAAGCAGTGTGCTTTGGGTCATCAAAAGCAGCTGTAGTCTGGTTTTGTGGGTTGTATATACAAAACTTGTCTTCCTCTCTGTTCCTTGTTGTTTGACATTTCAACCATTTAATTTCTCGTTGCTTTTTCGTGCAGGAAGCAAACCTGAAACGGGCAAAGAGAGGAGACCTGAAGGTCAGTGTTCACCACATGGAGATCGAAAGGATCCGTTACGTGCTCAGCAGCTACTTGCGGTGTCGACTGGTGAAGGTAATGCTTGCTGTGCAGCCCAGAGGGTGAAAAAGGGTGATTTCAGGAGGGATTTTTACCTACACAGAGCTTCCTGCCTCAGCACAGCATTTAATTAAAGCATCTTCTCTCTCTGTTCTCTGAAATGTAACTCAAAGAAATTAATTTCTTGGACACACTTTCATGTTGTAATGAAGGAAGATCACAGCAATGTTGATCACAGCATTGTGAGTGTTGTTTGCTTAATCTAAACCTGGAGTGGCACAGCTGAATGCTGTCCCATTCTGCCCAAGTCCTGCTGTGTGCATGCATGGTTGAACAGTTTGGTGATCCCATGTGATGTCACAGTTAGTTCAGGAGCAGGGATTTGGGCAGGCCTGTGGCTGCTCCTATGGCTTGTAGGGAATCCAGTGGAGAGTGGGGGTTTAAGCACTGAACTCTTGGGGGAGATCTGTATCATTATTTTGGATTGTGTTCCAATGTTAGATAGAGAAGTTTTTCCCCCACATCCTGGAGAAGGAGAAGTCTCGAGCTGAAGGGGAGCCCTCCATTTTATCACCAGAGGAGTTTGCTTTTGCTAAAGAGTGAGTAGGTTTTCAATGTATTTTCCTCCCTTTTTATAGATTCTAGAAACTTACCTGTGTGTTTTGCTGAAGTTCTTGATACTGTGAGCCTTAGACGGGTTTGGAGTAAGAATCAGTGGGTCTTACCAGGAGGTTTCCTTATGGGCAAGAAAGGAACTCTGGTGACTTTGAGTCAGTTACCAGGGTAGGCCAAGGGCCTGTCTTTGGCTGTGCTCCTGGGATGAGGAGCTGTTTCTTACTCTTGTTTTGAGTCAATACTCTCCCTCCAGATTTGTATTTGATTAACCAAGTTGGTACGTAAATTGCTTGTTTCAGATATATGGCAAACACAGAGGCTTACCTGAAAAATGTGGCCCTAAAACACATGCCACCTAACCTGCAGAAAGTGTCTCTCCTAAAGTCAGGTGAGTCCATCCAGACTCGAGGGTAATCTGAAAATTGTAGAAGCAGGGGGAAGTGTGGGGAAAGCTCAAGAGAGCCCCAAATGTAAGGGCTAGTGGTGCCCTTGCTGCTCAGTTGAAGCAAAGGTGATGTGATGATAATGTTGTAACATGGTTCCATGCTGCAGCCGGGGGATCATGCTGGCCCCTGCTGTCAAGTCCTGTCTTACACTGAGGCTGAGCACACGCATCTGGTTAGAAGCCTCTGGGGTTCCCTTTGCTGGCTATAAGTTTGCTACCTGTCAGACCTCTCAGTGTTCTGCCGAGGAACATAAATGAGGGCTGAGCTTGTGCTCTCAATCTGTTGTCTGCAGTTCCAAAGCCCAACCTGGACTCCTTTGTGTTTCTGAGGGTGCTGGAGCGGCAGGAGAACATCCTAGTGGAGCCAGAGACAGATGAGCAGAGGTAGGTGGGCGTTTCTGCACGTGGCACAGGTATCAGTCAGTGTCACTGATGGGTATGAGCTGCAGCTCATGTCCTGCCTGTCTCTGCAGGGAATATGCCATCAACCTGGAGGAGGGCTCACAGCACCTGATCCGTTACAGAACCGTGGCCCCTCTGGTGGCCTCAGGAGCCGTGCAGCTCATCTGAGGGGAGAGGTAAGTGCATGGTGGGAGGAGCAGCTACTACACCTTCTCCCCTGCCCACCCCACCACAGTGAGGCTGCCTGGGCCAGGTCCCCTCTGGGGCTGGGTCCCCTCCCAGGGCCAGGTCCCCACTGATGTGGCAGGCAGAGCAGAGGGGCACTGGGAGTGAGTACCATAGTGCTGTACCGCAGAGGTGTTTATTACCCCCACAGCTCATCAAGCTCCTGATTGCTTGTGACATGCCCAGCATACAGCCATACAGTCCTTACTCTGGCATTCGTGGGTGAGGGCAGGCTGTGTCACAGGCTAGTGTCTGGAAAGCTTCAGTGTGTAGCTGCTGGGATACCTTGTTTAAGAGCACTGGCAGACAGCATCACTAAAACAGAACAACTGTGGTCATGGACTCAGGAGAAAGTAATTTCTGCTGTATGTCATCTGAATACCCTCTCTGCAGAGGGTGAGGAGTTCTGGTACAGCTTCAGGTTGCATTTGTGAGAGTAGACACTGTCAGACTCCCTTCTGCAGAAACCGCTGCTAAGGGTAGTGGGACACGCAGTCCATTTTTGCTGGTCACACAAAGCAAAAGCTCCTCTGGCCCTGCCGCCCCATGCAGGCCTCTTCTAGTTGGAGGAGAAGCCAGGGTGTTCTGGTACCTCTGTGCTCCCTCAGTTCAGAACCTGCCAAGTGCATGGGCAGACAGGGGCTTGTGTTCATCAGGGCAGCGTCTCTCTTCCCTGCGTGGTCTGCATGAGAGGTATCTGGGGAGCATCTTCCTCTGCAATGCTGGGGGTGACACAGGGCATCTTGTAGTGTGAGTAGCTTTGCATGTGTGGTTTATAGTCTTCCTAATTAATCCGTTTAGGTAAAGAAGATTCTTTCAAGCATAGACATTAAGAGGGGGCTGGGTTTAATCCTTAGGAATCAGTAGTATGTTCCTCTGAACAGCCCCCCAGGAAGGGCTTGTGAATTGTGCCCTCCCCGTATTTACAGCCAGACAGCTTCACAGAGGTGACTGAAGCTTCCAGACAAAATCCTTGTTAATCTGCTGCTGTGGAGGTGTGCTCCACAGGATCTGCCCGAGGATTGTGTAGGTGGCACGTCTGCAGGCTTTCTCCTTGGCCCTATTCAGTCTGACTGAATGCTTGTCCAGGCAGCTTGTACTTGCCACACAGCTGCGTGTCACGTGGCTGCAGCAGTGTGAGCATGAGGGGCGTCTGTCCTCTTCTTGTGGCTGAACTTCAACTGACCTGATGGTTTCCAGAGTGCCTTTGGTGCAGCCCGTCTCTAGAGCTTGGCAGCTGGCACATGGCTGTGTCTTCATGGGCTAGGCAGGAGAGTGCAGATTGCTAGTAGGCTGAGATCAGTCAGGCTACAAGTGAGAGTCAGTTGTGGCACACCTGAAAATGCTACCTGCTTTTTTGTCCTTCCACAACTAAATACCTGGACATCTGTGGAACTGCTAACACTGCACCTCTGTTCTGTCTGTGCTGGGGGAAAGGGAAGTGTCCACAACTTCATTGAGAAAATGATGGGTTTGGCTTGTGCTTTTAGAGAGAGGAGAAGACACAGCAGTGCATCCACCTTAATCTGTGCTGCTGGGAGAGAATGGGTAGAGTAGGAGCAGCTTTTCCAGTGTCCGTGGGTTCTGCTGTTAAACTTGGGGTCAAATACATTCCTTGTTCTCTGCTCTCCCCCGGGTGGAAATAGCTTGGGTTTATTTAGTGATTAGCTTTGAACGCAAAGCAGAAGGATGGTGGAAGAGGTCACAGGGAGGGCACTGATGGTGAGCTGCAATTTCCCTGCCTGAGCAAGAACTGCTCTCCTGGGGCCAGAGAAAGGTCGGACAACTGGTTTCATTGCTAGGAAGACTCATGGTTTGTGTTGGCTACACCAGGTCCCTGAAGTGGGGGTGGGGGAGGGGGGGTTGGACTGTCAGCCTGAGATGATGTGTTTAAAGGATGTTTTTGCATGATTTTGCCAGCTGGGCACTGGCTTCAATCTCACTTTGGCCATCCTGTGAGAGGTGTCTTGCACTGTGCTGCAGACATTCAGACATGGTGTTGGTGGAGAGCCATGTGGAAGTATTGATAGGTCAGTCAGCTGTGTCATGAGCTGATGAAAATCTGTGCTGTCAGCAGGAACAATCAGGGCTGCTTAACATAAATGGCTAGACAGCTCTGGGGAGATTAGCAAGGAGTACAAGGCAGGGGTGATCTGATTTAGGTGACAGTCTTTACTGTCAAGGAGTCACATGTGAGCTGAACAGTGAGGATGATTCTGAATATAGATGTCAGGGACACCACAGTTTCTCTTGCGTGCTTGGGTGTGAGCAAATTTCCTTCTTAGTGCACACATCTAGGGTAAGAAGCTCCTGAGTTGGTAGAGGATGACCCGAGGGTCTGGGGTTTTCTTTGCTTAGACACCCTGGAACCAGCTGTGTTTGGAAAAGCATCTGAAAAGGGGTGTATGAAACCAGTTCAAACCTCCCCCTGTAAGGCTAGGTAAGAGGAAGATGCTCCTCTTTCACCCAGAGCGACCTCCGAGTGTTGATAGTTGCTTATCCAAAAGCACTCGTGTTTTTTTTCTGGCACTAGGACCCATTTCTGCGCTGTTCCGCCTGTTGGCCCCCGCCTGGCGCAGTCGCAGGCCGAGCCGGGCCCGGTACCGGCGGGTCTCTGGGGCGCGGTGCCGCCGGGGGCGGGGCGGGCGCAGTCCCGGGCCCCATNAGACCCTGAGCTCTGGAGGCTTTTCCAGGTGTGCAGCGGGCAGGCTGTCGCCCCCGCAGCCATGCCCGTGGACCTGGCCGTGCGGCTCTGCCTGAGCCACTCGCCTCCCATCCGCAAGCTGCTGAACTCCTACGAGGAGCTGCGGGGCAACCGAGGCCGCAAACCTCTCCGATCCTGTCTCAACCAGAAGCTGAGTGCAGAACCTGAGCTGGAGCAGCGAGACAGTACCAAGAGCTCCAAGGGCCAGAAGAAGAAGAAGCAGGTCGTGTTTGCTGATATGAAGGGTCTCTCACTAACGGCTGTCCGCTTCTTCTCAAAGATTGAGGAGGACCTCTGTGATTTGCAGCATGCCCTGTCAGACCTTGCCTGTTTCCGACCTAGGCTGTGGGACTTACGCCCAGAAGTGTGCAGGTATGTGCTGGACTTCCCACAACCGTCTGCAAACTACGTGGCTTTCCGCAACAGCCTGCAGAGCAACTTTGTCTGCCTGGAGAGCTGCGTGATCCAGGACCGTGCTCTGTCAGGGACAGTGAAGGTTAGAAACATCGAGTACGAGAAGAAAGTGAAGGTCCGCATCACCTTTGATGGCTGGAAGAGCTTTCGGGACGTCTCTTGCCAGTACATGCACAGCTCATATGGCTCAGCTGACACAGACATCTTCTCTTTTGAGCTTACCCTGCCCAAGCCATCCATCTCCCATCGAGGCACAGAGTTTTGCATCTTCTTCCAGTGTGGACAAAAGACCCACTGGGACAACAACCACGGGAAGAACTACAAGATCTGCCATGTGGGCATGATCCCATCCTCTGCCTCCCGTGCTGTGAAGAGTGCCAGCAGGGCCTGGGAGCATCTTGGCACCTCTGGGGCTGCTGCTCTAGTCCTTTCTCGCCTGCAGACCTGGCGGCAGTCAGAGACCCAAGCTCCTTATTGGTAGAAAGGCAGTGTGTGGGAAGAGATGTAGGTCCCCTCCCTGTCCCGACTGGTACAGGGGTCTTTGGGGAGCAGTCAGCTGCAGAAGATGCTGCTCATGGTTTTGGTAGCTCCTTCATGGCCTGCTGCTCTATGAGCAGCTGCCAGTCTCTGCAGAAGTTTCTTCACTTCTTGCTGCTGCTACAGAGGCTGGAAGCTGCTGCTTGAAGTAACTCCTGCGTGTAAGTTCTCAGGGCAACCCCAGAGTAGGGCAGTGACAAGGGAAGGGCTGTGGGCTGGGACCCGCGGCCATGTCTGAGCCACCCGGGAGCCGGTGCTGCCCAAGTGCCTTGTGTGGAGGGAGCTGCGGGGGAGGGGGCACGATCCTGGCGCTGCCCGGGCCTCCTCCTGCCGGCGCTTTCCAAACCACGGTCCCGAGAAGGGGTCACCGCGGGGTTCCTGGGCCAGGAGCGGCAGCGTGCCTCCGGTCGTTGGTGCTGTAACGGGGAGTTAATAAAGTGACGGCGCTTCGCGACTCCTGCCTCCTCGTCTGCCTCCCGCGGGGGGCGGGGCCGGGGCCGGGCTGGCGGGTGGGCGCCCTCAGCCGGCGGCGGAGGAACGTCGCGGTCGTGCGGGCGCGGTCGTGCGGGCGGCGCGCTGACGTCACGTGCACAGCGCAGGGCGGG